>WKFP01014946.1:864632-878691 GCA_011057875.1 Pterocles orientalis | reverse complement strand
CGTCAGAGCAATGACACAGAGAAGCCAGAACTGCTCAGTTACAAGCAAGCCTTTAATGAACGGAGCGTATCTTTAAAAGGTGTTTTTTTCTTATCTCTACAGAGGTTCCTGGATCATGGAGCTGTTGGCAACCTCCGGCAGGTTCCGATAGACCGTGTTCCAATAGGTCACGTACCGGCTTTTCAGATGCTCCTGCACGGAGTTCTTGTTTATCTTGTCGTTGATTTCCAGGTAATAACCGCCCTCGGTGCTGTAGGGTGGCCAGTTAACGGGCACCTCTGAATTCCCTTTGTTGGGATCACTGGTCAAAACAGGAGGAACACAAGTTCAGCTTTATCGGGACAGCTTGTGGATGCAGCAAGGTTGCAAGTCTTTGGTGGGAACCCCGTCTGCTCAGATGAGGCTTTAAGTGAGTGCAGAGAGAGAGAGCTTGACACTGGGACAAGCCATAGCAATTCTGCCTGCTAGGAGCAACTTGCTGATCTGCAGTCTCCTCCCTTGGTCCCCGCTAGCATTGTCCCTGGCCACAGATAGGGGCTTAACTCCTATCTGAACTCCAGGATTTGGAAACAAACTCCATAATTAAGTTTAAGCAGAGTTCATGTGTTCTGAAAATGCTTCTGCTGTCCCCAGGTGTTCCCTGGATGAGGAAGACCCAGAGCAAACTCCACTGCTGGGAGACATGGAGCCAGGCTCACAAGAGAAGTACAGACAGAGGACACCCGGCTTTTGGGAATCACTCCTGAGAAGTTAACAGGCAAAAGCAGCAGGGTGAAGCACCACCGCAAGCCCCAAATGTGGAACTGGAATCACTTACCCTGTCCTGGCAAAATTGGTCCAGTAAGCAATCATGGCAGCTGAGACAGTCCTGTGCTTGGGCCAGTAGCCCAGGGGGGTGGCGAAGGGTTTCCCAAACACGTACTGCAGTTCATCAGCATGGTCTGCCCCTACCCACTTCGGGTAGACAGGCATTCGGGATGGCTGGGAGAACACGTAGCTGTAAGTCTTGGCATTCCTGGGGAAATAAAATACACCTGCTGTGTCTGAATTTTTTCAGAAGCAAAAATTTCTTTTAGTGGAAATTTACAGCATGACTCCCAGGCAGCAGCAGAGAAACAGTGTTTGTACACGTGTAAGTGTGTACTCAGGACCAGAAAGCCTGCCTTCATCAAGTTCACCCCTGTTAACACGCTCCTCAGCCCCCTGTGCTGGGAACGCAGCATTTGGCCCGCAGGCGGGTTTGGGCTCCTGCCAAGGCTGAGCTGCTCACTGGGCATTCTGCAGGTGCAGATTCAGTGTCCACTGCGTGGGAATTAGGAAGATGTAATCAGTAGTCACGTCCACCACTGTCTTCTTCATGACCTCCTGGTCTGGTCTGTTACCCCACGGTTGCGTGTAGAGATTGTATGTGTCATTGGCTCCACGCTCGCCCCGGTCCAAAGTAAGTCCTCTGATCAAATTATAGACCTCCGCCCTGAAAAGACAAGTAGTACTGACTAATTACAGACTGGCAGCTTCAAGTGGGGCAGGGCCCATGGCAATGGACCCCAGACCCTATTGACATTCCCTTCCAACCCTGCGGTTAGCAACGGTTTGGTGGAGTGATTTAATTGCAGGTCTGAGATGGAGGGCATGTGCTTCCCAGCTTTTTCAGCAGAACAGTTTGGGGCCAAATTGTCCACAGGTTCCTTTCATCCCCAAAGAGGAGTCAGATGGGGTGGGCACCCAGCATGTCTCGCATGTCCCTGCTCTGGACAGAAAGCATCAGGGCTGCCAAGCCTATTGCTGGTGCTGAGGACAGGTATATGGGGAGGCTTCCCCACTAGAGGATCTTTTCTCTTGAAGGTTCTGGGCTTGGCAACATTTTCCCTAGACACTCTGCCTTGGAGTGACATTCTGTTTTGAAGGTAGTGCCCTGTCCACTCAGATCTAAGTCCTCAGAGTTCAGGGGCTATGTTAAACATGAGGCTCCTCTTGTTAAGGGTTTTAAGAGCATTCCTCACTTACGCAGAGATTTTCATAAGTGGGCGGTTGATAGCAGGCATATCAATGCCAGCAAAGAGGTGTCCATCCATGTTATTGACCCCAGCGATGTAGTCAATGTCAGCAGCGTTGGCAAAGAGGTTCTCTGGCATGTCTGGGAGGAAGTCTCCATCAACAACAGGAGTGAGGGCGAGCGTGTGAACCAGGGGAACTGCAGCAGGAGACAAAACCGGAGTCTGTTTAGGAGCGGAGCAAAGACAGGAGAGTGGCCTGCCATATCCCATGACTCAAGGAGCTGTGGAAAGACAAGGCTGAGGTGAATGAGAGCCTGGGCAGTGACTTCCGTGTGGGCAGGATGTCACCCAGGAGCAGGGTGACCACAGGATCACATCCCATAAACCACATGCCTGTAGGTGGGAGGAAAAAACAAGAGATCTACCAGCCAAGGTAACATCAATTATTCCTCCCCTCCTTTCCCCAGTCCCTTCCCAAGAAGCCCAGCAAAAGGTAAGGAAGAGCAGAACTCCCCTTCCACACCCCTGCTCTGGCTGTTCTCAGTCATTGCCAGGACAGCCGGCTCTGGCCAGCGCAGCTGCACAGTGATGGCTTGGTCCTGAGCAAGGCAGAATAGTGGGGCTATTTACGAGGAGCATGGGGAGAGCAAGTGGAGGAGAGTCTTCTCGGGAAATAAATTCTCACAGGCAGCAAAACAGCAGCGTTCCCTGCCCGCTGTGAGTCCTACGCTCCACCCAGCGACTCAAATGAAAATAGCAGGGTTGTGGTCAATTATTTTTTTTTGCTTGTAAGCTGCAGTGTGGAATTGCTCTTGCTGCTTTCACAAGACAGAAAGCCCGAAGAGTTGCTTTGGAGCCAAGGCGTGGCCCCTGGGTAATTCCTCTGCCATCGCTGCCATTGCACGATGAACAGTGGTCACACAGTGCAACATGCCCCTGCCTGCAGAAGGGCCACTGTGAGATCTGTCACTGTTGTCCCATTTCTGAAGGACACATGCACTGCTTCAGCACTCCTGGCAACCAGCCCAGCGTCCTGCCAAAGCACGGTGAGCCCTGTGCGGGTAGGGGACTTACTGGGCAGGTTGATCAGCTCCAGGTGGTAGGCCAGCGTCACAGCTTTGGGGTCGGAGACCCGCAGGCAGTTGGCCAAGGCGGTGGTGTTGTCTGTGGGGCAGCCTACGTTTCGTCCAATCTGCAGGAGAAGAGAGAGAAACCTCCTAGCGCTACCTTCCAAAGCCAGGCTGCATTACCGGCTTCACAGAGACGGAAGAGTGGTTGGTTTTCATCTCAAGGCAGTGTGAGGCTTTGAGCAACCTGGTCTAGGGGGAGGGGTCCCTGTCCATGGCAGGGGGTTGGAACTGGATGATCTCTTAAGGTCCCTTCCAACCCAAACCAGTCTGTGATTCTATGATTCTATGTTTCCAAAGCTCTGTTTGGCAGCATGGCTCCTGCCGAATCCATCGCTAGTTACGCTCTTCTCTAGGGAATCACCTTTTTGTTTTTTCCATTCCCTCAGGCAAGACTTGCCCAGTACCTTTTTAGCCCAGGCGAGCGGGTCCTTCTGGATGGCCCAGCTGCAGAGAGCGACGCCGCTCTGGCTGATGGCTCTCTTGAACAGGCCCCTGTTCTTTGGGCTCAACATCTGTGGTGCAAAAGAGAAACGAGAGGGTTTCAGGTGCAAAATCCTGATGAGACCATCACCTGCCGGACCTGTCAGCTTGGGCACCAGCCCCAGGGAAGCTCCCAGATCTCGTGATCCTTAAGATTCTCAGGAGTTAGAGTTAAAAGGAGGTATAGTGGGAAGAGCAGCAGAGTAGGGGGACATGGCAAGTAAATACTCTTTCACAGAGGTCCGGAAAGCGAGGACACATGCCTGCAGCTGTGCGACTGATTAAACTGAAGAATGAGGAGTGACTAAAAGCAAGAAGGCTGACGATTGCTGTCCCCGGGCAGGAGAGGATGTTAATGAGGTGGTGCGTGGAGGAGAGCAGCGGAGCGCCAAGGGGACCATCCCTCCTGTTTACCAGGAATAGAAGGGGCTCTGGTGGGGTCTGACAAGGACAACGCACCTGCAGGGAGGCACTGACGGCACCGGCTGATTCCCCAAAGACAGTGATGTTTTCTGGGTCACCCCCAAAGGCCTTGATATTCCTCTTCACCCAGGCAATGGCCATGTGCTGGTCCTTCAGCCCGTAGTTCCCTGAGCAACAGAGAGCACCCACCACTGAGCAAGGGCACGGCAAAGCTGATAAGCTGGGGACCCGTGTCAGGAGCAGCTACGGTACCTGGCATGTTAGCGTCTCCGGTGCTCAGGAAGCCCAGGGGCCCAAGGCGATAGTTGATGGTCACCACGATCACGTTGCCCCGCACAGCGATCTCCTCGCCATCGTAGAGGTAGTTATTGAGGAAGTTGGCTCCCTGACTCCCTCCCACAAGGAAGGCGCCACCGAAGATCCAGATCATCACTGGGAGGTTGGTGGAGACTGGGAGGTGAGGACAAAAAGCAGTGTGAGCTGCAACACAGCCAGAAGGTGCTGCCCATCCACCTCCATACCCACTCACTGAGCATCGCTCCACTCGGGCATGAACAGACATGATGCTTTGCAGTGGCCTATGGCCAAGAAAGTCCCTGCTCTGTACAAGAGGCTGAAACTCCAAACAGACTGCAGCTCAGGGATGTTGGCTGACATGGCTCCCACCGTTCTCTCTGAAAATCAGTGCTCCTGCAGTTGCCCACAATGGGAATGTAGCTGCTGAGAGATGCTCTGGAGCAATTTGTCCACAACAGGCAAGTGAGAATCTCTTCCCCAAGTCTCTCCCAAGCACATACCGTGTTTCCTCCCTTGAGGGATCCAGATGTTCAGATAGAGACAGTCCTCGTTTCCGCGGACATCAGTTTGTGTAAGCGTCACCTCCATGCAGCGATTTTTGAATTTTTTTGCCTCCAGTGTTCCTGAGAGGAGAGAGGGAAGACAGTGGGTCTTAGAGGCATCAGCTCCATCCTTTTGTCACAAGCTTTCTTTCCATCCATCCTCTCCTCCTTGAGTCCAGTGCAGAGGTGGCAAAGCCACCCCAGCCACTGTGACCAGCCTGAGGGGGTGACAGAGTGGGACCCTTTCCCATGGGAACTAGCTCCGGACAGCCAAGGTATGGGGAGGGGAGATGCAGGCGCCATGCTTCAGATTTGTTTCTTTATGTGGTTACTTGAATTGCTTGGGACCCCTTAGACACAGACTTTCATAACCCCCATGAGACTAAGAGCTTTTTCTTGGTGCTGCTTACAAGATGAAAGCAGGCAACACCATCTTTGGCTTGTCCAGAACAGACTAAAGAGAGAGAAGTGAAAATAAAACCCCAAAGAAAAGGCATTCAAAAGCTGGATCTTACCATCCCAGCCCGGATGAGGTTCAGGGTCTTGCAGAGTCCTTGGGCGGGCAGCAAAGGGGATCCCTCGGAAGATGTCGACGTAGCCCCCAAAGAGTCCCAGTTTTTTACTCTCGCCTTCCACGAAACCGCCTTCGGTGTGCACCACACCCAGCTACATATGGTACCATTGAGAAGAGAAAATCCATTGCACAGTCCTTCATGCCTCTGGCTTCCCGTGTTGCCAGCACCCACCTCTCCCTGGCTGGTCCCCCGGGTGGACCTACTGGCAGCCTGTGTTCCCCAGCCATCCCTTTGGACCCTCCTGGGAAGCCCACAGGCAGCTGCCCCCGGAGCTGTGCCCATGCAGATGTCCTGCACGCTGCCCTTCGGAGCAGACAGGCAGCAGCAATTCCCCTGCACTCCCAAAGACAAATGGTGGAAGGGGAGGACCTTCAGCCTTAAGATGTAAACCAGACCAGACCGGACACTGAACTGGGCAGGAACTTTTGGACAAAGTTTGGTGCGAGCTTTTGTCATGTTTAGGGCAGCAAAACACCCTGCCTTGGCTGTCAGGGTCTGCAAGCTCTCTTTCACGCGCTCCAGACCAGACACAGCAGGAGTTTGCTCATTCAGGCAGGAAAGCCTTCCCAAGCCATAAGCAGGGCTTTTCTACTTACGGTTGCAGCCCATGCTACCCCCAGGTAGGAGCACAAGGCAAAGCACAGGATCTCCCAGTGAGCCATGGTGAGTGCACGCCTGAGGAGCCAGATGGAGGCTGGTACATATATATATAGGCAGGAGCATGGCTGCGTGTCAATGCCGTGACCCAGTCGGCTCTAAGGTAAACCAGGAGAGCCTCTACACACCTGTCCTTGACTAGGCTGAGGTCAAACCAGGACAAAGGTAGACCGGTGTCATTGTGTGAGAGCCCTGCAGATGTTGTTTTTGAGAGCTGAAGGCCAAACCTAAGGAAATATCTCAGTCTAGCAAAAACCAGAGAACATGCCAAAGACTTGAGAAGCCTCACAGAAGTGCAGGAGGCTGAAATCGTACGAAAGCATGCACTGGAGCATATTATCGGCCACTGTGAGAAACCTTGCACTCATCATGCACTGAGGGATGCACAAGATTTGGTAAATGCCAGCAGATCCTTGATTTCTGTGACTGGGTGGGAGCAATCCAGCCGGCAGTGTCAAACTGAGGAGTGGCCAGCCTCTGTGGACCTGAAGCTCTGCCCCATGGTCTGCGTCTTTTCATCCTTGCTAACTACTGGGGGATGCAAAACAGAATTGAGAAGCACACTAGCGAGCACAACAGAAGGGAATTATCCACTGCCAGAACACATTTTTTCCTGATGGCTTTATATCCAACATCACTGGCGAGTCTCATTGCTGAAGTCATGGCACAGAATTTTCATCCCCCTTAGACCAGCAGAAGGGCAGCACCTGCCTTAGGGACTCCAGTAGCACTGGAGTGCTCCCCCTGCACCTCCTCAGGCACATCTTCTACCCTCCACATGGCCACCAATCCGGCCAAGGTGCACTTCCCACACACGGGGAGATTTGGGGATGCGATCTCTTCTCTTTTCTGGTGCCTTACCAGCTGGTTTGGTTTCCTCAGAGAAACAGACAATGTCCATCCAGCAGCCAGTCTGTCCTCGAAAAGAGCTGGAGAGCTCCACAGGAGGCACATTGTGAAATTCATTTTCAGAACACAGGCAACTTTAATCAAGAAAATTTCCCAGCCCTCAGTGGCATTTCAGATACATGCCACTCACTCACTTTCGTGACATGACACTGTCATGCCTTGACTAATTCTTCTCCCATCCATCATTTCAAGGGGAGCTGCAGCTGTTCGGGGCACCAAATATTCCTGTACCCCTGGCAGAATATGCCAGCACAGCCCTTCTCCTTTAGAGATCAGAGAACAGAAAAAGCAAATGTGAGATTTGCCAAGGGCACAAGGGACAGCTGATACCAAACCGGAGTGTACCTGGATTAGAGTTCCTGGCCTAATTACACAGGCCCACGTCTCACTCATTAACAAGGTTATACAGCAATCACAACCTCCTGAGAAGCCAGCAGTAGTTGCAGCCACAACCATTTTCGGTGAGGTCTGCATGCCACAGTGCAGTGCTCAGCTCAGCTCAGGAGCAAGGCACCTTCCTCAGCTCTTCCTCCACCCTTTTATCCACAGGACTGGTGCACACTTTCCTCCAGATCTGTACAGCAGCATCCAGGGGTTTGGTTGGGATTTCTTCACTATCGAAGTTCACAAAGATAGCGTTGTGCGGGCAATGGGCTGGTGAAGGACCACAGTGAGAAAATGAAAGATGTTTCTTGTGGGAGAGCTCACAGATTGTTCTTCTGGCAAAACCAAAACCAACTGGGGCCCAGGAGGGAACAGGTCCCGTGAGCGTGGTCACAGGAACATCTGGCATTGGCTCCGGCACGCTCCCCCCTCAGCTCCAGCCCACTGGGAGCAGGCAGAAAGCCAGGCTCACTGCATCCCATGCTGTGTGTAGGGTGCTGCGGGAGGCAGTCATCTTCACCACAGCACCAGGTCCCCGCACCTGGCAAGTCCTCAAAATGGCTTTTGCTCAGTTTTCTGCTGTCCAGGCAGTTTCTCGTGTGTGCCTGCCTCTGTTGTGCCAAATCAAGAGGGGTCAAACAGAACAGGGCAGCAGCTTAGACAGGCAAAGCTCTCCATCCCATCTCCACCCCATGCAGCCAGCCTCCCCTGTCTCCCCGAGCCCCCTCTTTGCCTTGGGTACCCCTGTGCCCAGCAGCTGGGGTGCACAGGACAGCTCCAGCCCAGCTGAACCCCACTCCCCCACCCCATGGGGTCCCTCATCAGGGGTTTGGTGTGTCTGGGATGTGTTTGTGTGTCACAGCTGCTGCTGCTGTTCCTCCTGCTCGTCCCCGCAGACTGGGCAACGGGTGCGTTCAGCCTGTGAGAGCTCCGGGATGGGGCAGAGGGGCATGGGCAGCCCCAGATACCCAGGATCCGTGAGCCAGCCTCCCTCCCTGATGAGCCTGGCTTAGAAATTACGATTTAAGGAATTCTCTGTTCTCTGTTTCCAGCCTGTAGGGTGCAGCAGTGCCGCACTTTCAGCTTAATTCTCCCGGCTCCGGCACTTGAGCTCTAGGAGCACACCTGATGATTGTCGGGCTTGAGAGGAAACCCCCAAACCTGCGAGAGCAGGTGCCCCCACTGCCCAGGGAGAGGCTTTAAAAGGAGACCACAGGTGGTTTAGATGGTGTTAACTCCCTGGGGACATTTGAGAGGCTGTCTGCTGCCTTGGAGAAGAGCAGTGAACACTGTAGGTACGCACGCCAAAGCCCTGCTCTCTCTGGGAGCCCTTGGAGAGGGCTGTAAGTCGTGGGTGAGGTGAACACATAAAATATTCATGGAGAATATCCAAACCCAGAGCAAGGTAAGTCCTGCTTCGTTGTATTTTAGTGTCCAAACATCGATCTCTGTGCTGGTGAGTGAGGTAAATCAGGCAGAGTGTAAAAGCAATGTGAGACCAATGTCACCTTCAGTTTATCCATCCCCAGTACCCCTAACACATGGTTCCTGAGCTCCTTTTCCTCCTGAACTTGTTTTGTTTTTTTTTTTTTTGTGTATTGCATTTAATCTAGCAGAAGGCTTTATCTCTGTGTCTCACAGATATCACAGGACCTGCTGGGCTGAGAGATCCCGCAAGTGTGACATGAGCTCTCCATAAACTGCAAACACTTTAATTTTCATTAGGATTTCATGGCATTCTTGGAGGAGTGGGCTCTGACTGGGGTAACTGGACTGAATGCAATTTGGGGAAATATTACAACTCCTAGCAAAGGTCTGGCTGAATTTTCTTCCCTACTTTCTATCAACTGTGTACCATGAGCTGTTAAGCTGATGCTGTGTTCCACCTCGAGGGCAGTTACAGCAGGAAAATATGTTCACGGAAAAGGGCTATAATATATAAATACAGTGCAGTGGCCAAAACTGTCAGAAGTTAAAACATCATTTCTGACTGCCCTCTGCTATGCCTTAGATACCAAATGACTTAGAACTTTTTTCCCAGGAACAGTGATGCTCAAAGTGCTTGATAATGGGCTTCCAAACTACTGAAAATCTTCGTTATGGAGAGCAGAAACTCCTCCTGAAAATAATTTTCTTGGTGGAAGCCAGAATGGACTGTGCAGCTTTCAGCTCTACCAGTAAAAATCTATATCAGCCCTGTGCAATGCCCAGATAGCAGAGGGCAGAATATGCTCCATTTCCTTCCACACCATGTTCTCTTCTATTGTTAGCAATGTTTCCCAGAGTAAAGAATCTAAATTACAGCCCTGTTTTTCACATTATTATTGTCCCTCTCCAAGAAATAAGTCTTTGCCAGACCTTTCAGTCCTTGGATCGTGTGACTCCGCCAGCTTTTATCTCCCTCCTTTGAGCCGCAGTTTTTCCCCCGCTCATCGTTGTAATCTGACATTGTGATTTGTTCACTTGTGTGCTTGTTTTTCTCCTCGGAGAAGATTTGCTGAATCATTGGGGAGGCGGCAAGAGCTCTAGAGGCAGCTGGTGGCCAGTGATAAAAGCCCGGCCACATCCAGTCCTCAGGGTTTGCAGATGACAGCCCTTCAGTTGAGGGCCTGAGTCACATTCCCTCCCGAGCTAAGATTGCTGGGGACTTCAGGATTGAGGAAGCAGGGCTGAGGAGCTGGTGCACCAAAAATATAAATTACTGATCCTGACAACCACAGTGTTTGTGTTTTATCTTCTGCAAAATTTATAATGATGCAGACCAGGGGCTAAATCCTGCCAACCGCTGTATGTTGTGCCTACTTCATTGGGAACACATGGTTAATAAAACAGGGATTTGGTTTGAAAAAGGTATGCAGTGGTTGCTTCCAGCCTTGCAGGAGCAAAGTGTAGTGTGAGCAAAGATGTGCTAGGGCTCCAAGACAGTCATGAGCCTGTTTATTTGGAGAGGATGCACAGAATTCCACTGGTACAATTTATGCAGCTGTTTATATGAGTTTTGCCTGCTGCTTGATGATCAGAATAATTGCTGAGAGCTAAAATGCCTTGGTTCATGTCTTAGCTCTTTCACTTGTGCTCCCTGTGACCTTGAGTTACTTTCTCTCTCCTTGGTTCTTGGTTTCCTTGCAGTAAAACAGGGATGAAGTGTTTCTATCTTTGGGGAGCACTTTGAAATCTTTAGGCAGAACGAACTATTTAACCGCAAAGTATCATTACTACTTCGGAGTCCTCCAACACCACTCTTGTGCCACTGTGTAGCAGGCTTGAGCACATGGCTCTCTGACTTTCTCGCTAATTGTTTTCCAGTTAAGAGGGAAAACCTCAGCCATCCCATGTGCATTCACTCTGAAACCAAAGGGCTTCAGCTCTGTCAGCTCTGTCTTTAATGTAAGGCACTCGAAAATGAGGTTTGTGTGTATTTTTGTAAGTAACTTCCAGAACTCAGAAATAAAATCTTACCAATAGTACATGATACTAAGAAAAGAGTTTTAACTTGGGATGTTATACTTCAAGGAGATGAGGTAGAAAGTTGGTTAAGAAACAGACTGGAGGTCCAGGTGACCCAAGTTCCATTTCTCGTTATCCCACTCAAATTTGGGCAAATATTTTATTTTTTTCTGATTGATTTATGGTCAAGCTACTACGGGCTGTATCTAAATAAAGTGCTGGGGCAGGGATGTCTGACTGACACACTGGCTCAGTGTCCACGCTCTCAGGATGGGGCCCTTTCAAGCACAGGAATGCTCCATCATCTCTGACTTCCCCTTCCCCAACTGAGACATGAGATAACTTCTATTGCATAAAGAGAAGAAACCAGCGGACTTGACTACTGCCAAAAATCCCACCAAAGCTCCTAATATAGAAGGGCCTGGGATGTAAGATAAAGTCCCATTGCTTTAAAATTATTCAAGAGGAAGGCAGAATCAATGGGGTAGGGTTTTTTAACTCCTCGTTCTTCGTGAGGAAGCCTTGAACCTCAGAGCTGTGTTGGCCAGTGCTGAATGTGGCTGTTGTACTTAGAACCTGCCTAGGAGCTCTCAATGCACAGGGAATCAAACGGTGAGAGGTTGCTCATGGCCTGGAGAGCAGTAGATTATGAGTTGGAGCAGAAGCAGTTGGGAGAAACTTGGCCTGAGCATGGCACAGAAACCACGGGGGTGAGACTTTAGATGCCTACAGGTACTTGGTTCCCCTTCTCCTGAGGGAGAGAAGTAGGGGCGTTGAAGGCAAGACTTCTGTCCTGTTTGAGAGTGCGCTTTGAATCACTTCCTAGATGTCACTTACCAGAAAGGGAACCTTTGTGTGACTAGCTCACAGTGGAGATACCCTGGCTGACATTGCTGCTGCAGAAGGTTTTCTGCCTCATGTCCCATGGAGGGCTTGGGACAGCACTCACTCCCAGGCAACCCAGTGTGAAGACATCCTCCCAGCACAGGGCCAGGGCTTGCACAGGGGCCAGCTCTTGGTAAAATCCCCTGATATAGGCAGGACCCAAGTCACCAAAGGTGGACCTGGTGTAGAATGAACTGTGCTGAAGCTGCTGATCTGACGCTGGCTCTGTCCTGCACAGCACATCCTCAGCAGCGAAGCCAAGCAGAGGATGTGCCATGTGGGGATCTTCTTACCCTCTTTGTCATGGCTGAGGTACATGGACAGGGAGCTGGCACGAGCTGTACTTGTCCAAGCGATGACATTCAAATGGAGGAGAGTCTGTCTGCTACGACCTCCAGCTGTATTGATCTGGTTATTGCAGCCCCAGGAGGAAGCACGGAGAGGGGTTTGCTGGCTTGTACTTTGGCAACTCAGTGGGAACAGTCAGGTTTCTCTTCTCCTGTTCACCTAGGGGTTTTATTCACTATTTTTTCAGAAACAGTAAAGGGAAACCAAAGCAGTTATCTGTACACCAAACCTCAGTGACTAGTGTTACTCTGAACTGCTGGATTCCCCTCCCAAACCTGGGGAAGGCAGCACGGAGGAGAGCTGCTGCTCTGGGTGCCGAACAGGAGCATCTCGCTGGGTGAGCATCCGAACTGCTCGCCTTCAATGTGACTCTGCTGGGACACGCTCCTAGGAAAACCTACCCCGTGCATTCCCTCAGGCCTGTTTGTTCGAATTTGCAACTCTCACGCTGCACTTACCAGGGTTGTTTGCATGGCTGGGGGCTCCCTGCTGATGCCCGAGTGGCAGAGGCGGGGGCTGACATGCCTTTCCTGCCAGTCTGCCTGCTGTTCGGGTGAAGTGGTTGGAAAGCGCTCGCTCTCCAGTTCCCTCTGGGGCTCAGGCACTCCGATAAGGCACGGGCTGTCCTATCTTGCCCTAGGAGTTGTTCCTCCTCCCTCCCAGGCCCGCTTTGCCTGCTGACAGTTAGCAGCCGGCTGTGCTCGATAAAGTTATCAGCCCAAAGCTGAGCCCAGTGCACGCTCAGCTCCTCCCCAGCCTCAGATTTCCTCGTTCCTGGGGACTCTCTGTCTGCCTGGCCAGCTGGTCCGGTGAACACAGATCACCCTTGAGCCAACAGGTCAAAATCAGCCCAAGGACCAGATTGAAAAATTCTTGTATTGAAGCAGCACCTTTAAAGTAAGGGTGTCAAGCAGGATGTTCATCAGCATCCAGCTCTGTCTCCCTCCTTGCAGTATGATTCACCGGTGGAAATGCTGCTCTTGCTGGTTTATCCTCTCTGTGTTTCTGCTCATTTGGCAGTTTAGTGGGGGTCTCACTGTGTGTGCTTGGAGGATTTCTTTCCAAGCCAGTTACAGAATTAGGTTGCTTTGCCGAATTAAGTTTCTATCGCCCGTTATTAGCATCGCAGGAGCGCTTCCAGCTGAGATCAAGGCTCCATTGTGCGAGGTGCTGTACGTAGAAGATAAGGATGGGCAGTCCTGTTGGTGACTATCTTACTGTTGAAATAAACAAGTGAAATGGAGGGGAGACGGGGAATGATTATCCTCCTCTTGCAGGCGGGGTGAAGCTTTCTGTGAGCTTCGTGGTGTGCTGAACAACTTCAGAAATCCCGCACTCGTGTCTTGCCTGAGGTTATGCAGGAAACGTGTGGTAGATCTCAAGTCTCAGTTGATGGTTCCAGCCTCAAGATCAGTGTGTGTTCATGGTGACTGTTGGAAGATGTTGGGTCAGGAACTCTGCAGGGTTCTGCATTTTCATAGGTCTCATCCAGCACAGAGGCAACTACCCTTGAATAATTGTGGTGTGGCTGTGCTGGATTGTCTCCTGTGTGGACATGCTATTCCAGGGCAAAAGTAGAAAAAGATCTCTGCTTTGCAAGTGGAATAAGGGATAAAAAAAAGTTTGTGGTGTCCTCCTTTTATCCAGTAATAGTTCTGCAGGTCAAGCTCCCTATCTGTTCCCAGGTTAGGCCATTAACAGTGGGCAGGAGTGTTTGCCCTACACAAGGGAACGTGTCTATGCAGCTATTTCTGGGGGATTGTCTAATGCCTTCGGGTGTCCCCCCGTGTGCCGTGCTGATGGGCGAGAATGGACCTGCTGGTGTGTCCCCATCACCTACTGCGTGGCCCTGGGGGAATGACCTGCTGCGAGGACAAGGGACTCTGCTCTTATCTCTTCACCGAAAACACTTTCTCGTGAAGTCTAGGGCGGGAAGCAACTGGGCTCTGCAAATGCTTTTTTTTTTTTTTTTTTCTCCCCCCAAT
>WKFP01014946.1:836594-855357 GCA_011057875.1 Pterocles orientalis | reverse complement strand
TGTGCTGGATTGTCTCCTGTGTGGACATGCTATTCCAGGGCAAAAGTAGAAAAAGATCTCTGCTTTGCAAGTGGAATAAGGGATAAAAAAAAGTTTGTGGTGTCCTCCTTTTATCCAGTAATAGTTCTGCAGGTCAAGCTCCCTATCTGTTCCCAGGTTAGGCCATTAACAGTGGGCAGGAACGTTTGCCCTACACAAGGGAACGTGTCTATGCAGCTATATCTGGGGGATTGTCTAATGCCTTCGGGTGTCCCCCCGTGTGCTGTGCTGACGGGCGAGAATGGACCTGCTGGTGTGTCCCCATCACCTACTGTGTGGCCCTGGGGGAATGACCTGCTGCAAGGACAAGGGACTCTGCTCTTATCTCTTCACCGAAAACACTTTCTCATGAAGTCTAGGGCGGGAAGCAACTGGGCTCTGCAAATGCTTTTTTTTTTTTTTTCTCCCCCCAATACAAGCTGTACCCAACTAGAGCCTAATTCTTCCCCGTCCTTCCCCCTAGTTCCTTTTAGGCATTCCCTAATTATTGCTGACACATGTGAAAAATTCAGAGTTGCCTTCTCTAGGATTTCACTCCATGGAGGTTAATCCAACCTGAAGATAAGCTCCAGCTTCCCACAGGTGTCCCATGGCTCTGCCTTCATTAGAAAGAGAAAGGTGCATCCCTTGTCCAAACTTAAATCCACCCTCGATCATAGTGTTTCTGTGCTGCTGCTCCCAGTGCCTGAAGGCTGTCTGGAAGACACAGAGGCACCTCTGTCCTTCTGACAGCTGCC
This sequence comes from Pterocles orientalis, assembly GCA_011057875.1. Classification (NCBI taxonomy): domain Eukaryota; kingdom Metazoa; phylum Chordata; class Aves; order Pterocliformes; family Pteroclidae; genus Pterocles; species Pterocles orientalis. The sequence goes on along the minus strand of WKFP01014946.1, from coordinate 854,581 downwards.
CAGGGGGATTGCTTTGCATGTCCCTCATTTGCTAAGCAAAACAGCCCAAAGACCAGGATATTCTTTCCCCTGCAATAAAGGGAAGAAGGTGTGAAGAGGACTGGGGAAATGCAGGATACAGGGCGGACTCGGAGAGAGGCAACAACAATCAGCTCTTTCTTCAGCCACAAAGATTAGTTGAGATTTTGCTTTTTGTTATCTGTTTCCTTGACTGACCAGAATGTGTGCTTGATGCAAGGGGAGATGGTGGGAAAGGGGTTGTCTTCAGAGCAGTCAGAACTGGGGAAGATTTGCGTGTTTGGAGAACAAAGCCAGGTGTGTTTGGAGTTGGTGAAAACCATGGCCTGATCCTGACAGGTGCCGAGCATCCTTGGGTACCTATTGTGTGGATACAGGAGCTCCAAGGATGGGGAAAGCCCTTTGCCCACTCCATGCAGCAGGGCTGCCTGTGGCTGGTGCTGTGCTGGGAATGGAAGGCTCTCCCCTAGCCTGGTGTGCTGAGGTTTGGGTGATGCCAGATCTGCTTCCTTCCCTGCTCCTTCACCTGCACTTCCAGAGCTTCAGGCGGCACAGGTGAAAGCCCAGGGAACCATGCAAAGTGCTGCAACAGGGATTGCAGTGAACAAGGGGCTGCGGGGCTCTGCCTTGTTCTTCCTTTGGGCCACTGGCAGCTGTAGTCCTAAAGGAAGGACAGGGCTTGGGGAGAAAGGAGGAGGCAGGTTGCCCAGAGAAGCTGTGGATGCCCCATCCCTGGAGGGGTTCAAGGCCAGGCTGGATGAGGCTTTGGGCAACCTGGGCTGGTGGGAGGTGTCCCTGCCCATGGCAGGGGGTGGCACTGGGTGATCTTTAACGTTACTTCCAACCCAAACCATTCTGTGATTCTGGGTGGTGTTACCTGGTTGTCTGAAAGTGGCACCTTGCTATTCTCGGGGAAGGAACTGTAGTGCCTCAGTGGCAAACTGCAAGTTAATTCCCTCTCCTTGTCCCTCCTTCTCAGGTCACCTCCTGGCTCCGGCCCCACTGTCTTGCTGGTGTGCTTGCCAGCTGGCCTCCATCCCCAGCTCGTGTTTCTGGAGATATGCTCCAGCGCCGGGGGGAGTGGGTCAGCCTGGCCCCCCCTGGGCTGCTCTGGCTACAGACGTGTTTTCCCTGAGCAGGGCTCTGCAGCAGCCTGCTCCTAAGGACATCCCAGTGTGTTTCTCCACTTGCTGCCCATCCATTTAAGGAGTCCTTTCATCTCCTGGGGATGTGCTCACCAAGCTCCTCACAAATGTAGGGGTAAGGCTGACACTGTCTTCTCTGGTGTAACTGCTCTTCAGTGATCTCTGGGCTCAGTAACCACAGTAATGGTGAAAGCAGCTGCCTGCCCTAGAGTCCTGGGGAAATAAAAGACAGGACTGGGGTGATCTGAGCTTTGTTAGGAAGGAAAAGCACAGCCTTAGGACAGAAGACCCCATTGGAGGCTATGCCTTCTCTGTGCCATGTAAATCAAAGATAGGAATGGAAATCTGATGGGTACAGCAGCCCTTGTTCAGCAGGCTCAGAAAAACCAGCTGTCTGATCTGGTTTAATGGGTGGTTTTACAGGCCATGGTGCCGATCAGTATGTGCCAGCACTTCCCTCTCGAATGGCCAAAACTGGGGAGCTTCGGATGAGTCAGGTACCTGCTGTCCCCGGGACACGGGGGGGTCTCTGCTGGTGTGCCCCTGGGTTTTGGGGCTGGAGGGTATTTGCACCTGAGCAGTTCGGATAGTGACATGCTCTTTAAATATTTCTATTTGCAGATTTGTGGAGGAAAACAAACCCAGTTTGCATTTGTGGCAGCAGTTTTAATAAGCTGAAGTGCCTTTACCTTGAGTAAGGCTTGAACATGTGTACGTGTGTGAGTGTTCACACGTGTGTGTGCCTGGTGTCACCATCAGGACCTGGGGACCGATTCCCTAAACCCAGTTCTGCCACAGGTACACACCTCCCCTGGAGGCCCTGCTCTGCCCAAGCTCTGGCATGACCCAGGAAAGGACAGCAGAGTTTTACCGGGGGCTTTGATAACACTGTCTGGTGGGCATGCAATCCCACATCATCTGCTGTGGCTGCAGCTGCACAACCCTCTTGCTCTGGAGAGCTGACTTGCTGTTCTGCAGGTGAATTTCCATCTTTATTTCCACTCAAACCATACAGGGCAGTGCTGTAGTCTTTCCCTTCTCCTTTCCCCCTCCATCCCCACTGCCTGCATCTCCAGAGCCAAGCACGATCCTTTCTTGAAATGGATGTTTTTAGCGTGAAACCCACTCTGTTAGCCCAGCTACTGAGAGGGAACAGATTTACCAGATAAATCCCAGCAGGCCCATACGTGTCGTCACTGTCTGGTATAGTGCAATAAAAATATACATTAGAATAAGTATAAATACATATTTACAGTGTACAAGTAAAGCCAGGAGTGCACAGACTCTGTTTTGAGCTTCCAGGATGCATATTAATGACTAACAGCTTAGAACAGGGGCGAGTACGTTTTAGGTCTTAAGAGAATAATTTTGGATTTACAGCAGTGTAACTGAGGGCAGGAACAAACCTCTTTTTTTTTTTTTTTTTTTTCCTGGCAATAAATGAATTTTCTAACTGGACCACTTCTTTGCTCACGATAGCAGCCTTCCTCCATGAGCATTTGGAGTCAGATGGCTGGTGCCACAGCCCATTCTCCAGCCTGCTTCCCAGGGGTGTCATTGTCCAAGGCTGTGTGTTCAGGGATGTAGTTATGGAGGGGGCTGTGCACTGCTACAATGCCCTGCTTAACTGAAAGCACTTGTCTCTTTAATGCTATAAAAATACTTTGTCCTTCCCCTTAAGAACTCAAGGGACTCTACAACCCTGAGTGAATGACTCCACAGCACCAGGAGGGGTGGAGAAACACAAGCCCAGCGCAGTGACTTGCCAAAGGTTATACAGTGAGAACATAGCAGAGCTTGGAGGGGAACTGGCTCTTGTTCCAGTGCTTTGCTTCAACCCCTAGACCTGGAAGGAGGAGGAAATACCGCTGCTGTTTGTATAATATTTGTAAGATACACACTGTGCCAATGTGTGCAGGCTGGGTCACTTCCTCCTTTAAGAGGCTGGGAAGCAGAACTCTGGCCCTTGACATTGATATCCGAGAGCCATTCCTGGCCGTGCAGGGACACCGGATTGCCCAGGACTGCCCTACGCCGGTGTGTCCAGCATGCCGTGAAATCCTGTGGGACATGCCAGCCCAGATTCCAAGAGCAGCCCGTCTATCACACTGAGACATGGGGCTTCTTAGCTTCTGCCTAGTGGCGTGGCTCTTCCTGGAGCTTGCTCGGTTGCCCCTAACCTAGGGGTTTCTGCAGTATGGTGTGGGTGAGGAATGCGTTGAGAGACCCCTCTTATCAGCTAGGGATAGGAGCTGGGTTTTTTCCAGTATTTTCCTCCCACTCCAAACTAAAAATACAACACGGTTAACTTGTCATTTGATCACAGTAAATGCTCTGCTGAAAGAAAACTACTTTAGGTGCCTGTTGCCAGAATTTATGACCTGAGCAAGTCCCTGCAGAAGCCCTGTCCAGGTTGAACACAGCTCACTGAATGTGATCTATTTGCATGCCCTAGCCTTATCTTCCTATCCATCAAAGCAGAACACGGTCACGGCACCAGCTTGGCACAGATTGTTGCTGCCACCAGTCCAGGAGTTCCCACCTCACTGCTGTGCAGTCTGCTGGGCTGAATTCTGCACGTGGTGTAAATCCAGAGTAACAGTGACCTTGGAGGAATTCCTCTGGATTTGCACTTGAGCAGGTGATGTCAGATCTGGGCTGGTACCTGTTGTAGCTGAAAAGTGAGAGCTCCCCCAGATTTCTTTGTCAGCTGCTGAGATGTGCAAGGCCCTGAGGTGCCAGAACAGCAAAGCCAACGATGTGACTTTGCCGGTTCCCAGGGGAATATAGGAAGCTATAGGAGGAGGTGGGCATCCCCATGCTGGGTGGAGATGCTGGGGAGAGTCTTCCTCCCTGGAGCATGCACTGGCCGTGGGAGCTCCCGCAAAGCCCTGGAGCCATCCCTCACTTGAGACTGTGTTGGGTCTCTCGGTGCCTCCGTAGATCCACCTTGCGCTGGAAGCCCTTGGCGCAGAGCTCACAGCTGAAGGGCTTGAAGCCAGTGTGCTTGCGGCTGTGGGTGATGAGGTTGGAGCTCTGGCTGAAGGCTTTGCCACATACCTGGCATTTGTGGGGCTTCTCCCCTGCAGGGTAGAGAAGATGGTAAGAAACACTTTAACAGATGAGAGAAGGGAGGTAGAAATGCCCTTTAGCAGACTTGGACCTGCCTGGCTATCGTGGTGCTGCCAGCCCAGCTGTCCTGCTAATGCATCTGTTTGCCTGATCAGCACCAGAGGGGGAGAAGAACCAGAAGCAGTCCTCCCCATCTGTGTGGCCCATGCCCTGTGTGCATCCAGGTCTGGGGACAACCATAACATGCATCAGAGGCTGGTTAATAACCACCTTCTTGTCACAAGGAGGAGGACACATATCTCAGTGATGCTTAGACCTTCTGCTGTCCTACTGCACAGGGAAGAATGACTTTCCAGTGCCTCTGGACACTTATCTCCAGTCCAATATTTCGGTGCCTGGGGACTAAGTGTGTGTATCAACATGATGGACTCTAATTTATATTTGCTTAGTGGGAATATTTTGTTTCTTACCGGTGTGGATGTAAGTGTGTTTCTTCATATCTGACTTCTGGTGGAAGCGCTTGCCGCAGTATTGGCAGGGATAAGGCCGTGTGTCGGAATGGATCAGCAGGTGAGTGGAGAGGGTGGAGGAACGTTTGAATGTCTTCCCACACAGCTTGCACTCAAAGCTTCTTTCCTGTTGGGGAAAGAAAATCACGGGATGTATGTGGCTGCAAGACAGAGCATGAAGAGTATTAAGAGTGTTAAGAATAGGAAATTTGATAAGCAAATCTCAGCTCATGGATGGATACGCTAGGTGCAGTACAAAGAGCATGTGGGCAAGGTTACTTATCGAAATGGATTACGTCTTGTGATCCAAACTCCTGCACCCTTTAGGAGAAGGTGAAGCACACAAGAACCAGTAGCAACGACCCTCCCCTTCTATCCAAGGAATTCTCAAGGGCAGTCTGACATTTGTGAGACCAACATCTATGATCTGTGGTCCTCCGAGCTCCCATCATTGTCATTGTGGGCTGCAGGAAAGCCATCACATTGGTAACCTCAGAAATATCACTTTCCTGATGATGGAGAAAGCCACAGCTAAGGTCCAAGCACCCATGAGCTCTGGAGAGCTGGTGCTTTGGAAACATGCTGCCTACCTGGGAGTGAATATTGGTGTGCTGCTCCAGGCTTACAGCATGTCCAAAGGTTTTGCCGCATACTTCACAAGCAAAGGGCCGGGTCCCACTATGAGACCTTCGGACATGGACCTCCAGCCCATGGGGAGTGGAGAATACCTGTGAAACAAAATGCCAGTGATTTTTTTTTTTTTGACATGAGGCAGATGTGTCTCCATCTGCTTTCAATTTATTTTCTTTTATTTGATTCTTCCCTCCCTGCAGACGTGAACTGCATCATTCCTATTGCCCTTGTCCCCAGTCAGGAGAACAAGCAGGTGCCTATTTTGAGCAGCATGCATTGCACTTTGGTGTAACCCAGTGCAACACTGATGTATGCAAGGAAAATCACTCCAGGCCCTCCCCATCCCTGAGGTTCTCGTCCAACACACCTTGTTGCACTTCACACAGTGGTAGGTTTCCATGTCCGAGGAGTAATGCAGGCTGTAATCCAGGGGGGGCTCGGTGCTTAGCAGGAGGTGGCTCCCGTACAGGCTAACTGGGTGCTCCAGGAGGGCTGACTGCATGGTGGAAGACATCTGATGGTAGCTGTACGGCAAATGGAAAGCATCCCAAGAAAAGCCAGTTTTGTAGACGGTAGGGGTGTTTGTCGTGGTAGTGCAGTCTTTGACCGGCAGACCTGGGATGGCCATCTCTGGGTTTGCAAAGGAGAGGGAGAAACGAGTGTCATGCCATTGCCTGCAGCTAGGCACCAGTAAAAACGTTGCCCAGGTACCATGCCCCCATTTAATGTCCTGTCTGACCTTAGGGGGTTGCAGCTGGTAACTCCTCCTCCTCTGATTCAAATCCTGATCTCCATACCAAGTTCCTGTTATGACTTTGATTTCAATCTGGGGAAACTTTATGGGAGATGGGATGCTAAGGGAATATTAACCCCCCTGCTAGCCCTGCTTCCTTCAGTGTTTGAACAAGTATCATGTGCCCACCCTCCTTGACCCACAGAGCACAGAATTGTGTTAGTCCTTGAGATCTGAAGGCTCTCTTGTTGGGAATCAGTGTCATCCTTCAGGGAGATGCTGATCTAGAGCAGAATCATACAGAAATACAGAATACTCTTGATGAGCTCTGCCTGGGACAAGTTTGACCATCGATGTCAAAATACGAGCTGTCATTTACTGAAAATCTGAACCCAGTCACAGGGGCTCCATAAGCCAGCCCAGCCCTGACCTCTTTTGCAACCGTGGTCTTGGGTAGCAGACCTTGAGCTGAAGGGCCTGGCAGCATCCTGCTCAGGTACTGGACAGGGACACTTTCTTCTTTCAGTTCAGATGGGTCCTTTTCTTGTTTTGGAACCACGCATTCTAGGTCCTGTTTCTTGATGTCCTCCAGTGTCTTGTCTCCTATGGCTGTAACCACACAGCAGTGTCACAGTTAGCTTATCCTAGCTGTTAAGAGAAGCACCTATTAAAGTGGGGTTTGTTCTTATGTATGAACTCATCCTTGGATACATTAGCCCATGGTAGTTCCCTGAATAAGTGCAGAGTGGTGCAATCAGCACAGCAATCAAAGTCTGTCCATTGCTGACAAAGGGAAATTCCAAGCAGGAGGAGATAGGCAAGGTAGAGAGGGGCAGGAAGAAATGACAGGACACTTGATGCCCTATATAGTTAGAGAAAATTCACCCTAGAAGTCCATGTGTCTGTAAGAATTATTTCCCTAACAATCACTAACTTATTAACCTCCCCACCCCTCTCCTAAGAGAGTTCGGTATTGTTAACCCAGATTTATGGTCAGTCAAGTAGGGAAGCAGAGAGGGGACGTAACCAGTTGCACAGGTGACCACAGAATGTCATCTCCTCTTGAACACACTCACATTTGTCCGTGCTTGTCCCAGCCCTTAAAGAGATCTCCTTTCTCTTTTCTCAAACTTACCACAGGGCTGGACTCTCATTTGATAGCCCAGGCTAGAACAAAGGGTAAGCTGATCCTAGATTTGAATAAAGAAAATTTGAATGGTGCCTGAAGGAAGAAGATAATTGCCCCAGCCCTGCTGCTGTGCGGATGGCTGTGGGAGAGCACGAGCAGGAGCAGAGGGAGGACAGGAGGCACAGGCAGGAGCAGCGTTGCCTGGTGTTAATACAGAACACAGCAGCTGGCCCTTCACCTGTCGACTCCTTTCCCAGGCAGCGCTAGGATGTCACTGGTGTTTCCTCACTCCAGCTGTAACCTTCCTTGCAAATCATCAGGAGGAGGTGGTAACACACGGAGGTAGAGAAGGTCCAGTGAGAATGTGGGCAGTGAACACAGCAAGCTGGAGACTGAGGTGGCAGAGCTGGGAGTTTGTAGAAAACTGCCAGCCAAGTGCAAGCTCTTTTCCCAACTGTTAGTTGCCTTAAGTTGTCCATCTTCCCCAAAAGTGACCAACTCCACAGAGCAATCTTAGAACCCAGCAGGAAGCAAAGGGAGGATCTAAATTCGGTTTCAGCGGGACAGTGCGGATTTGGCCTAGAGAAAGGGGGCACGCAGCGGGAGATCAGTTTGTCCTTAGACTGACATCCCTGTGTGGAAGCCCTGAGCTGCTCTTTAGCTCACTCATCCTATGCCCTTAGCTCACCCACCCAATTATTGATGTGCCTCAGTGTATTCTTACCGGCCCAGTGGATGGGTTGACTCACCAGTGAAGGGAGAGGTTACTGGATCCCACGTGAGTACAGGCAGGTCATCCTCCACAAAGCGGCGTTGGTGATAGCTATGAGCCTTTTTGCTCTTCACCAAAAAGGAACGTGGCATTTTCCATCCACCGCCTGGGCAGAAACACGGAGTAACGGCAGGTAAATCTCTGTGCTTTGGGGGTAATTTCTCATCTGTTTCCCCAGCACATCAGCTCTATATGCAGGAGGGATGAGAATTAAAACCCTTCCAGTGGGGAGACAGAGTTCATCTCGAAGGTCCCTCCACCCATCTGAAGAGCAGGTTACAAACCAAAGCACGTATGTGGCAAAGACACATGGGAAGCACAGTCCCAAGCCATGACCTGGGCTCCTCTGTGACATTGCTACACAAATAATAATTCTAGAAACAACATTAATAATAGGAGTGGTTTGTATTCTGACAAAGCAGAGGCAGAGCAGAGGTGCTGGGTGAGACAGGTTACCTTTTGGACAAGACTCAAATATCACAGACCGTTGAAATGACGGGTTAGGAACAAACATAAAATGCTGAAATTTAATCACACAAAATTCTCTTGCAATGCATCTGTTATCTTTACGAACCAGAACCCAGCCCGCCCTGTGCCCACTCCCCACGGCTAGTAACAGTTCCCCTGTGGGCAGTATGACAACGGGCTGATGCTGTGTGTGGCAATATCAGCTGGCGCCTTATTTGCATAAGTATTTGCATTTTCCCTTGTAATTGTTCAGGATAGTAGCACTAAAAGCAAATCTTGCTATGTTTCATATGAAAAGTCAGCAGTAAGTCCTGGCTGTTGATGGGAAAGTGCATTATTAAGTCGGGTTTTTTCCTGAGAGTAGTTGAAGTGTAGCCTACTTATTTACTAAAAAAGAACAAAGTTTGACCCTGTTCAGTAGGGATGGCCTGAAACATCTGTGTAAGTCAGGACAGGGCAGCGTGGGCTCCTGGAGCCCCAAGCAGCCAGGGATGGAGCAGCTCCCCAGCGTTCAGAAGTGCCCCCGCTACCCCTGCATGCTAAATACAATGACATAGCCCAGTGGGGGTTTGTTTAAGGGTCCAAGGGCCAGATCTACAGAGGAGCCCGTGGCCGCAGGTACACGTACGGTGGGATTCACACAGCGAGGTTTGCTGTGGACACGTGGATTGCCAAGCCCGCTGTTGTCGGTGATAGCCAGGTGCTCACCAGCCCAGCTGCCTTTGGAAATGCAGTCATAGCTGTCATTTTAAATCTGGTCCAGGATTCCCACTGTTTTTTCAATGACTTCAGGGATTGCTCTTGGTGTCTCTAGGCATTTTTTTTCTTCTGAAATGACTCACCTGTTTTTCTTCGTCTTTTTCCAAGAAATTTGCATGTAACTTGAGATGAATAAGAGAAAACAGAGGCCAAGAGTAGATTTGTTAATTTAGTTTTAGAAGAAGGACAAAATAGTACTGAGAATGAACCACAAGCATGCCCCGGAGGGAAGGGACGCTGAAGTACATGGCTGTATTTACTCTTCTGTAACTCTCTAAGGAGGTTCCCTCTCCGAATCACGAAGTGGATCTCTGGCTGGCAAAAGGCTGCGGGCACAGAAATACCGCCAGCTCGCTACAGACACGGGAGTGTTCTGCAATGGGCACAACCCTTCAAGCAGTGTGCTCTGCTTAGCCTGTGCAGCCGGCATCCCGGCAGAAGTGCTCAGCTCAGGGGGTCTCGCTGCTCTCGGTCAGTCCCAGGTGGGGTATGTGTGCACGGAGCCCCACTCTGCAATATAGACGTGCCCCAAGTTAAAGTCCTGCCACCAGCCCTTTACACGTGGAATTTCCACTCGAGTCAGAGGGATTTTCCCATGTGGTGGGGCAGGACTGTGTCCACAATGGAGGGTATTCTTACCAGCCAGCTTTAGACATCTGATTTCTCTGCCTGGATTTCCCTGGGCTTCCTACACAGTGCAGGAGGTGGCTCCGGCAGTGGGTGCAGCACCCAGCAGTGCCTGCTGGAAGAGTCTCTGCTTGCCCACGGGCTAGAGAACCCTACGGCACTGGCTCGACAGCCTGGCCAGAAAAATGAGAGGACTGGAGACGGGTGGCATAAGCAATCTGTGTTTTATGGCAGTACCCATACACTAAGTACATCGAAGGCACCAAGTACAGCCCCTCTTTTCCAACCGCAGTTAAAAGTAGATGCACATGAATCAACCGGATTTTTCTGGATGTGTTTGCCCCAGCATATGTGAAAGTCAAATTTGGTCCAGTATCTCGATGTCTGATAAGAGCCTGTATTGAGCACAGCGATCTTTAATGTGCTGCTGAACGTTACAAAAGGAAGTTACCTTCCCCCACCCCATTTTACAGAGAAAACAGGAACCGGGAGCCCAAAGCAGAGTTAATTAACAACTGCATTGGGCTGTCTATGTGATTCACACAACCGAGTTAGAGGAAAGCTAGAAGCACAGATTGTGAGAGAAAAAAATACTATCTGTCCTTGAAACTCGAGATTATCAGTAGCAAGTGCCATCAGCTGCTGCTAATGGCTAACTACACGGAGAGCAGTGCTACGGACAACAGACCCCGCAACGTCCTAAAGTCATTGAAGCTTCTGACAGAATTTAGCTTCAACCTTTTGCTGAAAATTAAAATTTATTTTTTATGGAGTCTGTTCTTGCCAGCCCCTGTGGCAGCAGTTTCTACCCTGACTGGCAAGTGCAAAAGGGAGTTCATGGCTTGGGCAGGAGTTGCCCAAACCGCAAGTGTCGTGGCGTTGTTTGAATTCAGTACAGAACAGAAAATCAGTAGCCAGCTAGAACTGGCATTCTTATTTGATTGCCATTCATGTAGCTGTACAATCACGTTGTAGTAATCTGCCTGGAGGAAAAGACAGCCACAGGGACCCAAGGGAAAAAAACCTGCATCGCTATTTTGGGAACCTAACTTGAAGCACCTCAGGAGGGCTTCTTTCACCAACTAGAAATTCACCAGTCAGATGTGAGAGCAGACCCAGCACTCACGGGTTCCCCTCCTATGCTCAAACCTGAAGTTCCTTCATCCTCAGTGATGCTCTCTGGTGATTTTGCAGAGTATCACATGTAAAACTGGAATGTCATACTGAAACACTGGAGATTGTGCAAGAACCAAATTAAAAGGGGTTTTTTTTAGGGGTGGTTTCTGACTTCAGGATCCTAATTTCACTTGATCCTGTGTTCCTCGTGAAGCCCCAACTCCCACTTCACTACATGGCAGCTCGCAGCACCCAGAAATACAGGATTGGGTCCTTCGATACAATTTAGAAGAACTCTGTACTGTTGATGAATTACATTACATTCTCTCTGACCCCTCCACAGACGACTCCTAACACAAAACAGCGTGTTTGGGAACAGGTGTTTGCAGGATTGAGCCATGCTGAATCAGGAACCCAACCTGCAGCGTTAAGTTTCATTCTAAAGCTGATTTCCATTTTCCTCAATTTAACAAATCCTGTTTTCAAATTTACAAGGTTAATTGAAGAGGTTAAACCCTTTTCCCCACTATACTCAGTGGAAATACTTGATTTTAATTTTCACTTGATTAATGTCTTCACAGAAGTTGATGAGTGTACAAAGTTTTAAAATGATGAGTGTACAAAGCCGGCTAAAAGCGGCTTACTTCCTTCCCATTGCTTAATTTATATTTAATAATTTTTTTTTCTGTTCTTTCTGGGAAGGTGAAGCTTCCAAAAATAAGAATATCATGTCTTTTGGAAGACTACATTTTTGAAGAAAAAAACACAAAACAGAACACAACCTGTGTCTGACATTTTTAAGAGCCCAAATGAAATAAGAGGTTTTATGGACTCCTGACACTTTAAATATAAAATCATATTCAAAAAGTATTTCAGTTCTTTGCAACTAAACTAATCATGTGTCCACTACTCCACCCTTGCAAAATCAAATGTACTTGGGGCAAGTAATTTGAATGTGGCTTTTTTTTAGCGGAAAAATGAGCAGCACATTTTTCATTCTTGTGGTAAGACTGGGCAAATGGATGTTGTGGCAGGGCTGGCATATTACGGGGGAAATTTTGTCCAAGAAGCAGAATGGAAATGCTTGTACATCTGTAGTATCTAGAAAAAAATGTTTAAAATATAATGGCAGCATTTGTTCTTTAGAAACCTAATTTAGCTCCTAGTGATGCTGGGAATGCCACTGGCTTTAGCAAACTTTGCCCTAGGCTTCCATGGATAAATAGACTTATGTAGTGCAGTCTAACAAATTCTATATCCCTTTAATGTACAGATGCACTTACTGTGTGAACTTGCAAATAATTTGTTTTTCTGCTTAATGTATTGAATCAATCTGGTGATATATGAGGAGCATCTATAAATAGCTAATTCCATATGCTAAAAATTGTCACACTGATCAGCGTATACTCAGAAAGGATGGAAAAATAATAATAAAAGAGAGAGATCTAAAGCAAAAATCCTGAAGAGGAGAGACTGAATTATCACCTAGCAAAACTGGCATAGATTAATTGATGTCAGCAGAGGTGTGCTGTTTTCTGAACTTAAAGGTCTGGCCCTGTAAAAGAGCAATTAAAAGGAAAAATACAGTATGCCCTCTCCTCAGAGCTTAGTACAAAAGTCTACATCTAGAAACTATTCCTGCTGCACGGAGCTTGCTGGGACACAGGTAGCTCTGCCCGTTGTCGCACCTTTTATATTTTGTTCTACTATTACCATTTGCACATGTGAGAGTGAAGTAAGTATATGGCATGTAATTTTAAAAGGTTTGACTCATTTAAATGAAGTGAACCATTATCATAAAGAAATCCCCAGGACAAGTGACTTATGCAGTGGAGTATGTTACATATTTGCAAACATAAGCAAAGGAGAAGAAAAAGCTGAGAAAAGCATATCAGATAAATGAGAAAACAATTAAAGTGTTTAAAAGAATAAATCAATCACCTGTTTGGGGGACTTTGCTTTACTGGATTCGCCTTGAAATCTCCCCAGACAAGCGAGACGTCGTCTTCTCTCTGAACTCCTCTTCCACTTTTTCACTTAGTCGCAGTCTGCTGAAATAGATACTTCTCCTTTTTTCTCTCTCTGTTTTTTTGCCCCTGTTCCCCTCCCTGATTTTTCAATCAGATTATTTGTGTCAAAATCTGGCGGTGAAGAAACAGCCAATAGAGAGGCAGAGCTCAGAAACTATTTGCTTATCAAAACTTTCCAGGACTTTGACAACTTGAAGAGAATTCACGATGCCCAGCTCCAAAGCCTAGGGGCAGCACCTCCACTTGCTGGGGCAGCTTTGCCTTCTGCAGGAATACTCCTCTGTCATATTGACAAAAGCATGACACAGGGAAATAATGTACCAAGCAGGCATTTGTTATTTTGTCTTGCCTTAAAAAAAAAAAAAAGCTCTTAAGAAACCTGTATTTTTACACACATTCATCCACGCATCGTATCTTTCACAAACAGACACACCATCTGTCTCACATACACTCACACACACACTTCAGTCTCATAAACAAAACCATCTAGCACATATGTGCAAAATTATTTTATTCCAGAATGGGTCTTTTATCTCTCCAATTTCCAAGGAAAAAGGAACAAGTACGTGCACAGTAATAACTGAAAAAGATGTGTGTTAATCAGCCTTCATTTTCCTAGGCATATGTGTGCGATCCACACATTTTAGGCATTGCTCTATCTATATGCAGCTGTATATAGGATATAAATATAGATTTAAGAAAGCTCATTAAGCAAGCTCATTAACAAGCATCTTTGCAAAAAGCTCTTCAAGAGCAGTAATAAGAATTTGCACTTCTATCACTTGGTTTCCAAAAAGGTTTGAAAAGGGGTTTGCAAATGTAAAATAATCGACCGCCAACCCCCCCTGTAACAGCAGGAGGAAGGAGGGAGGATGAAGCAGAGTGACTTAGATCACCCAGTTGTTCTGTAGTAGAGGTGGGAACAGGAGCTGGAGAGCGGTGATTTTCTTTTCGGAATCCTTGGACATGACTCTCATTTGGGGACAAACAAGGAGAGTTGATCTCCCCAAATGCTGGGTGGAGGGGCAAGTAATTCCTTGACTTCACCTATTCTCTGATTTTCATAATCCTCCTGACTGTGTAAGTGCACAGTGGCATGAGCCATATATGCCCCTGGTTATCCCGTCCTGTGCTTACAGCACACACTGTATGGTGGCTGGAACTGGAACAGCAAAGATGCCTTCCAAGAAGTTTATAATTTAAGATTTATATAAGCATGCATGCAGCTGTTGAGTGCCAAGTACTGGGACATCGCCATCAGAGAAATGCCTTTATAGCATGGAGTTGTTCTGCTCCCTGTGAGCTTTCCAATGTATTTCAGTTTTCTACAGTTGGTTGCATTAAACCAGGACTCAGCTGGGTCCCTCTTCCTTCTGCAGCTCAGGGTGGTGAAAGCACCAAGAAGCAAAAACCTTTTTCCTGCCCTGCCACAGGGTCGGTGGGTGTTTCCCTGATGGAGCAGATGTGGTCCAGAGACATTTCAGATTCCCAGTGGAGGTATTCTGCATCCTGCCGTGGCAGGCAGTGGTGCCGGGCGTGCTGGCCCGAGCGCTCTCTGCTGGGACAGCCACAAGTCACAGCTCTTGTCATCGCGCCCTGGGCAAACACCGCATTGCCCCACAGCACCGGACAGGCTGTGCAATGGGGTTTGATGCAACTCGGAGATAGGAGCGGAGGTTTCATCCACATTGAGGAAGATTCAGATTTTCATCTTAACTTATTTACCGAACGTAATTAATTCTTGTTGTTAATAGAAGCAAACAATCCCTTTTCCATCTCCCTCCTCCCCTCCTTATTTATCTAGCTGGGTTTTGCATGAAAGAAACGTTCCCAAGGCATTGCGCTAGCTGATTTGCATCCTCTTAAACACAGGCATTTGAAGGATTACATTTCCCGCTACAAAAACAAGCGTTGTAACAGAAAACCAAAATGTACATTGCAGCTTCAGGGTTTCATAGGAAGACAGTTACAGGAATTAAACAAAACAGGAAAATGACAAGCTGCTGAAAGGACTGAGATGTTATTTTATGAAACATTGGAGGTGGCTTCTGCCAGCACCCCTGAGCACAGACTTCCCGTTGACATAAAGTGCAAATGGCTGCAGAATGTGGCTCTTAAACTAGAGACAGTTAAAGCAAGCCAGCCACACTGAAAAACTACAGAAAACTAGTTATGCAAAAAAAAATAATAAATCTAATACTGTGTTCAATAAAACCTCACCAGCTAGCTGATTGAGAGGTGCTCCAAAGGGCTTTGGGCACAGCCCTTTGGAGGAGGATGACCACGTCTCCCACTGTCAGTAGCCTGTGCGTAGAGCAGCTGCAAATAAAACATCTGTATTCGCTGTTCTGCTTCCCCAAGTAGCTGTCACCTCGCAAAGCCCACATGTAATTGCATACAAACTGATTCCTGAGATAATGGGCACAGATACTCTCTTTTATGACTATTATCACTACACCAGAATGCCTGAGGAGAGATGGGGACACTGCTGTGTCTGGTTCAGCTCTCACCCGTCCCTTCTCCCTTTATTTTACATCAGAAGTTCCTACGGAGCAAATAGTTGCAGGAGGGAGTGCAGCCAGCTATCGCCTTGGCTTGTTGTGTTTTCACTCTTCCCTAGAGTTCCGTTCATGGCTCATGTTAAACTTGTCACCTCTCCTCTCCATTGAAATTGCCATCAAAAGGCGATTTACACAAGCTGAATTAAAACAACAGAGCGCTGGAGATGCATTTTGGGCTAGAAGGACCTTTGAGCTGACCCTGCGTGGTAATTCTTATTTTATGTTCTTCCTGTTGATCTCATTTTCCTTGTTCTCTCCTCTTGTTTCAGGGCCAGCAGAGGATAGTGAGCCGCAGAGGGCTTATCTGGGCTCACAAAGGCGTGTGCTAGCCCTGACCCCCACGGGCCACAGTGGACGTAGAGCCAGTTCTGCTGCGCTGAGGACAGCTTAATTTTGTGTATTGCTGCGAGTTCTTACTATGGCATACGCTCCAGTGCATCCTCTGTAAATAGAATATTAAATGTATAACTCAGTAATAATGAACAGGTTAATTATAGCACATCACGCCCATTCTAGTGCAGCTGGGTTTGTTTTTTTTTTTTCAAATCTAGCAGCAAACCCCTCCTGTAGCATCCATGTTTTCTTTGTCAATTTGAACGTTACACTAATTAAGTCACAGTAAAATAACACAACTAATTGCTTCCAGCTCTTTTCTGAAGCTCATCCTAATTTCCACTCTTTTCTGTGGCAGATTAAATAAACATGTCTTCTGCACAGCTGGAAAAAAATACCATCACTCGGTCCAGGCTGCAATAAATATTAATTGCCACGCACGAGGCAGGACCAGGTTAAAATCACGCTGGCTCCGAGCAACTCTATCTCCTGCAGAAGCGGGATGAGCTATTGCAGGTGCAGCGGGAGGGAACTATCTCGGCCCTGCAGGGATAAGAGCTGGGAAAACACCACAACTGATGCTGCAGAAGTTAAAAAATCAACCGATACTTCTCAGATGGGGTTCTAATCTGCTTTTACTTTTGTAACATCTAGTTTCTACCTTGCAAATTGAATGTCTGTGATTCCTAGTAGCATCTGAGGGCAATTCCTATGGGTTCAAGGGGTAGAGCAGCAGCTTGCCGAGCACCCAGTAAATTTCCCCTTCCTTGGAGAGGGAGAAATGCTGAGACCCTGCAGGATGGGAGCTGTGGAGATGAAAACCCGCTGGTGCGGCACACAGGACCGAAGGCTGCAGAACCTGCCCTCGGGTCACATCCATTCTTCTATCCTCAACTCTGGATGAAAAATAAACCTTATCTAGCAGGAAGGGTGCAATGTTTTACGTCGGATAGTCGCTGCATTTCAGAAAGAAAAAAAAAAATCCTTGCCCATGGTTTCCACAGAGCGTTACGGGGTCCAGGATGGGACGAGCTTTGCTCGCTCCCCCCGCAGAGCACAGACCCAGCTCTGGGCGCCGGCCCGGGCGCTTCCTTCTCGGCAGGTCACCCGGCTGCCCCGGTTACGTTACTCCACGCACACCGAGGCACTTTGGAGACCGTTTTATTCCCTTTCAGCACTTCAACACCGCTGCCAGGCGGCGGCCCGGAACCCCGTCCCCTCCGCGCGGCCACCTCAGCCGGCCCGAGGGAACGACAGCGGCCGAACCGAGGCCCTCCCGCGGTCCCAATCCACCCTCCGGGCACCACGGCCGGCTGGGCAGCGAGGGCGGAGGGGAAAGAGGGAAAACGCGGGGACATTTCCCAGAGCAGCGAGCGGCCACCCCCGTCCCCTCAGGCCTGGCCTTGTTTACCGGCCGCCGCCCGGCCCCGCCCCGCCCCGCGTGACGTGCCCGCTGCCCGGGGCGCCTGCCGGCACCGCCCCCTGGATCACGCGACCCCCTCAGAGCCGCATCGCTCCCGCGCTGAGATTCCTCCGCTGTGGGAGACCGGGTGGGAGCGGCGGCAGTCACCCTGCTCTTCCTCCCCCCTCCACGGGGAGAAGGGCCTTTGAGGGGGAAGAGGCGAGCGGGGCGGTGAGGGACCGGTGTGGCTTTGGGTTAGGGAGGAGGGAGGTGGATTGGTGGGACTAGTTTGTGCGGCGGAGGGATTCGAGGGGAGAAGCGGTCACTGAATGGGAGGGGGAGGGGGAGGCAGGGCCAAGATGGCGGCGCCCTGTGGGCTAGAGGAGCCCTGAGTGGTAAACAGCTGAGGGGAGGAGAAGGAGAGGTGAGTGCTCTGGGCCTCCTCCTTCCTCCCCCAGCGGGGCGAGAGCGGAGGCAGTCGGGGGGGACGGAGAAAAAGGAGACAGAGAAGAGAGATGAAGGGGGAGGCAGGGAGAAAGGGCTGGGGAGGAGGCGGCAGGAGAAAGGGAAGGAGCCGGGGGGATGGGGAAGGCGAGGGTGAAGCCTGGTGGGGGGTTGATGTCCCCCCCCTCCGCCCCCTTTCCTTCTCTCCGGGTAAACTTGGGTTTGGTCGCTCCCCA
>WKFP01014946.1:802295-836574 GCA_011057875.1 Pterocles orientalis | reverse complement strand
CAGTCCCTTTCTGAGGTTCCCTCGTCCGAGGTCAGGCATTAAAGCCGTTGTTAACAGTCTGTCCCCCTTGGCGAGGAAGGGTTTTCTAATTTCCTTGCTCCTGGGTAGGTAATGTGAAGTCAGGATGTTGTTTACTTCTACAAGAAAACATTTTGCTTCCTGTTATCACAAAGAACTTGGAAGACTGCAGTTCTGAAGTTTTCACCCTTTGTTTGCTGTGGATGCAGCTTCTATAATTGTTTTATCGGTTTATTCAGTGCTTCTCTCCTTGTTTCTTTGGTTTTCTTTCATGAGTTTATTCCAAGGCGGTGAGTGAAAGTAAAAATATGTCTTAAAGGAGTAGATGATTCAAAACCCATAGAAATGACAAAGAAACTGGGATCAGGTTTTGTGTGCAGAACAGTTTCCAGAAGCGCTTTTTCCAGAGAACCTTCCAGTGAGTGCTAATACAGAAGGTTTTCATTCTTTGGTCTGATGCTGTAGTTCCCTGAGATTGATTTCAGTGGCAAGTTGTTAAAAATCAGTCATAAAGCACTACTGAAGTGATCCCATTAGGTGGAAAAATTCCAATTCAGTTTGCATGTATGAACAACTAGAAATTGAATCTTTGGAAAGTCTAAGTTTTAATGATTAGTGTAAGAATTGGGAGTATATACTTGTGTCTGCAGTTGGCTTGACTTTGCTGAACAGTAGTCAGGTGCTCTGCATATCGGAAACACCTATGCCATGTTTCAGCTTAAAATCCTTTACTCAGTAGAACACTTTTAGTTTGTCTTTGTTGGTTCATTTGTTCTGGTTTTTTTTAAACAGCCTAGTCAACCCTGTACTAAATTGCCTTTATGAAGAGTTGCATGAATTTACTTAGATGAAAATATAGTCAGAATATCTAATGTGTCATGAGATAAGCTTTAATTAAAATTATTTTATCTTTGTTTAATCCTGGCTCCTTAACTCTTTTTTTTTTTTTTGCTTGATAGTTTGCTTATGGTGACTGATAGAAAGTAGCATTATTAAAGGGTTCCCATGTGAGATATACTGTCCAATTGCAGATGTTTTGGTGTTTCAACAGACTTTTGACTTAAGTAACTATTTTTAAAGTGAATGCTGGCCCTATTTGGAGCTGGACTGCTGGGCTGTTGATTTGTACGGATCCCTGAAATTCTTGCAACTGCCAAACACCTTATAGGAGCTGGTGATCACCCAAGTCAGTCATAAGAACGGAATAGCCTGCAGCACATATACGCACAGACATGATCATCTCTCTTTTTGGAAAAGATACCTTCTGTAATAAGCCAATCAAGTAATCAAAGCCCTTTTTAATGGTGGAGGCAGGGGAGGGGTACTAGATTTTATGGCATGTTGCAGACAGGTGTGTATTTTTTAAACGAACATTACAGCTTAGGATCTTGGTCTGGTACATAGCTGCTGTATTTACATGTAGTTGAATAAACATAATGAGGACAAGTAATGATTCTTCCTTTGTTAGCACAAGCATTTCCTTGGGTAGGACATTAAGATATAGAGCAAAGTCCTTGCAGTGGTGAACTGCTATCACTTTCCTGGGTAGTATTCTTTTTGGTTTTAATTAAAAAGTTACACATCACTTGATATTGTACTGTGTAATGCCTACTTTAATTCTTGGAGTAGTTAAAATGCCTCGACTGAGTACACCAGGTAGTTTGCAGTGGTTTCAAAATTTACTGAATTGCAGCCTAACGCTTTGAAAATGTTTGAAGGTTTTTCTTGGTGGCAAAAAAACTGCTGCAGAGATTTAGGAGTCTTGCTCCTTGTGTTACTGTGAAATCTGTGTTTACTTGTTCATAGCTTTAAAAAGATTCCTTAGTTGAACCTGTTTTCCTTGTGTACTGTTAATTAAATTGGCCTAGAAAAAAACAGTGCTTATTCTTATTTATTTGCTATTAATATATGCAGTTGTGGCTCAGGAATTGAAAAAATTCCCTTTCAGGTTGGTAGCTGGCTTGTTAGAATGGCTTCTGACAAAGGGTTAAGTGTCAGCCCTGCCATGTTGGTCTTTTTTTGACCTGTTGCTTTTAAACTGTTTTCCCTCTGACAGAAATTTGATGGGTAGCAATTAGCAGAGTGTATTAGCACAGCATAGTTTCGAAAGAATCTCAAAAAATTGCTGAGTGTGATTCTCACTCTTTGGGGTTCCTGGGTTTTTGTGATTGTCCTGTTCCTGCATCAGTTAAGCACCTGTGACAAAGTACAGGAGAATGGGTATAGTATCGAGATATAACTATAAATAGTTATCGAGTTTAGGAACAAGGTGTCGTATCAGGTCTTAAAATAACCAGAAAAAAAGTGGATTACTGAAAGAAGCCAGACACCTTAATTCTTTAAAAATGAATAAATAAATTAATTGTACTGCCAACTGTAATGATCAGTTTGCGTCTGATTGAGTTTAAAGTGTTAGAGTTGTTATTTCTGGGTGGTGGAAAAGGAAATTAAACAATTTTTCTTTGAAGACAGTGATTGCTGTAGAATGCTTTTGTCCTTGTTCATGGCCTCTGCCAAAGCAGCACCTGAGTAGCTTACTTTACCTGCAGTGGAAATCAGATGGAAAAGTCCAAGTGTTGAGGTCTGGCTTCACTTCATCGCTGTCAGCAGTGGTCTTACATTGTTGAAATCCACCTTTCCTCTTGGGGCAGGGGGGAGTAGTAATTTACTGGCATGCCCCAAATTTAATTAGTGATTCATGAACAGGGATGAAATGCAGATGTTGATCTCCGTTCCAGACACTCCCTCCCCCCCCCCAATAAGTGCTTCTGGCATGCGAACGTCTGTCGGTACAGCAAATGCTAAGGACTCTGCAAGGAGTGTCCGTGTATGAGTGTGTCCCCCTCCTCCCTACCCCTCAGAGCAGAATAACTGGCACTACCAGCTGCTTTTTCATTTGGCTTGAGATAAAAATACACTCAACAGAAGAACATCTTAACAGAAATACTTAAAGAAGTCATAATCTTTTGAACTACTCTGCTATCTCACTCTCTGTTTTGCCTTTTCCAGTGAATATTTTCAGTCTTTTCCTTGGTCTTGAGTTTCTGGCTTAACTGTGTTGTGGTTAAAGGATCTGCTGAAATTTTTTTTTAAAACAGATTGGCTCTTGGCTTGTTGGCTTTTCCTTTTTCTCCTGTAAGGTGGCTCAAAAGTTGTTGTATTGGTACTTAAAATTAATTATTTTAATTTAAATTTGTCTTTATGAAGGCTCTTTAATATAAGAGTAAGAAGTTTGATATTGGTGTTTATATCTTCCAGGGAGATTAAAATGCTGCATTTTAGAGGGTATTTAAACATTTTTTTTCTCTCTTTACTATCTAGTGCCTTGGATCTTTTATATAAAACTAATTATAAAAGTTAATGAAGAATCAGTGATTCAAACCGTATGGAAAAGTTACTGACTTTGTTTTAATCCTGTCAGTTGCAAGTATGGCTGCAGGGATGTGGAAGTTCTGACAGGGGAATGATTGCAACAACTAGGGATGGAAGCACTCATCTTGTGTTCTGTGTATTTGTAAAGGAAGATGTGATCTTTATATGACGCTGTAAAGATTTAAGGGAGATCCTCTTCACCACAGGTGTTGTATCAATCCCAAATACAAAATACTGGGGCATTTGGTGGATGATGTCACTGCTTTACAAGGTAGTGTAAAGTTCCTTAGCCTGGCCTGTCCTGAGCTCCTTATCTACAAGATTTGAAAATCACATCACAAATTACTGGTGGGACTGATCATAAATCACAGCCATACCATAGCCTCTGGGAACTTCACCTACAAGAACGGTGTTTCTGATTGAAATGAAAAGCTCGTTGCCTGTGAAATAGTTACTCAGCTGTCTTGGCTTGAAAGGAGTGTGACAGGGTTGGAGACTATTGCTGGAATTTCCTGGTTTGTTCATGTGTGTTGGGCACTGCAGACCCAATATGATTAAAAGATCTCAGTCTTAGTCTTACTTAGGATTTCAGATCTGTTCCACACAAATGACTTTATGAGAGATCCTGCATTGAGAAAGCTGTGATTTGCTTTTTTAAAGATGTGACTGTTTGTGTATAGCAGCGTGGCAACATTATTCTGGTGTTTATGAAATTTCAGCAGATAAACTTTCTGCCTAGTGAAGTACCTGTGTGTAGTATTGTCCCATTTTTAGATGTGGTTTGGGATAGTTTTATTAATATTTTGAATACTGGCTTTTGGAGTGGAGATTGCTCCACTTTACATGAAGTACTTCCGTGCGCTATCAACTGATTGACAAGTTTATTTAAACTATGCTGGATTTCTTGGCACAGAGTCACTTGAGCCGTCTGGTTTAATTAGTTTAGGGAGCTTGAGAAATTGTTAGTTACCTACGTGTATAGTTATCGCACTGAAGCTTGCCTTATCAACCTTGCTTTTATCTGATCGTAGTGTTTGTGCATGCCATCAAGCCAATAGCACACAGTTTGAAATCCTCTTACATACCAAACACTTAAACTGGTGTTTTTCCCATCTGTCTGCAAGCATGTTGTTGAACCTGACTTCCAGAACCCATCGAGAGTGTCTGCAAAGGCACGCTTCTTGATTTCACCCTGCTATAGTTTTTTCCTCTGGCAATACCAGAATTAGTGAATCCTGCTGTTGAGGTTTTTACTGGTGTGATGAAAATCTGGTCTGATAGTATTACTAGAGGGCAATAAGAAATAAAAGCATTCTTTTCACTCTGCTGGGGGGCAGGGAGTCAAAGAAAAGAGAATTGACAAGGTCTTCATGGGGTAAAAAAGCAGAGACTAGCATTTATGCTGCTTTAATTCTCAAAACAGGTTTTGCTTGCAGCTGGTTTGGGGGTGTGGTTGTGCATCTCTTTTGTTAACAAGACTTTAAACAACTAGTTCATGTTGCTTAGGAAGCTGACAGATCTATTGCTTAACCCTAGTTGAGACTGTATCTTGACAGAAATTGAGGCACCTGTGTTAGCAAGCCCTTTGCGGTCTCAAAGATAGTGTTCTCAGAAGCAAAGGGATAGATTAGTAGTAAAGTATTTCCCCATATATAGTTCTGCGTTCCTTATGGGTATCTCAGTATAACTGTAATTTAGTAAATTAAGTATTACAGCCATTACTAGAAACTAAAAAAGCAGTTGACTCCTGAAAATGAGTAACAAAGTGGAAAGTTGACTTCTTGGTTGCATGGAAGAGTGGCTTTAAACTTTTTGAAAGGATGGTGTCACTCTTTGAATGTTGCTTGCCTTCTGAACAGCAAGCTCTGTGAAGAAGTTGAAGCTTGGAAGTCTGCACAATGTAGAGTAAAAAACAACAAAAAGCAAAAAAAAACTCCATCCCAGAACCCCAAACCACAACAAATCCCAGCCCCAGTCTTTTCTGTTTTATTATCTGTAGTAGAAAGTCTGGCTTACGCTACCTGGTAGTTATAAGTCTGCAGGTTATAAGGTCTTGACAGCATGGGAGGTGAAAAGAAATAGCATTTAGATCTGAGACACTTCCATTAGCAGACTCTGCTAGCTGCTTGTAGATGAACTGAAATTGTATTTGGACAGTTCAGCTTTGCAGCTATGGTTGTTGAAAACTGAGGGTGGGGGGTTTTTTGTGTTCTGGAACTGTGATTGCTGGAACACTTCAAGACAGTTTGTTAGTGAAATGCCTGTTGCGAGTGTGGTGCCATTTTATCACCTTTGATTTTGCAATCAGTGCCAGATTAAGTAAGCTAATGTCTTATGGCTCTAATAAAAGTGACCTTGGGCAGTTCTGCAACTGCAGAGTGATATGTTGCAAATGACAAAGTTTACTGGTAGGCAGGTTAACTCCTGCTGTCCAGTAACATTGTTAAACAAAAGTTTTCAAGAAACTAGTATGTATGTAAGTAACTACAATATTTTAATTTAAAACAGAGCACAGATGCGTGGCCCTTGGCTGATGTCTAACAATATTTTGACTAGAATCTAAAGACTTAAACAATTACAGTAATTATTCTATGCTCAGAATTTGGTAGGATAAGAGAAAACTTATTTGTGTGCAAAATTTTGCCTATGATAAATGAAACCCTTCAGCAGCTTTTGAAGGCTCACAGTATAAAACTACAATCTTGTGGAAGCCGTCTAGTTGGAGACAATTGCACAGCTTAACCTGTGGACAATTCTGGAAAGGGCAACTGTGCAGCACTTTTTGGTGTTTTCCAAACCAAAGGCTGACTTTCCTCATGCGTAGCCCTGCTGTGCTTAGTAAAGAACTTAGTGCTGTTCAGAATGTACAAGGTTTGATAAGGAAGAAATAAATTGTGCCTTTTGTTAACCTCTCCGTGCTTTTTCTTTATTAGTGATCATGAAAGGTGTGTGGCTGACAGCATTGCAGACAGAAGGTCAACTCGTCCACAGAACAGGTGCTGTATACACAATTGCAGTGAAAAAAATCTTGTATGTAAACTTGATACGTATCAGTGTTGCCTTCCATGGAGGAAGTGAAAAATGTATGCGGGCTGGAAGTAGGGAGAAAGAAAGAATACCTTGTTAATAAAATTAGGGATGATGTGGAGCCAGATTCTTTCTGCCACTGGGAAAGGTTCTGTGTAGGATTCTTATGGGTGAAATAAAACTTGATTCATCTTGTGATGGATACATAGATGTGATACCTGAATCCCTCTGTTGCTGGTACATGGGAGGAGCCCATTGTAAAAGCCTGAAATTACTTAGATTGACTCCTGCTCAGTACTGTGGAGCTGACCAGTCATGTTACCTGCACTGTAGGGTTTTTAATATATTATTCATAAATTATACATGAGAAAACAAGGTATGTTGTGCTGCTAAATTTCTGATTTAGTATGCACAGAGTGGCTGAGGCACAGCAGCTGTAGTAACCCTGAGTTTCCTAACAGCTGCAACTTGGCCATGTTGCGGGTATTAAAGCACAAGTCTATTAGTATGCAATAATGCAAAGCCGAGGGCAGTGAATTTCTAATCTAGCCACAAGAGTGGAGAAGGATCTTGAATGCATATTTTCCTCAGAGTGTAGACCACTATGGAAAAGGACTTTAAAAGGTTGGTTAAGGAAGGAATTGCTGTAAGAAAGTGAGAATGAAGTGATTCCAGGGAGCAACTTGCATTTTATTCAAAACTTTAGTCTTAGTTGACTGACCTGGAGAGCAAATTAAAAAAATATGGTAACAGAATGCCCTGACAATCTGTATATGCTAGCTGAGGTCTTCTGCAAAATAGATTGATATCTTTTTAAAAATTATGAAGAGAACCCTGCTCATGCTTCATTGGCTTCTTTGGAAACTTTTTTCTTACAACTTTTATTGCAGATGTTTAAACTCTAGCAATCCTTTCAGTATAGTTCTGTTAAATGGGCAATACTGCAGAAGAGAGAGAGTGATGAGAGATTTAAGATCAAAAGGAAAAAAGAAAAGTTTATTCATCTGGTCTGTCTTCTCTCCTAGTCTAGTAGAGAGGCACCAATGAGGACTTCCTGAAATTTTAACCTCCACATTCATGTTAGTGCGTGCATCATGGCACAGCAAGGAAATGTTGGTGAGCTCCTCTCAATGCTGGATTCTCCAATTCTGGGTGTCCTGGAAGATATAACAGCTGCGTTCAAAGATAGTCTCATCTGTGGTATGTATCCTTTTATGTAATTAGAGGAAGATTTTGCTTTTACATCGATAAGGGTAGAATAGTGTTTTTTTCCCCATCACAGACAGTCTTTGCAAATGCAACTTTAAATTGCTTTAAGGATTGAGGCTTCTCTTAAGTCCATTTTGCTTAATGGCATGACTCTTGGA
Source organism: Pterocles orientalis (assembly GCA_011057875.1). NCBI lineage: Eukaryota > Metazoa > Chordata > Aves > Pterocliformes > Pteroclidae > Pterocles > Pterocles orientalis. The sequence continues at coordinate 828,790 of WKFP01014946.1, read as the reverse complement.
AGGTCTGTTATATAATTGTTAAAGTGCTGTTATAAAATGACTAGGTTTTCCTGGGGCATGGCCTCAAGCTGTGAGCTGATGAAACTTTCTTTGTCCAGTATATCTAGAAAGAATTAGGTGTCATCTACATTATGGGAACTAGAAGGATTTTGTTCATTTGAATAACAAACAGCAACAACGAAAAAAAGCCCAAACAAAACAGCAGATCCAGACTTTCTCAAAAAAATGATTTCTGCTATGAAGGCCTTCCTTATGTTGATGGAGCCTTTTCAGAGCATGAGAACACTGTCAGTGTCCTTATCCCTGAACTTGTTCTCCTTTATCTGCTGATGGGAGGGACTGTGAAGTTACTCCTGAACTCTTTACCTGGGTAAAATACTCTTGCAGTTCAGCTGCCTCTAGGTTTTTAAGGTTAGACAGTGTCCCAGTAATTGTTGGTTATTAAAAAAATTATCTGCTTTCCCTGAGCTGAATGCAATTGCTTGAATGGTTAGGAACTGGAAAATGTAGTTGAGGGGTCTTGTTTTCTTCAAGATCTGGTAACACTAACTACTGGTTTGTGTTATAAATTGTGCAACAGTTGTTAAAATGTTGTGCAATGTGCCTTTAACAAATGCTTTATTTTTAGTGTATTGAGAATGTATGTTTTTTTTTCTTGTTGTAAACAAACTGACAGACCGTGGACCTACGCTTGTGAACAACCTGGTGGACTATTACTTGGAAACCAATTCTCAGCAGGCGCTGCATATACTGTCCACACTGCAAGAGCCTCATGACAAGGTAACAAAATCTTGTTATTCAGTATGGCAGATTTGAGCCTGATATTGAAGCAGCCTTTAAACAGTATCTGTTAGAACTGTTTCTGCATTCTGGTATGGAATTATCGTGTTGTAGAGATGTAGTATCTCTCTAGTAAGAATAGTTAAGTTTTAAAAAAACTTTAAAGGTCTCTGTTTCTTGTCTTGCTTAAACTGATTCAATTAAGCAAAGAGCCTCTATAAATAAAAGTTTATAAATAAGAGTATGGCATTAGAAATTGTTTTACTTCTGCTGAACAGATTTTTTTAATTATTTATTTGTGATAAACATTTTCAAGTGCAGTGACTGCTTCTGGACTGAGTAGTTTGCATTTCACTACCAGCTGACTTAGATTTATTGCTGGGTTTTATTTGCTCTTGGATCCTGTATATTTGTAAAATGCCTGTAGTTTCCATAATTGGCGATGGTAAATTGCTGAATAGAAATTGGTGAAAAAGAGTATATAGCAGTTAAATATAAATAGCTTTCCTTTTTCTACTGCTCTCTGCAAAATGCTCTATCAGCATCTACTGGACAAAATTAATGAATATATGGGCAAAGCTGCTACCCGTTTACCCACTCTCTCTCTGCTGGGACACGTGATAAGACGACAACCATCTTGGAAACATAAGCTTTCTCAAGCACCTCTCCTGCTTTCGTTACTTAAATGTCTCAAGGTAAGAGCTGTTGGTGTTGTCCATAAAACACTTGTACACCTGATGTAAACTTACATACCTGTAATGCAAGGTGTTTGTTTTCTGTTTTCATGTCATTTAGTTAAGCTGTGAGAAGAGATAAAATATTGATTAAAATACTGAACCACAGTGGAATTTTATCAACTAAATATTCAGTTCTGATCTGTTATTACTGACAGTCTTGTTTCTGAAAGCCACTGTGACTGTATAACTTGGAGTTAGGAAAGCTTACTAAAACTTTTCTAAAAATAAGTTAGAGAGGGCCTTTGGTTAAGTTGATGGATATCTTGTGAACTTAATGAGAAATACAATAACTTCCCACTAGTGCATTCTGAAATCTGTGCATGGAAGGTAATATACTCTACTTGCAGCGTAGGTGGGCCATGCAATACGCTATTCCTTGGTGAAATGACCTTGGAATTAGCAGACTTTCCCTTCTTAGCTACAGTTGGGCTGGATTACAGGGAGGTAGCTGTTTCCCCATGCTTTTTTCCCATCTGCAAATTTATCAGTTCTCATACTATACAGTTTTGTAACAGTGAATAAAGAATGGAAAGTGTTTTGAGAGCTAGAATATGTTGTCAGTAATATCATTTATGTGATAGTGAAGAATTAGTATTAGTCATTTAAGTCACATTAGAATACATGATGTAGTCAAGTGCCAGTGCTCTTCAAAGCAAAAACACAACAAATTTGGAACTGCCAAAGAAGAAGCTACAGGTGCTATTACTGGAGCTCCTGACATGCCTGACGAGTTCTGTTATCCTTTTCAAGGAGAGGCTTAGCTGATTGTGAGGGGAGTGAAGTGTGTCAGAAAGCTGTTGGGAGCAGAACAGAGATGTGGAAGTGCTGGGGATGCGTGCAGATGGATAGGGGTGGACATGAAATGTGCTGTGAAAGGTTATGTCTGACTGAGGGGAAATAGAGGCTGCAGATTACACAGAGGAAGAAAGATTCCTAATAGCAAATATATCCAATCAGCCCTTAGAGGTATTTGATATCTTGATATCTTGGGAGATACCAAGACCAGCTCAGTGGCATCTGGCCACAGGCTCACCTGTGCTGTCTGTACCCTGTTCTGACAAAGCAGAGGAACTACCAAGGAAAGTGCACATAAAGGTGGGGGAAGTACATAGGGACCACACCAGGAAAGCATTTGAAAATGTTCTGTATCCTGTCCTACTATCTGGTTCTGGTACTGTTTTAGCTAGCTAAAGATTTTTACTGCCCCATCCCTTTCTCTTGGTGTAAGCCATGGGGTTCTAGTTATTGTTTGAGTTACTGCTTTATGAAATATTTAGCAGACAGAGTCATCAGCTGGGTTTAATAGAGAACTTTTGACCCTTGCGTTGATAATTCGCCAACATCCTTGAATATCCTGATTAGATTTGCAGTTTCTTTTCTGAATGTTGTGTGTGCTTAGCTCTGGGAAAGAAGGAAGGTGGTATGTAAGATGCTTCACATACCAGTGTTTTTTTTTCTACGTAATTGTGGAACTGTGGTGATGTTCCCTTTTTAAGTAAGTCAAGTCTTTATACAGAAAAGTAGCAGCAGGGTAGGAGCAGGAATCCCAAATCTTTTTTTTTTAGAGTTGTTCTGGATGAAAGAGGCAGTAACCTTGGTTCGTTAAGATATGGTAGGTTTCAGAGGGACTCTCAAAAGTAGAGAACTTTTTCCATGATGATGATTCTGTGTTCACTTCATCCTTGGAAAAAAATTAAGTTCAGCTCTTCTAACTGACTAATGCAGGTTTTTTCCCTTCTTGCAGACTGACACAGATGTAGTAGTACTCACCACAGGTGTCCTAGTGCTAATAACCATGTTGCCAATGATTCCTCAGTCTGGCAAACAGTACCTTCATGATTTCTTTGGTATCTTTGGGCGTCTCTCAGCCTGGTGCTTGCAGAATCCAGGTGAGATTTCAACTTTGTTGCATGCAGTTATGGTTTAGTCGTATCCTTGTGACCCTTATGCAGTTGGTGAGCACATTCTTTTTTGAGACTCTGAATAGTCTGAGATTATTTAAATGCAGAAAATGATGTATTAAGCCACAAGCTATTCTTTTCTTTGATAGTTAGCATCGGGGAGTGCTGCTTTGCTCAAAATATAGAAGTCTCTTAGATTCTTCCGTGTGATGCTGCTACTACATGAAGTTTCACTGGACTGAAATGACAGTGAAAAGCAGAGATTGATCTTAATCTTAATGGCTAGAGAAGGGAAAATGCCAACATTTGAGGCAGACATTTGGGAATTTGAGATTCTCGGGTATGAACGAGGAGGGGGAGGAAGCAACACGTAAGAGTTTCTTTTAATGTGTGACTTATTGATAGTCATGAACGTGTTGGTAAAACTAGTCTTCTCGGTTATGGCATTGGTTCTGATGAACTGGTTCTGCTGAAGGTGTCTGATATCTAACACTAGTGTTACCTATGTGCGTGCCTCGTGGCTGTATGAACAAGTGCTATGCTAAGCACCGAGATGTGATTTAGAGGGCCATTTTGCATTGCAAGTTGGGTTGGAATTTATAAGATGGCTAGTAAGACTCAGGTCTGTCACAATTGCTTTTTGTGGATACAAGCTTTTAGTTTTTACCTTTGAAGTGAAGCAAACCTTAGTTTTTTAATCTTTGCAAACTCTGGCTCACTATCTTTACAAGTTTCAGGTTTTATCTTGAATAAAAAATGCTGTGCTTTGAGAGTGACAGGATGCTGGTTGCAATTAATGGTCCATATCTTAATTTTTGGTTTTGCTGTGAGCTGATGATAAAGTGTTGCCTATTCTCTCAGAAGACTTTAGTTTTTCTCGGGACTATTCGTGTCTCAGAAGACTTGTTCCAGTTAACATTTCAAATTTGGAAGTACTTTGCTTGCATTCTTAGAAGTTTTGTTCTTTTCTCCAATGTAATGAAAAAGATTCTAACTACTTTTTCCAGGTCATGTTGCAGAGATTTATCTTGTCCATCTTCATGCCAGCGTTTATGCTCTCTTTCATCGTCTTTATGGAATGTATCCTTGCAATTTTGTCTCCTTTCTGCGTTCTCACTACAGTATGAAGGAAAACTTGGAGACCTTTGAAGAGGTCGTCAAGGTAAAATGCTGCTCATCTCTATATTATCTGAGACAAGGAATTTATAGCTGTATAAAGGCAGGTATTTGCCAGTTTAATACGCTACATTGATTTACCTGAGGGATACTTGACAGAATAAAGACTGGCTGTTGGAGGACTGTAATCTCAATTAGGAACAAAATCACCTGTTGAAGCTGTGATGGTGTGTGTTAGCTTTTTATCTGTTAAAGGCAGCATTCTGAATTATTGGGATCAGTAGGTTGCTCAGCAGCTTTGTGTAGTTTAGTGCGATCAAAAGATGCTGTACCAATAATACATAATTCTTCTTGCTCATCCAGCCAATGATGGAACATGTGCGAATTCATCCAGAATTAGTGACTGGATCTAAGGACCATGAACTGGACCCACGAAGGTATATATGTTCACTCTGCTATTAGGAAAGGCTATAAATGAGCAGGTTTTAGCTGGGTTATTTTGGAAGGCTTACAGCAAAACCTTTCCTGTCAGCAACAGTGTGTGCCAGTGGTGTTTTGCCACCCATATTCAAAGGTACACCAGGTAAACTTTCTTCATTCAAGCTTACAGCTGGATGAATAAGCAAAAACTGTTGTGAAAGGCCATTAACAACAGTGTTGGGGTTCTAAGTTAATTTTTTGTCTGGGATAGAATGTCTTCTGCTTAATGGTTGACTTTGTCTTAATTTTATGACTTAACGATCAAACATCCTCAAAGTTCTAAAAGAATTTGCTTATAGTGAATAATGAGAAACTACAGTGACCAGCTTCAGTGGCTTAAGGTTTGGGTCATATTTTTGTGGTTTATTGAAGTACTTGGTGGGATTTAAGTGTTTAAAATGGCTTCAGTATGTCTTGTTTTGGTACCTAGATATTGGTTCAGTTAACAGATCAATTCTTTTAACAGGTATGTCTTAACATTATCAGCTGTATTAGTTTTCTTTAGAAATAGGCTCATTTGCCTGCAGCAGCACCACTTGCTGCTTTTCTCTTGTCTCCACAGGCCCAGCCACTGAAGAGGAGAAATTGACTCTTGTTGCTGCACAGTAGTGCTCTTGCCCTGCTTTTCAGAGCCACTAGGAAAACACTACTAAAAGGGAACCTATTGACTATCACAATGCTCAGTTTTGCAGGCTTCTTCCAGACAGGGGGGAGGGTGACGCCACTAAGGAGTACAATTGGCACAAAACTACCAGTTAGAGCCTTCTGAGTTGGGGTCTTGCACATAGTATCTTGTATTCAAAAGCAACCTGGCCTCTAATAGGCAGCCTTCTGTGCTTTCTCTTCTTTACAGTGAGCTCCCATCCCCTGAAATATTGGGCAGGTCTAATCTGGCTGCTTAATTTACTGAGAAAAAGTTTTCAGAATGAATGAGGTAGTAATTATAAAAAAATTTGCAAAACTTGGGAGGAAAAACACAGACCTGAAAGTGGCATTGCAGATGGTGTTTGCTTAAATAATATTAGATTTCCTCACTCCTGGCATGTCTTAAGTTTTGACTACCAACATCTGAGTCTAGTTGAGCTGATTTCTACAGCTGCTGAAGCTCAGGATCAACCAAGCCTTCGTATGCTGTTCCTCCTTTCCAGAGTGCTCCATGGCAGACCTTTATGGATCTCTGTGTCAAAGCTGTTTGTCTCCTCTCTGAGACCCCCTCTTACAAGTCATCTGGTTGCAATTGCTGTCTGGTGCCTTGTTCCAGATTTGTCTGGGAGGATGCAAAGCTGTCTGGAACAAATGAGGCATCCTACAAGCCGATTCCTCAATTCCTCGTATCTCCAAGAACTACTTGTTTGTAACAATAATTGACTAACTTACTCTTTTGGATCCAAAAACTGTCTGCAGGTGGAAAAGACTAGAAACTCATGATGTTGTGATAGAATGTGCCAAAATCTCCCTGGACCCTGCAGAAGCCTCGTATGAAGATGGCTATTACTCTGTGTCTCGGAAACTCTGCACAAGCTTAAAACATCATCAAACTGACCCCAGTGCCAGCTGTTACATTGACACACAGAGCAGCTATGGTAAGACCTGCCTGATGGCTAATGAATACCCAATTCCTGGAGGAAAGCTGACCCAGTAGCAAAAAGACATCTTACTAACTTATCCCACTTAAAGTCCAATTCTTAAGCACCAGAAAATAAACCATAATTAAAAAAAAAAAGATATTTTTGAGATATGGTCATATATGAGAGAGATAGGAGAGATATGTTCTGGTCATGCAAACGTACAGAATGCTGGCGAAGTTGCCTTTCCACTGCCTTGTCCTCCCCACCCCAAAACACTGAACCATGAAAAAAAAAAAAAAAAAGCTGTAGTATGTAATGCATTCAAAAGATATTTTCTTGGTCTGGAAGAAAACTCTCTTGTTTGCTAGCTTGTATGTTGAATGGATTTGAGATGTTTTAGTTGAAAGCCTAAATGCTAGCCAGAAGAATTATTGATATGTATTTGGTGTGTGGGACACTTTTATTTTTTTTTTTTAACTTTCAGGGACTTCTACCCCGTATTCCACTCCTCGGCTAACACTATCGCAAATGCCAGGGCAGCTACCTCAGATTCTGAGCCCACAGTCAATACGGCTGTCAACTGAGCCACAGCAGGTAAAGCAGAAGATAAAGCGCAGCACGCTTTTAATTCTTTGTTCATTGTTTCTCATGACAGTCTAAAAAATTAATGTTTCTGAGAAGTACTGTGAATTCTTCAGCACTTAGTGTACATTTGAGATTTAATACCCATCTGATTTCCTGTATCAGAACCTGTTGGCTTGTTCCTTTTTTGAGCTTCACCGATTTGTGTTTTTGTATTCCTTTTCCATAGGTTACGATCTGGAGTCCTTCTGCAGTTTGTGGTATGACCACTCCACCAACCTCCCCTGGAATTGTCCCATCAGAGTCATCCCAGTCTGCATCACAACCTTACAGCAAGGCTTTTGGCACATGTGGTACGTGCTGAATTTTGGAATTAGGCTTTCAAGATTTATTATAATAGAAATTATGGCTGTAAATTTTGCTGTCAGCATCTGAAATGGGAATGTCACACCATGCCATTTGATAGGCTTAAGTCATCACTTATATGAACTGAGTACCTGGTCATCTAGAGCAGTGCTAGTGCAAATACTGAGACAGGAAATAAGTTACAGGGAATTAAGTGCCAAAGTCTGAAGCAGGCCTTTTGGAAATGGCACATTTATCTTGATAAATAGTTGAAAGAGATTTAAGAAGTAAATAGTTGAGGTAGTGTTTAAACATACAGTTCTTCACATACATTATTCAGCTGAAAGGAGGAAGTGGGAGGCTGCTGAGAAAACTTTCGCTCCTCCTTTTCAGCAGGGGGGAAAGGAACACCTTTGGGAACACCAGCCACATCTCCTCCACCCTGCACTTCAGATGAGTTTGTGCATGTTTCACTCCCTTCAGCTGCTGCCACGCCTTCTAAAAAGGTATAACAAAATTCTTCTGACAAACAAATCTGATTCTTTTTTCATTGACTTGCCATACCTGCTGTGACCATAACTGAGAAAGAAACATTAGAATAACTGGTTTACAAAAAATGTTGCATTTTGTCCCGAAAACTCATTTTCTTCCAAGTTCAGACAACTACTGCCACTTCCAGTTGCACAGTTTTAAGACTTCTTATATTGGTTTGATATTCAAGCCATCTATTTGCAGGAATTTCCTTTCTATGAAACTGTCCAAGAGGTTTGTTTCCAACAGATGTCTGATGCAAAGAATCTATTTTGGGTTTTGTTTTGGTTTCTTTTTCAGGAGGACAAACCAGATTCTGGGAGGCCTTTACTGTACCGACAGCAAAATGTCCTAAACAGCGATAAATCATTGGGTAAACTCCATTTTCCTCTCCCCATTACAATAACCTATTGTAAACAAATCCTGTTTTTATTGACATGTTCCAATTGCCAAACACTTTTCCACAGGTTTTTATCTTTCTTTTTTTCCCCCCCTAAGTTCTTTGTAGTTCCAGGATCCTGCCTTCACCTGTGATTCAACTTAAAACCTTCCTGTGGTGTTTTTGTTTTCGTTTTAACTATTCACCTTTAGAAATAGCTTGCAGAAATTTTTTAACTGGCCCTCATGCATTCTTATGCATGTTTAAATATACAGATCTACACTGAACGCTGAAAAAGGAGATATATATTATTTTTTTTAAAGCTGATTCTTTGAGGGTGAATTTGTTTTATCAGAAGCAGCAAGTTGTATATGAAGTCTTACTTGAACAAATTTTGTGTCAAATGTCTGGATCAAACTGTAAGGCTGCACATAAAGATAGATATGATGTTCCCTTTTAAAGGCTCTTGGAAAAACTTTGTTTTCTATCTACAATTATATTGCTGTCCTTGAACCTTTTTTTAAAGTCCTGTGGAATATTGAGATCAACAGTGGATGGTTGAGGAACTCAGCTTCTACTAGGTAAAGCCAGATTCCATTTTCTCTGTCATCTACATCTATGACAACTGTAGAATGGGATTTCAGCACTGTATTTGAGGCTTCTGTACTGTGAATCTTTACCATCATCAAAGTGGAGATGATAGTGACATTTAAAGCTGTTTTTCTTGGTGAAGTTGTGTAGCAACACTGGAATCTGAACTTTGAATTCCAAATAAAGAACAGGCTCAGTTTTTCCTAATCTGTGACTGAGCTGCGAGCATGAGGTTTCTATCCTGCATGCTTCGGGTGTATCTCCCTGGCAGCTGTCTCAGCGTTTTGATCTGTAGTCACGTATTGTCAAGTTTGTTTTACATCAGTTGGCTAAAATTCCTTTTTTTCTCAGGTAAGTACTGTGTCCTTGTGTAGTTAGATCAGAAACTAAAGGGGAGTTTAATGCTAACGTGGAAGTATAGTTGTCACTCTACACTTAAGCCACTTTTTTATTTATTTAATAGATCAAGTTGAGAACAGCACATCCTTATTCATCAAGGCAGTCGCCTACGCTTGTGCAATAGCAAACGTTAAGTTTACAAAATTACATTTTGGGATCAGGACCAACCAGTGACTGATCTCTGAACTGGTTTCCACATGGAATGGAACAGGAGTCAGATAGGTTTCTCCTTTGAGGAAGCATCTGAAGGAGGGACAAGCTTATTTTAAGGCCCTTTCTGTAGTAAAAGATTTCTGACTTGTGCTGTGATAAGGCTGGAGAAAACATCATCTGTACTACTAACTTTTTTCTTTGCTTTTTCTTTTCTGCAGACACACCTGGTAGTAAAAGTTCAGTAACCTTAAGTGATCTTCCAGAGTTTTTAGGTGGTTTGTCTTTTGAAGATAGTGCTGAAAAGGACAGAGAAGAAGGTAATTTCTGTTATCCTTACATACATCTTAGCAAAGGAAATGTTTGTAATGTTGAAATACAAGGTAAGTGATTATGCTTCTTCCTCCTGTCCTTCTCAGATGCAATATCTAAAGAGATCTCCGAGATCACAAACGATGCTGAACACATGGTGCCTAGAGGAGGATTTGACTCTCCATTTTACCGCACAAATGAAAGTCTGTCAGGCTCTCAAAAGAAGACCCATTCAGTAGTCTCTAGTGTTCAGGGGCACAGTCAGACCTGTGAACCTTTAACAACTTCTGTGGACAAGCCTGGGCCTGACAATGCACAGGAAACGCCCAAACAAACATTTACTCCCATAGACAAGCCTTGGGTAGGCTCTGGTGAAAGCCCTGCTGGTAACAGGGAAGGAACCTCTGGAGGGACGAGTATTCTCACTCCCAGCCCTTGCAAAGTACCAGCACAAAGAAGAGTTGTGTTTGAGAGCGGGCAGCCTCCCCTGTATGAGCACCTTTTTGAGGTTGCATTACCAAAGACTGCCTACCTCTTTGTTGGCAAGAAGACTGAGGAGCTGCTAAAGAAAGCCAAGGGAACCCAGGATGATGACTGCATGTCCTCTACGTCTCCCGTGGAAGTACTGGACAGACTGATACAGCAAGGAGCAGATGCACACACTAAGGAGCTGAACAAGTAGGTGACTGAAGATCTTTGCAAACTTTCTTGTTATTCCTTTTGTACTGGCTTTATTTTAATAGCTGTGCCTGAAAAGCAGGTGTGTCTGGAAATCTACAGTGAAACAGTGTTCTGTGGAACATTACTGTTAACTGAGCTGGGGGTTCTGGGTGGAGGATTTTTATATTTGCCGTGGTAACTAGTTTGCTTTAGTATAAAAAACAGGGCTGTGACCATAGGACTCTCAGTGCCTTCGCTGGCAAAGCTGGGGATGAAAGAGGGCTGTTGGCTGTGCAGCAAGTGTGGTTTTGGTAGCACTGCTAGAGAGATTTGTTCACTTTATCAGGTTTAAGTCCCACAGTAGATAGTCAAAAGCTGCTGTTAGAGGCCAAGGCGAGATTGATACATTCTTCTTTCTAATATACATGAAGCTGAGAACTGGAGAACCAGACTGAAGATTTAGGTGTATCTGCTGTATTCCTTCTTTTCGTCTTACTACCTTGTATTCCACTTCGTCCTTATGCTGTTTTCTGTGCTTGAGATAATTTTCTTCTGATTTCCAAAACATTGCTGCCCTTGCAACCTGCTGCTTGCACAGTTCCTCCTTATTCTCTTCATACCAACTGACTATAATTGTACTTTTATTAGGCTATAGGCTTTTGAGGTGGGCATTCCATTTTAAAGTGACGTGCAGAGTATTTGCATATTTAAAATTACTATTTAATGCTGCATTTTCATCTTTCAGATTGTCTCTGCCAAGCAAATCTGCTGACTGGACTCATTTCGGAGGTAAGAAAGTTTCTCATGTGTTTTGGCCATCTGTTCCTCTGTTATTAGACCTGCTTAAGCAATGACCTGCATACTTTTTCTGCTGCATTAGTTAAAAAAAAAAAAAGATGGTGTCCTTCATTAAGTTATGGTTTGTCTTCTAAGCAAATAGACATCTGTGTTCCAGTGAGTATTTTTCCTCTTTGAAAAGTGAAAGCTGCTTTCTGCACAGTCCTAGAAATGTCTACTTTTGACCATTTAAGATCTGCTAGCCTTCAGAGTGATGCTGGTCATATAACTGATGCTTATATTTCTTCCTGCTTCACATGTGTGTCATAGTTTTGTGCTCTTAGGCTTTGTGGTGATGGTGAGCTTGGCTTTTCTTCTTAATAGCAGGAGTAATCCATTTGAAGTACATACATGTTGCTGGGGAAAAAATGTTTAAAATTTTACATTTGTGTTGGAGATCAAATGGAACAGATGGATTTTTAAGTTGTTATTTCAAAGAAATCTAACTTCCTGATTTTAGAAGATATTTCCTGTATGTGGAACAGGGACAGTACGGTTTGGTAACCTCTTGTGTCTTCTAACACCAATCCAGGTTCTCCCCCTTCGGATGAGATTCACACCCTGCGTAACCAATTGCTTTTGCTGCACAACCAGTTATTGTATGAACGCTTCAAAAGACAGCAACATGCCCTTAGGAACCGTCGTCTTTTGCGAAAAGTGATTAAAGCAACAGCACTGGAGGAACATAACGCTGCCATGGTGAGCAAGGATACAGCTTTAGCAGTCATTTAAACACACTAGAACCAGTATTAATTGGTTTGGCTAGTATCTTTCAGTACCACTTAATTAAAAAAGAAGCCTTGTGTCTCACCTTTTTAAAGTGAGTGTTTGTGGAATGACTTGGTGGACGAGTTACGTGCACCATGGTTATTAAAACCAGCAGTTTCTGTTTGACTGTAGGCAACTGAATCAATGGATGCCTGCGTGCTTGACCCCTGCCAGCGCTTACCTTTGGATAATATTAAAGGCTTCACAAGTAGTGGAGTGGTTACCTAATGCCTGGCTAGACACCTAATAACAATATTTGGAGAAACATTGTCCTTTTTTCCACTCTTCAGTTGAGGAGTAATAGCAAAACTTTGAAACCTCAAATATTATTTTTCAGAGTTATATGATAAAGCATGATAAAATCTGAAGTTTTAAGTGCGTTGCAGGATGTCTCATTACAGATCTAGGCACGTCTTATTCTGTATTTACCTATTACAGCTATTTCCATCTACAGTTTCACCTTTTGATAACTCAGTAGAAGAGCCAAAAATAGCTTTCCAGATAGGCTGCAGGAAACGAACTGTAGCTTCAGCTGTGAAACCCAAGTCCCCATCAAAAGCATGAGGTGTAGGGAGAGAACCTGCTGTTGCTCATTGTGCTTCAGATGTGACTTTGAGTTTTCAGCCTGTCCACTCTATCACCATTTAGTCTCTTTTTCAGCCAAAAACCAAACCCCAAAAGCCTTAAAAACATGCTCTATATAGAATGTTCTATCTGTGGAAAAGTGTTACACCTGCATGCTAATTGATAACTTTATTTAGCTAGTGACTTAGGACAGATGTTCTAACTGATACAGCAGGTGTCTTGTCTGATGCTTCATGTGACGTTCTTAACAGAAAGATCAGCTGAAACTACAGGAAAAAGAAATCCAGGCCTTGAAACTGAGTTTGCAGAAAGAACAGGCAAGGTACCACCAGTTTCAGGAGGAACATGAAAATATAGTGGCTCAGCTTCACAGCCAGATCAGACAGCTGCAACACGACCGGGAGGAATTCTACAACCAGAGCCAGGAATTGCAGGTATGAAGCACTACAAAAATTATGTTATCTACTTACTGGTTTTAAAAATAACTTTCCTAATAACATGGCATGAAATATCTGAGAAAGTTACATATCTCTGTTAGAGATACTGTCCTAATTCAGAACAGGACAGTGCATAGTTGGACATGCCTAACTTAGAACTATAAAAGGATGATGACTGTCCTGTCTTCAGTTTGGAAATAGGGAAATGCAGTTTCTTAGCTGTTTTGGGGACTTTCACAAGTACTCAGTAAAACTTGATTTACAGTGGTGGGGGTTATGGCCCTCTAGCCATATGCCATTGATAGTCCTCATTAAAGTTTCAGAATCCTGAGTGAAGTTTGGTTTTTTTTTTAATTTGAACAGACCAAGCTGGAAGACTGCCGGAATATGATTACAGATCTGAGGTTAGAATTAAAGAAGGCTAACAACAAGGTGTGTCACACTGAATTGCTTCTTAGCCAGGTTTCTCAAAAGGTAAGAGAAGTCACTGTTCCCAGGGTTCCTTTGTGTCTTTCCATTTATTTTTTTCTGATCATTCTTACTAGGTGCTTTTTCTTTCTCATTCTGAAAGAAGTCTGTGCCTAGTTCCATGGAACCTGATATTAATTGCACAAAAACAACATAGAGAAATATATTTTGTTGAAGAAACTTGAAATTCAGTTCAAAGGCTTTTGAAACTTCTCAATTTGTCTGCTTTTTCCACAGTAGGAATTTGCAGATTGGGTACTTGTACTAAAGCTCTGCTAAATCTTGGCATCTTAGAAATCTTGTTTGTGTCAGAAGTTGAATGGACTTCTCATAAGTGGAAACATGGTTATATTAAGGGAAGCAACGGCGGCTACATGGTGATGTTCTGTATGGAGTGTCACCAGCTTTATGAAAGCTTATTTATTTAACACTTATTACCTATGGTGCCTTAGATTCTTTTCTTTCTCTCTCTTTATAAAAATACCCTGTGAACACAGCGCATATCAGCTGTGACTTTCCTGCGGAACTATCCATTCCAACATTTGATTCTGTTCAATTTCCCTTTAAAGCTTTCCAACAGTGAATCAGTTCAACAGCAGATGGAGTTCTTGAACAGGCAGCTTCTGGTTCTTGGAGAGGTCAATGAGTTGTACCTGGAGCAGCTGCAGCACAAACACACAGACACTACAAAGGTATGATTACAGGGTTGCAGACAAGGCCTTTTGGGAAGGTATCGCTTGAGGCCATCATCAGGCTGTTCTCAGCCTGGTGTTCAGAATAAAGGAAATGCTTCATAACAGGTCCTTTGTTTGAAGTTGATTTTCAGGGATTGGATTTAATATTTCATTTTCTGCTTGGGTATTTTTGTGCATTGTGTCGTTATGGAATCTCTTCAGTGCCCTGTGCTTGAAAGCTAAGAAGGGGATGTTAGGGTACACCTGAAGTCAGTTTTAGCCATTTGATGTAAATTCTAAGCAATTTTTTCTTGCCAGAGGTCAAGACTTTACTGTGCTCTTAATGTAATTGGCAGCAGACTATTGCTGGTAAAGTAACGTTGGGCTCTTATATTGGTGAAAGTGTATAATGTAGGGTACTATTGATAGTATTTGTAGGAAAAAACCTTTAACTGGGGTTTTACTGGGTTTTGTGATGTGGTGTTCTAGAACAAGCAGTCTTACTCTTCTCACTCAGTCATTTTCCTGTTAAGAGTTAGTATTAACTTTACCAAAACTACTGTGGTTCATATGGTTTTACTTTCTGACTTCAAAGAAACCTTTTTTTAATTAGAAGCAAGTAAATTACACAACAATATAACTGTTTCTGCGTGAGAGCAAGTAATTAAAGAAGGTGAATAATAAGCAAAAAAAACCCAACCCTTTTACTGGTATTTAATGAAGGTCATGTTGCAAAAACAATTTTGAGTTTTTCTGTCCTAATCAGGTGCAGAACTGGCAAGTTTGCTTTGCTAAAAAGAGCTTTTCAAAAGGAACATCAATGTACTAATAAATTCCAGTGATGCATAGATATTTTCACAGTAACATAATAGTGTACATCTTCAGAGTATCCAGTTTTCTATATCTGTTTTTAGAAACGCTTCTTTTATTCCATCCTGCTTAAAAGTGTGCCTATTTATAGCATCAGAAACGTGTCTAAATATTAATAAAAATAACACACAAATTATACTTTAACATTGTGTTTTTTCCTTCAAGGAGGTTGAGATGTTGCAAGCTGCTTTTCGGAAAGAACTGGAGAAAGCAAAATCGTGTGTTCTACAGCAAAGCCAAAGGCTTGATGCTTCCCAGAAACGGATAGCTGAACTGGAATCTCAGCTTGCTAAAAAGGACCACCTCTTCCTGGAGCAAAAGAAATACCTGGAAGATGTCAAAATCCAAGCAAGGTAGGAGCTTCCTAGGCAAAATTTTAGCCATGCGTTGACAGGTGCACTGTCATAGTTGTGGCAGAATCCAGAGACACTGAACCTGATGGGTTTGGGTTTCTTTTTCTGTTTAGAGGTCAGCTGCAAGCAGTAGAAAGTAGGTACAAGGCTCAGAAAAGAATCACACAGGCATTTGAGCTGGAAATCTTGGATTTATTTGGCCGGCTGGAGAAGAGCAGCCTACTGAAAAAACTTCAAGATGAAAAAACAGAAGCAGCTGAAGCAGCAGAAGAAAGGTAAGAGTGATGATGTGAAATATGCTGGATTCATGACCAGCTCCTTGGAAGCCGATACCTTTGTGGAATTTCTAGCACTTGGATGCACCATCTCAAAATATTTCTGTTACTCCTCTTTTTACAGACTGAATCTATTTCAGGGCTGCCCAGGTCATTGAGAGTCATTGTCAAAACTGGAAGTGCTTATGAAGTGCTTTTCAGATAACTGAACCATTACTCAAAGTTTGAAAGAAACCTCTGATTTGGCTTGTAGGCCGGTCTCTTTAATCTACAAACTGTTACACCTCTGTTAAGTAGTTGTTTTACATATGTCTGCCTAAAGCTTCTAGTTAGCGTTGACTTTCCTCCAGATCATATCTTTTTTTTGTACACCAAATTCTGCTACAGCGTAACCTGCCTTTCCCAGCATTTCCCCTTCTTGTGAACAGTTGCTTCAGGTTCCTTGACACTGTATCCTCTCTCTTCTCAAAACAGGCTGGATTGTGGTAATGAAGATACTGTGGCGGGACACAGCGAGGAAACGATTGGTAGAAATGGAGAGACCAAACCTCCCAGCACTCGAGGTAGTAGTAGCAGTAAGGGTGGCAGCAGCAGTGAGCTCTCCACCCCAGAAAAACCCCAGAACCAGAGATTCAGCAGTCGCTGGGAGAAATCCATGTTGCAGGAGCCCTCGAGTACTGTCCCCCTGACTGTAGGTTCACTCCCCAGCTCCAAGAGCTTCCTTGGAATGAAGGCACGAGAATTATTTCGCAACAAAAGTGAGAGCCAGTGTGATGAGGAGGGTGTAACCATCAACAGGCTTTCTGATGCTCTAAAGACTGAACTATGTAAAGATCCAAACATGGAGACAAAGGCCCCTTCAAGCCCTGATAACCTTAGTCTCTCGCCTAAGATCCAGGAAAGCAGTGTTGGACAGCTTCATATCATGGACTACAATGAAACTCATCATGACCACAGTTAAAAAAGAAGATAGTCAATCAGTGTTATTTTCATATTCTTGGCATAGAACAGGAGGCGTGAATGCAAGTTTAACTAAAAGCTTTTCTGTTTCTTTGGTCTGAGCAGCTAGCTCATGCAGCGGAATAGGTTTTATGTCCAGAAACAGAAGAAGGCTGCTGAACGAATGCAAAGTGGATTTTTGGGTCTGGAGTTGAAATGCCCAGCCTAACTCTTGATTCTTTCTCAAATTCAGTCCTTAGCAGCGTGTACTAATCTGAAGGGACAAACGTTAGCATTTACAAGTATTTTTTTCCCTTTCTCCCCATCCCCAGTGAGTGGCTGCGTTTATGAACTTGAGTGCAATACGAGGCCAAATTAACATTCATGAGTCTACTATGAATGCTTTGTATTTCCTTGCAAGCTTCCAATTTGGAGCAGTTAATTGTGCTGCCTGTCCGGGTGACTTTGGTTGCTTTCATCCTGGAAAGAAGCAGCACTAGAATTTCTGGTGCATTCATCTAAGGGTCTCTGTTTTGCCTGTCCACTGTCCCACATCCCTCAGAGCCCAGTCTTCGTTAAGTTGGACTCTGATTGAATACCTAAATGTTTAAAGAACAGTGTACCTCTGCAAAACGATTCATTCACCCCAATTCATGATCATTGTTTATATTGTCCTTAACATTTCCTGGCAAGTTACCTTTGAACAGACACTTAATAAGGAACTGGAGCTCACAATGCAGAAGAGATCGTATGTGCTGAAGACTTGTTAAAACACTAGCTTCTGATCTTTTGGTATTTTAAGTGTTTGCCTGACAGACTGGTACTGACCTCAGACTGGTTCGTATGGGAAAGCAGTTGGGGTGGGAGAAGAGGGGAAAGGAAGCAGGGAGAGCATGCAGAACGTCTATGTAGAATTGGAAGCTTATGAAGATTTGCAGAAGAGCATTTGTTTCTCTAATCAGGGAAATACTTCTGCTGCCTGACCCTCCTTCATAGTTCTGGTCTTTGTTTCCGGTCTGAGCAAGACCACTGTGTTTTGAGTCCAAAGAAATTGGCATAATTCTTTCCAGCGATACGTTTTCAAGCTTGACTTACAGAATATGGTTTCCTTTTAGTGCTATTCTGCTCAGACTGCAGCACATTTTTCAGCTCAGCAATGTCAATTTGGCTCTAGGTATCTCCCCTTCACCCTCATCCCATTTCCTTAGAAGACAAGGCTGAAGAGGAAGCCTGCTCAAACTGAGAATCAATTCTGTCGTGAAGCCCTTCAGCGTTAATCATATTTTAAGTCACAATGAGCCTTCCATGAAGGAGGATTGTGGGATCAGGGCTTGTCAGTGGTCAGACTCAATCTCCTTCGTGACAGAACAGAGCCCGCTCTTAGGAAGGCAGTGTGCTTGTTTTAAATGTTAATATGTCTGGCTCCAGGCATACTCTTAGACATATCAGGCTTCAGAGTTACCCTGCATCACACGTGGCCTCTTTTCATAAACATTCTGTGGGTGGCAGCTGCTGTTTAAGAATCTTCTCACATATAAATCAAGTCCAAGTACACTTGCACTTGTAGTTCAAATCCCATCTTAACCTGAACAGGACTCTCAAAGCAGCTGGCAGTACGCTAAGTTGCACTTGACAGTACTTTTCCTCCCATTTCCGCTTCTTCCGTAGCACCTAGGGTCTAAATACATTTCTGCCTGTCTAAATTATTCTCAGTCTCCTTTCGGTTGGTCAGTCCTAACTCTGAAAGTAAAGGTGAACTTCAGTGGTGTTGTCAAAGCTTGAATCTGCATGGAATAGAAAATAGAGAGTTGGTTGTAAGTGACAGACTGGTTTTGTCGACATGTCTATAGGCTTTCTAAGACTTAGTGGTAGCAAACGTGGTAGCGTGTGTTTCGGTAAGATTTGGAGGTTTCCTGCCCCTTGCCCCACCAGGTCCCAGCCCCAGGAGTGAACGGTTTGCACGTTGCCCTTGAAGGGCTGGCTCAGCAGTTGGATGTCATTGTGTTGGAGGAGTTCATTAGCCCATCCTTCTGCTTTGCCGAGCCCAAAGAGGTATCTTGCTTATGTGATAACCTCACTTGTTCTGAGGAGAGGCGGTTTTTGTTGTCGGTTACAAAAATGCCCTGGCGGTAATGCAAAGCTCATTGCTAAGGTGGCTTTTTTCTTCTTTTAAAAAGGATTTTAGCACCGGGATAGTAATGGAAACCACTTTAGGTTTGTTTATGGACCACAAAGATTATGGAGGAACAAATTTTGCAATTTTTTTTGTAAGTCTAAAAATCATGGATCTGCTGTATGTAGTTAACTTGCAGTTTGTTTGAAGGGGTCCCATCAGTGAAGTGGAAACAGATTTGTTTTTTTTTTAACTGACTGCTTTTAGTTAAATCTAAAATTGCTGTCTTTGTCAAGTTAATCTGTTCCCTGCCTCGCTCTTTGTAAGCATGTTAAACAATCCACATTAAATGCCATAAATATGAAATACGAGGAAATGGTACAATCGTAAGCTAAAGAGAACTTAAACCAAAAGGAGGTTTTGCTGTCCTTATTAGAATGTTCTAAAATGTCAAGGCAGTTGCTTGTGTTTAACTGTGAACAAATAAAATGTATTGTTTTGCACTACTCTGTGTTAAATTCCCTGCAAGCTGACTTCTTTAGGACCAAGCTGTGCTGAGACAAAACATACAGAAACAAGTTCAGTATTGACGCATCTTCCAAGATTGGTGTAGCACAGAGGAGGTAAGTGGTTCTGCCCCTTTTTGCATGGGGTTTTTTGTTAGAAGCTCGTTTTGCTACTGGAGCCAAAGCCTTTTTTATTCTGTGACAAACAAACTCAAAGATGACATGCTGGTATAATCCATAAATTAACTGCAAATCTGCACGTTAGCTTTCTGTATGGCGTTCCTGTAGTCTAGAGACTACACAGTGATTAGACAAATTAATAGCTGAAAATGTCAGACTGTTTGCAAAGCTGGGGATGCTGTCAGAAGCTGGCTGGCTCGCTCTGTCCCTCTCTACATCCCTTTAGGAATTTTGCTTCCCGTGGTGTTTCCCAAAGGCAGCCACTGGAGGCCCCACGAAGCCCATCACTTCGCTCTGCATAGCTTTCAGTGACATTTTTGGGGCACTGAGTTTCCCCTCTCCCTTGCTTTCCCCCACTTGTTCCCTGCAGATCCCACCACCATCCCCGACACCTGATCCGAGGCCGGAGCTATGCCCCATCCTCTCAGCGTGTGAGACACTGGAACCAGATGTTTAACGTACAGAATATTTTGGGTTGGTTACAGGCTGACAAAAGCCTGGTTTGACCCTCAGCTGAACCAAGGGGAGCACAGAGGTACGTTACCGCCTACAGATGCCAGGATTCTGCTGAGATCATCTGCTACCAGCCTGTATCCCTATTCCAGTCTTTGAACAAAAAAGCAGCATTTATTTCTTGGACTAACTGACAGATCTCTGGGTAAGTCAGTTTGGTGCCCTCCCTGGTTTCTCAGTGTGTATCTTGCAATTTTCTGCTCACAGAGGCTAAAGTAAAACTTTATTGAAGTTCTGTGTTTGGCATTTACATCCTGTTTATGTAAATTCTTCAAACAGCTTGATTTGTAGTAGAGAAAAACAATTCTTGCTGTATCTTTTTGTCTTTTGAAGTGTCCATCCACTCTGAAAGAGGAGAACTTGTATGGAAATTAAGTAATTTGTCTAGATGTTTTTGTGAGACTTCACTTTGCAGTCTTCCAACAGATTCTGGTCATGTCATTACCGAACCTCAGATTGCAAGTTTTATGCACTCATTTTTCTGCTTGTGTCTTAAAATTTTGGCTCCATAAGGCTGATTGAAAAGGGCTAGGGCTAGAAATTATTCCTAAGGTTTGGGAGTTGTTTCTTGCACATATTGCAACCTCTGTCAAGTACAACTGGACAACTGCCCTGGCATTTTGAACAGCAGAGCTGGGGGGTGGCAGACGGGGTTTGACAGGACTGTTCGGACAAGCAGTTTGTGCTGTGCTGCACCGTGGAAACTGAACTACAAACTGGGGGATAATTTTGGTCTTATCAAAGCCTGTGTGTTCAAATTTAAACTATACGACAGGGTGAGGAAGGTTGAAAACAAGAATTGGGAATAGTGTCCCTTGTGTCCCCAGCACTTGTCATCTTGTCCATATAGCGTGTATTTGTTCTGAAAAACTTTCCAAGACAGCAGCTGTCATCAGACACTTGTCTTTGCAACGTGAAACACAACAGGGCAGCTGGGAGCACCTCTGATTTTGCTGCCTGAAGCTGCCTCTGCAACAGGGCTCTCGAGTAAAGCCTGAGAGGGTAATGGTCACATTTAGCTGGCCGTGGCCCCAGCGGTCTTTGTGACCCTGGCGAGCTTTGTTACCATTTTGAGTTCACCAAGGTTCAGTTCACTTGGATCATGATGCCTTCTAAAAACAGCCGTCCACATCAGCGTGGATGGATGTATTATATAGCAGCACGTGTGGAGAGGGGAAGGGGAAAAAACGCAAAAGAAGGTGGGGTTATGTGAGGAACACAAATGCTCCTGAAAATACTTCCCATGTCATCTGAGCTGTCATTCCTTCCTGTGCTCCCTCCTCTATTAATTCTCCCTTCTTTTTTGGCTGCTTGTTGCCAAAATCTGGTCATCTTAAGGCAAAAGCTTTCTCACAATTCTAGCAAACTGAGCCAGGTATGCAAGGGGAAATCGTTTATTCGGGAGTGTCTTCCAGCAGGAAACAAAGAACAGGAGCTACTTTGCCTGTGGGAGGGGAAAAGAACAGTCAGACACAGGGAAGACACCGCGTTATTGAGATCTTAAGTTTGTAGTTACATTGCTTGAACAAAAGCACCACTAAAAACTCCTGTCAGCTCCAGAGAACGGGAGAGCCCAGGACTCTGCTGGTGCCCCCGAGCAGCCTGGCAAGAGAGCAGTTTTCAGCACCAGTACCAAGTCACCAATCCATGCTGGGATTGCACAGTGCTGGTGTACGAGCAGCACGAGACCATTTCAACTGCCTTGCGGTTTTCATGAACCAAGGCTCATAACATCCCTGAAAGCTAGGCAAGCTGGACTCCGGTCTTGAAAAAGCGAAGGCACAGACTTTTAACTTGCAATTTGCAAAGGAACCATGTGAAAATGGTCACAGCTTTCTCAGTCTCTCTGCTCCCACTGGATTCCCATGAATCATGTCGAGTGGAAATGACTTTGTTAGTTTTGCAGAGCTCTGGGGAGGACAGGGTGTTTTATTCAAGTTTGATATTGTCAGTACACCAAGCTAAGTGTGAAATGAAGTTTGTCCTCCTTTATATCTCTACCTCAGACAGCAAAGGAGTCAAGTGGGTGCAAGAGAAGATGTTCTGAGTGGTGTGCACTGGCAACAGCGTTGAGAGCCTTCAAGAAGGCTGCAGGGAGCACAGTTGGTGCAGCTAAAGGGCGCTGACCTTTCCTGTAGCCCGTGGCGTGGAAGGGAGACATCATTAGTGTCCTGTAGACTCGGATTCTTTGGTCCAAATAACCAGGAAATTTCCATGTGGGTGAGGGAACTTTAGGGACAAGTCTAAATCTTGAGCAAACGTCTGAACCCATAACGAGAGGCCTTTGCTGTGCTGTACCATCAGACATGCTGGTTCTTCACACCTCTGCTTTGGTGAGTGAGTGGGTGTTCCTCAGAAGTCCGAGAAAGTGTGAAAACCCATTTCAAGCAGCTTGCCCGAGATTTGTATGAGAGATTAGAACCTGATTGCTCCCGACTGTTCCCTGCTCTCACACAGGGCTGGTCAGTGGGTCCAGCTGTGGTGCTACAGCTGCTTCTCTTGGGATACGACTTTGAGGAGAGTGGAAACATCAGGAAGGGAGAGAAGTATCTGTCCAAGGCTGGCTTACAGGGCTAACTCTTCGGAAAGTGGACTTGGATAGGAGGGATGTCTGGAATTCATTTCACTGGCTTTAATCAGCCACCTGATTAAAGGTGGTAAGCAGAAGCAGCAGGAACTTTGATCCTTTAAAAGGCATGTCTGCCTGGTGGTTTCCAGGGACCCTTAAGTATCCCACTGGGATTTTCTGTGTCATTCAGCTGCTTCTTCCGGACACGCTTACTCCCCTGCACTCGTGTATTATCTTTGTCACTAGCTGAGCTCTGAACTCCAAGGTGCACAGCAGGTGCTGTTTGGGCAACGGCTGCCCTAGCTGGGGCACCCTGGGCTGCCCTTTTCTCAGAGACAGCACTTCCACCACTCACGTTCCGTGACAGCTTCTCCGTGTGGGTTACCCACTCCTTCATGCAGTCTAGAACGACGGGGATGAGGCTCACCACCCCTCCAAAATGATTCTTTGCTTCGTCGCAGCTCAGGTGATTGACAACGTCATGGGGGTATCTGTGGGACACAAGGAAATAACGGGCAGAGTGGTCCCAGCAATGCGACCCTGGTGACCCGAGTGCCCCCCTTGGACTGTCTGGGAAGAGCGGAAATGCCCAGCCAGCCATCTCCCCAAAACAAAAAGGCACAGACAGAATTAGAGCTTGAGAAATGAGTCGTGCCAAACACACCATCCTGGCTGTTGGGCTCGATCTGGAAGAGTTCAAGAGCACGTACAGACATTGCCTCGCAGAAACGAGCCGCATGCAGGGCAGGAGCAGGAGGGAGGAGGCAGTAAACTGCCCAAGCATTGCACGGGACTTCAGGGCACTAACCTGCCTGCGTGCGCCCTTCCATGCACCAGTAGAAATGAAAGAATAACAAAGCAAACCCCCTTTTTGGGAATGGAGGCTGGCAATGTTTTCCCAACAGCTGGAACAGTTTACCTTCACCGAAGCCAGAAAGGTGGTGTAACAGAATTGATGGAGAAGTCGAGTGGGAATATGCATCCGTGTGATGGTCCCCCAGCACCAACAGTCACCTCAAAGAAACTCGGCAGGGGGAGAGACCTACTTTGCTCGGATGGCGCTCAGATCATTGCTGTGGCTGAGGAGCACCTTGCATCTCTCCAAAATGCCGTTGGTGATGTTGTTACCAGGATGCACGGTTTCCAGCCTGTGACAGAGCTTGCTGAGATCACTGCAGATGCTCAGGAACATGTTGAGGATACGCCTGTCTGTGGAGTTGTGACAGTGATGGTCCATGTAGGACTTTACCTGTACATGGGGAAATTACATTTAACTTATGCTGCGAATTTGCTCAGGTTAGTGAGGAGAAGCTGCTTTCTCTCATGACTCTGCAGGTGTGAGCCACTATGGGAACGGCAGTACCGCGGTGGGTGTAAGACTTCTAGAGCATGCCTGAGACGTTTGCTCATCATTCATCACGGCTGCAGCAGGCTGGGGTAACGGACCTGCTCCTCAGCACACCAGTGAGCCTTCCTCCCTCTGAAGAAGTGTGGGAATACTCCAGCCAAGAGCATCGCTCTGCTGCAGGCGCTGCACAAACAGGTTTGGTTTTCTGTCTGCTCTGAGCAGGGTCCCCTCTGCCCCTGCCGCAGCTGTCCAGGCAGAGTGGGGCGGGATGTGTTTGCATCCCGTGTTCTTCATGGTTCTGTATTGGGCACCACTGGATGATTCTGCAAAACTCAAACCATTTAACCCGAGTTGTCCTTACTAATTGTTACAGCAATGATGTTCCCTATTTGCCTTGAGCGTTTTTGTTACTCAGAGTGAATGGCATTGCATGACAGAACGTTATGCCAAGAGATTAAGTATTTTCTCCAAAGAAACTACAGGCACTTCAGACACGAGTGGTCAGAATATAAAATACTGAGCGACTGTTGGCAGTCAGAGCTGGACACTAACACCTTCAGTGCTTTCTGTAAGATTTCAAGACAAGAACAAACTAGCTGCTCCAGCATCGGTACAGCTTCTGCATACAGAAAAGCCATGCTATGTGCTTGGGCAAATTCTCAGCAGGTTTGTAAGAAAAATAAAAAATGGCCCCTAAGGATCCATTTCCTCTACAGTGTCCTCCTTCCACACTGTTTGCTGAGCGTTGTGTCCTTGTGAGTGGCAGAATTTTTTATTGCTGCTGTGAGCAGAAATAGTCCTAAAGAGAATAGCATTTTAGCCTGGATGTTCACGGGTGGGATCACAGGATTCTTTCTGTCCACATCAACAACAGCCAGGTCCTGCACTGGCAGGGCCAGGACAGGGACCAGGACTACGGGACTGATGGCTCACAGGGGCTGCTGGCTCTGTCTTAGGCAACTGCTGGCTCTGGAGCTGCAGCTGGGCCAGGGGCATGACCACAGCCAGGCTCTGCTGTGCAGGGCTTGCTGAGTGATTTCAGTCTCTGGCTGAAGCGCCGACTGAGGAGCTTCTTTCCCAAACCCCCTTGGGCTTTGACTTTATACCCTACCCCAGCCCGAGGTCTGCAGGAGCTGTTGCCATTTTCTGATGGTGGTGTGCTCTTCCTCCCTTCCACCTTACTGCTCTCCTCTTTTCTCTGAGAAATGTCATCACTCAGCGCTGAAAAGGCTCCCACCTACAGCTTTTAGGGGTTGGAAATGCAGCCCTATTCCCATCTAGGTGCAATATATTTTTTTTTTTTTCTGTAGTTTCTATGTTTACAGGGCAAGAAAGCTGGCAGTCAAGTCAGCTTGGCTTTCTCTCTGCCTCTGGCCTTGAGCTGGGTCTTGTGCCTGTCTCAAATCCACAATTCTAATTTTATTTAGATTTTTCCCCCACTCTGTCTGCAGGTGGTCTGAGTTCTTCACACTACTTAAAACATCCCATGTTCTCAAAATTCCAAGGCCCATCACTTACCAGCCCAGGAACCCCCTTGCCCACTGGGGCCTTTCAGCCCTCAATCCATCATCCTATCTCGGTCCCACAGCTGTTATTTTTAATAAGCTCTAGAGAAAGATACAGCAGCACCAACACCGGGGGAAGAAGCAAAGATGCTGGTTCCGACAGGTGAAGGAGGTCAGATGCCGTGTGCTGCTGGGCAAGGGAGGGGGGGGGTTGGATTGTTTTCCTGTACTTCTGGCTGTGCCTCAGCAACGCAACCATGGTATTGAATGAAATCCTAAAGCGATGCTCAGCAATAAAATTCCTTCTGTGTGAACGGGAAGGCCTAACAGCAGTGTTCCTACACCCTGCTTTTGCCCCTGGTTTGCAGAGTTATCTGTAAGTGTTATGAGAGAGGTTTTGTGCATCTCCCCTTAGCAAAAACCTTTCTTCAGCCCTGAACCAGCCCCGCGGTACCTGCCCGATGGTCGCCACGGGTCGGGTCAGGTCGTGCGCGTTCTCCCGGGTGCGTCGCAGCGCTCGGATAAAGGTGGCCTGCTGCTGCAGGAACAGTCTGTAGCTCTGCTCCGCGGCTCTCAGAGCCTCCCTGGCCTCCTTCATGTTCCCTCTGCTGGGGCTGGAGCGAGGAGGGGAGGCAGGAAGGTGCTTGTCAGAAATGATGCGATTGCACACCCCCAGCGCGCATCTCTCACCCAGCTGGAGCTGTGCGAGGGGAAAACTTTAAAAAAAATAGAAAAAAACAGACGATGCACTGTGTCAGAGCCCCCTACCCCAGCCGCGGGTCACCGAGGCAGCAACGATGCTGCAAAAACCTCCGGAGACACCGGGGGGGATCCCGACAACCAGCGGCCACGAGTCCCGGCGGCGGGTCCGTTGTGAGGTAACGCGGCACCGCCCCAAACACTGCGCCGGGACCGTGCCGGGGGGCGGCGGCTGCTCCCACCGCCCGAAACTCCCGGTCACTGCCCGAAACCCCCGGTCACTGCCGGACCCCCGGTTCCTGCCTGTCCCCCCGGTCACTGCCCC
>WKFP01014946.1:782700-798400 GCA_011057875.1 Pterocles orientalis | reverse complement strand
ACCTAGCCGTCCGATGACGTCACCCCGCCGTTGCCGCTCGCGGGCGGTGGTCCCGCGCCCCCGCTTCCGCCACAGCGCGGAGTGGGCGGGGCCTCCCTGCGTCGCGGCGTGGTGACGCGTTCCTTAGCAACGCAGCGGCGCGGCGGGGCTGGTTGCTAAGGGCGGCCATGAACGCCCCCGAGCAGCCGTGGCCGCCGCCGCTGGGTCCCTACGCGGAGCAGCGGGGGCTCTTCCGGCTCCTGCAGGTGAACGGGCCTCCGACCCCCCCCCGGGGCACCGCGGGCACTCCCCACCAGCCCCTCTGCAGCGCGGGGGTGGCCTGGCGGACCCGGGGAGGGGGCACCCACCACCGTCGCCCGGCCCCGGGGGACCTCGGTTTCCCCCCGGCCTCCGCCGGTGCTGCCCTGGGGGGGCTCGAGGCCGGCCCGGCCCAGGGGGGGCTCGCCCGGGGGGCAGGGTCGCCGCTGTTTCCCCCAGAGGCCGGTGGCGGGCTCGTGTCCCCGGCTGAGGGGACGTGCAGCGGCCGAGCGCTCTCGGAATTAATTAACAACAGCCCGGCAATTGCTGGGGTTCGTGCAATTGGGGGGAAGAAAGTGGCAGCTGGTGGCAGAAAGGTCCGTGAGAGGAGCGGCAGGACGGGGGGCGGCGGTAGCACGTTAAACGGGACAAAACCCAGGTGTGGGGGGGGTGGGTTCGTCCCCCCGGGCAGCAGCCGGTGAGCTGCCGTGCGCGGAGCAGCCCCGGGAACCGGCGTTACCGGTTCAAAGCGTTTCTCCCGCTTTCGGGGGAGTTCAGTGTCAGGAAGCACTGCCGTGGTTGCAGTCAAGGGCCGGGTGGGGGTCCCTGCCCTGGGAGAAGGGGTGTTTCGTTCTGTCAGCCGGGGAAAATCCCTTGTGTCCGGCATGATGGGGGCTGAACGTTCCGGTACTGCTCCGAGAACCCGTCCGAGGGGCTCCCCCGCGCACCGCTGCTCCCCGAGCCTCCGCCGGCGTTATCCGGCCTTTTACCTCCCCAAATCTCCCTGCAAAAGGCAGAAATTCTTCCCTATTCTTTTTTTCCCTTTTTTTCATGGAACTCAAGGCCATTTATATGACCAGTGTGGTGTAATATTTGGGGGGTTTTTATGGAAATACGGTATTTTGCATGTCGTGAGGCTCTGAACACAGACACAGGACAGAAGACGCTTGTGGGAAATGCTCAGAGGGTTGTTTTTCTTTTCATGCTTCAGTTGTGTTGTAGCAACATAATGGTACAAACAAACACAGCTTGAAATTATTGTCCTAAATGTCAATATTTACAAAACCAAAATGTGAAACATAAAACACGAGAGACTCCAGCCGTGAACCTCCCCCAGAGATGGACAGAACAGCTCGTGTGAAATTAAATGGGGTAAAGGGAGCCTGCACGTAAGGGCTGGGGGGATTTGGGCAGGAAAGGTGAAAGTATCGATGCTCGTCAGCCTGGATAATTCTGGGTTGTAATAAGAACAGATTTTCTAGGTTTGTTATTTTTAAAGCTGCTCATAATTTTACTGCTAAAATCTGATCTAAGTGGTCCTGGAAAGTAATTATTTTTACATTAACTTCCAATAAAAATACAAATTTTATACTTGATGCTATGTGCTACCCAGACCTTGAAGCATCAGGACTTGCACGTGAAACAGTTTATAAACAAAACTGAGTGTTTTAATTGCTCTAATGAGGTGGATGAAGCAGAAAAGGAAAATGGACTGCTCCAGTAAAAGACAGTCAATTGGTCAGAGTATAAAATTTTATGGAATATACAGGCTTTAGGGAATTTACTTGCAAATACTAAAGTGTTATGACTGATATTTAGAAAAATATGTCCCATTCCAGTGTGAGCATTTCAGGAGGTAGTCTAGGTTAGAACTCAGTTTGCTGTTTGATGTTTAGTTTTAATCACAGAATTCTTGGCTGTGCTGCAAGAAAATCTAGGGAGCTAGTGTTCCTCGGTGTTAGCTGCAACCCTTGCTGAAATCAGCAGAAGTTCCCCACTGCTATCGGTGGAAGCTGAAGCAAGGCCCTGTATAACCTCAAACATGTAATATTATAGCGGGCTCCAAAGCAGACATTCAAGGAAATGCTTTAAGCCTTTTTAAAAAAAAAATTTCCCCCTTACTTTTCGTGTAGGAAGACTGGCACAGTTACAGAAGTGAGCTGTGGTGGCTTTGGCTGTAGGTTTTGTGTTTGCTGCAGGTCTCGTCTGTTCTGCAGTGCTCTGGGCTCGTCGGAAACTTGTGGGAATGTGCTTGAGGAGGAGGCTCAGCCTCCCTGCAGAGACACTGATTTAAGTGGATGGGTTTTGAAACCCCTTGTATGGGTTTTGGGGCAATGCTGACTCAACCGTTATTGACACCAGACTGCCAAAGTATCATAAATAAGTTAAAGTGAAGAGGTTATTTTTTTTTTTATTGGCAATTTTCTGACCATGCTTCAGTTCTTCAGGCTCTGAAGCAGGTGTCATAGTCTCGATTTCGTCTGTAAAAGGGGCCTTAAGAAAATGAATAAGCATTTATAAACTCTCTCTGATCTTTATTGTAACGTTGCTGTAAAAATGCAATATATCATGACTGCATAGCGATGTTAAATTTTCCTCTGACTTTGTCCCATTTATTTTCAGAACATGCTTGAAGAACTATTAATTCATAAGCCAGATGATCCCATTCAGTATATGATAAACCATTTAAAGCAAAACAATGATGACGGTAAGTTCGAATTGAGACACTATAAATAGTTCAGTTCCTTCTTTTTAAACAGCTGTGCTTTAGTGGCAGATGATGGATAAAACTTTTCAGACTGTGTCTTGAGGGGAAAAAAAAAAGAAAAAGGTGAGCATTTTGGAATAGTTATAGGTAAGATGCTTTTAATTTCTCTTTTTAGTGGGTAATCTAATAAAAAATGCACTTTAACAGTTATAACAATGAAACCCTCTAAGGGAATAACAAAGAGTTCTAGTGTATCAATTATTAATGCGTTCTGTGCCCCATCTGATATTTCCTGTTGTCTTTAAGCTCGCTAATTACTCCTTTTGTCAGGTGTAAATTTGGTTTCCTATTCTACCTGGGCTGGCAGATTCTCTGGTTTTTTGATTAGTTTAGTTACTAGCTGCTGTTAATGAGTTCCACAGCTCTGTGGCATCTCAGATGAAGGAACAGCGAGCGTGCCTACTTGTCTGTGTAACAAAACCTGGGAAATCGAATAGGAAATCTCTCTTCTGCACAATAAAAGCATGTACACTCAATCAAATTATTTGATTTACAAACTGTTCACCCTTAGGCAGATTATATTTGGATATGCACAACTGAACTATAATTTTTGTTCTGCGTGAGCTGTCAGGGATAGCTGGTGTCACGTTGCTTTGATGTTTCTTTAAAACCATAGTAAACCATTATGAAAGTTCTGCTTCAGCATCAATGAAATCATTATCACTAGAGGTGCTGTGAGCGCTTAGTGGCGGTGAGCAGATGGATGTTGATTGAAATGCTGCTAAATAGCAAAAAAAAAAAAAAAATCAAATCCTGCAAATTGTGTCCAGCCTTTTCTGGTGTGGGCAGCATGAATAATCAATCTGTTTTATAGACCAGTGGAAAATAAGTGGAAGAATTTCATGTGGTTTGATAGAATGCTGATAAAATTTCTTCACATTGAGCTAACGTTTGTCCTGAAGCCCCCCTGTATTATTTGAACGGAACTAGGCAGGTTTCCATTTCATGACTTCAGTGCTTAGAGGCTAAAGATAGAACTACAGCCGTCGTTTGTCAGAGGAAAAATCCTGTCTGCTTTTGGTCTGGATAAAACCTATTGAGAAAGTCAAGGAACTCCAATTAAAATTAAAGCCTAAGTGTTGTTTTAGGAATAAATTATATGGAAAATAATGTAACAGAAATCTGTAGCGGAGTTGATTTTACTTTTTGATCATGGCGGAAGATGCTGACTATTTAGAAGGAAAAAAAAAAAAAACCTTATTAGAGCCATCAGTAACATGATGAATTTTCATGATCTTGCCTTGCTAGACAGTTTTACCCTAAAGAAAATTTCAGAGATGTGTAGAAAAGAAGCATTGCATCTATCCCAGGTGTGAAGTTAGAAAACCTTTTTAATTAATATAGGATCTAAAGTATTCTTAAAATTATAAACAAAGCTAATTATGATTATAGCTTACAACCGTCTTGAAAATATCGTAGGTCAAATGTGTGGCTAAGTGTTTATGCCCAAGGCTCTGGGCTATTGTTCTTTCGTGTGCTCCTTCTGAAAACCTTAAAGACCCATATGAAGGCTGATTATTCTTTCATATACAAAGATGCCAATTTTCTCGTTGTGTCTTGGTTTGTGCTAATAAAAAAAAGCTTCCAGGATCCAGGTGGCATTTCTGGGAGTTCTTCCTTTACAGCCAAATCT
This sequence comes from Pterocles orientalis, assembly GCA_011057875.1. NCBI lineage: Eukaryota > Metazoa > Chordata > Aves > Pterocliformes > Pteroclidae > Pterocles > Pterocles orientalis. The sequence goes on along the minus strand of WKFP01014946.1, from coordinate 793,982 downwards.
CTGAAGAAATGTAAAAAAGTTCTGCAAGAGTGTTCCTTGTGTACTATGTGCTTTTCCTCTTTGACAAAGGATTGCTCTCACAAGTTAAGCGAATGTTGCGTTAATATCAATCATAGAATCTTTTGGGCTTAAACGGAACTCAGTGAGTCCAGCTGTCCTTTTGCGTTATTCCAGAATTAATTTTGTTATTACTAAAATTATCGTTGAATGTTAAAACTTATTTTTACTTGGAAGAGTAAATCCTGTAACACCTCATCAAGACTAAACAAGGAATGAAATGTGATTTGTTACTGAAGAAAAAGGCATTTCCTCGATTTTCCTGACTTCATTTAGCTGCTGGTTGCAACCCCCGGTATTAAATACCGACTATTTGCTGATGGGAGAGGGTTAAACATTACACACAGTGCTGTCCTGGTTGTGCCCTTGTGTCATATGTTTAGGGAAAATGCTTTAGAGGAGTCTTGCAAGTGTGCAAATGAGTGAATCGGTGAATTACACTGCCCCATCTGCTGCCAGCCACTAAGCAGAGAGAAAACCAGATTTAGTACAAAGTGAGCATTTACAGTAGCCCTGGGCAATATTAAAGCATGATATGGTGTATATAATGGTATGTTTCGTTTTTTATCAAACGTTTGTCCAAGAAAGCTGTGTATTAAAGCTTCAATACCTAAGGGTTTTCTTGTGAATTTTAAATCATGCTCCTAGTTAAACCTCAAAAGGATCTGTGGATGGAAAGGTTTTTTGATTTTCTTTGAAGTGGTTTGAAGAAGTTGATTAGTGTTGGCACCCGAGCACTCTTTTATGACGCTGTTTATAAATAATTCCTAAGTACCGGGCTGGAGTTTCAAGGTGTTAGATTAAAAAAAAACCCTAGGATTTAATCACATTACATTTGAAAGAAATTAGGTGATAAAAACAGCTGATGTATCCTTTTAAAGTATTTTTCTACATTGTGTACTAGTTCTGTTGCACTTGCAAGAACCAATAAGGGGGAAGTTTTTCTTAAACCTTCCAAGTCAGATAACTTTGTAAAGATGAATCTGTAATTTGAATTTCATTTATGTTTAAAAATTGCACCTGCCCAATAGCTGCTCAGTGCATGGAAGGCCTCATAAAAATACATTTCACATCCTTCCCTGCCTGCTGCCATCGCACACGGGATCTCCCTTGGTTATCAAGAGCTGAAGAGGTTTTTGAGTGAGTAGATCCCTCCTGTTTTGACCGATGTTTCTCCCAGTAAATACTCATCAATCCTTTCTGTGTATGCTTTGGTTTGTTTTTTTTCCCTGAGGTATAGGGGAAAAAACATCAAAGACGTTAATATTGCAGCCCGAGGTGTGTCCATGGAAGAAGTCCTAGATACTCTCCTCAGAGTTACTCCATTTTCCCTTGTTTGTCTTGCCTCTGATTCATTCCCAATGAAGCTTACGATAGTAATGCCGACTGTGTTGTCTGTACACATTAGATTAAGAATTCCTTAGAACTGGGATGCATTTTTCCCACCTTGCCCCCTGAGGGAAAGGAGAGGGACATGCAGTAGTGAAACACAAGAGATGAAGAAAGTTACTATTGGTGATGACTAGAAAAATGGAACGTAGCTGTCCAAAAGGGTAGAGTGTGCTTAATTTTGCAGTATCTATATTTTGCTGTTCTGCATATCAACATTCATAAATTCTTGTTTCATAGCTCCAAGAATCTGTGTGCTTGGTCCACCTGCTTCTGGGAAGACTACAGTGGTGAGTACGCTGCCTTCAGTAGTGTCCATCTACTGACATCAGCATTTGTGAAAATTTTATTCTGAAAAAAATAATTTTCAGAATTGTCCAAGTGGTAGAAGAGCACAAGACAAGTTGAAGGGTGGCATTCTGAAGGTTAACACTACAGGTTAAATGGAAATGTTCGAGCTGACGCTGCTGTAATGCCCCAGAATTCTGCCTGCCTTTTTCCCCAGCTTTTTGGCAGGACTAAATAACGTGGGAGGAGTACCACAGTTACACATTCGTGGTATTTCCATAGTGTGAGTTGCTTCCTTTGCATGGCGTGTTGTTGTCTCTCATGTCCACTGGTACCACTTAATTGAAAATATCCGAGTTGTATTTGAACCTCAGAGAAAGCTGACCACAGAAACTTTGCAGGTGATGGTGTGGGCACGCAGGGAAGAATGCTTTCTTTAAAATGTGTGTTATAGTACAGTGGGTGAAAAAGACCGTCAAAGCTGCAGACTCTTGGACATCTTTATAAGAAATGGCTTAAAGTTACTCGTAAAATCTATATACTTAAATAGAAGGCAAGGAAAACATTCTCTTTCTGCAGCCTGCTGAAAAAATGCTTCGTTTTCTTTCCAGATACTTTGACCTGTGTTTTTTTCTTCTTCCCTCAGGCAATGTGGCTTTGTAAACATTTGGATGCCATACATATCTCTCAGGAGACTTTGTTATTCAAGGAAATATTAGCGCTGACAAATGAAGCAAAGGCCTATAAAGAAAAAAAACAGGTGTGTAAGAGGATATAATCATAGTTCTCGTGTCCCAGAAGAGGAATTACACGGCATTCTCCTGACTTCCACTGCTATGAGCTGAGCAGATCACATAGTCTTACGTCTGTGGTGGTTTGTAAGTTGGGTTGTGTGTGTGGAGGTACAGGGTCTTTCAGGGAAGAACAGTGGATGAGAAGATATAAAGGGAGATAAAAATGTGCCAGGACATGGCACAGGGGCAGGAGAGGAAGACAGTGTAGAGTAGCGGAGGTCTTGAAAACATGAACCTTAGACTTGAGCAACAGAATTGAGAGAAGTCCAGGTATGCACAATACAGTTTAAAGCCTGGTTCATTATATCATTAACAAAGCATCTTCTGTTTCAGTACGTTTGATAATCTCACTAAAATAAGCATTAATCTCCAAGGTCTCCTTCGGTACAAAATGCTCTGGAAAATATGTACGCAAAGAACTTTTTTTGATCTGACAGAGCTACTTAGTTGTGCCTGCTTGATTTCTCTGTAGCATGACACAAATAACGTCCTTGTTGCATTGACTCAAAAGAATCAGCTGACAATCCAGTCAGTTGTTGAAAACCCTGGAAGCTCTCAAGCTGAGGTAATAGCAGCCAACTCAGGAGATCATTCAGTCCTCGGGTTGATGCGCTCTGCCCACCCGTGAGTGCCCGATTTGCTCCAGACAGGTTTTTAAATCCGTTCATGCTTCATCACTACGGGTCTCCTAACCACTGTTCAAAGGAGTTGGTCCGAAGAACATTTTTTCCATATGTCATGACTCACAGGATTACTTGATCAGCAATGTAATTGTCTTATTGTTGAACACTAGTGACAGGTAGATCGGAAAAATATGTTGAAAGAATATTCTGAATACACAGAAGGATCTGCCCTTTCAGCTGATTCCTTTCTCCAGATGTCAATGTTCCATGAGCTATGCCATGGAAGAAGTCTGGTTTTCTGGGGCTCTCTCTAGCAAGTCCACTGGTGTGAGTTTCTCTTTTCTCCATTGTCACCTGTTTTCATAAAAATTGAAGCGATTTCTATCTGTGCAGATTCTACACTCCTGCTAAATTTGATTGAAGTTGCCCAATGGATTCATAATTTGTTGAGATGGTAGATGATGCGATATGAGATTTTTTTTTTCCTTAGCAAATTGGGCTGAAAACAGGGTAGTGTTTATTACACTGAATTAGTGAATGAAGTTTGGAGATGCCTCGAGTAATATAAAGATCTGAGAAGCAGGAGTTCATTGAACTCGCTGAACTTACTGGCAAAAAGGTTTGGATGATATAAAATGATTCTTATGAAGAATATGTGCTTTGAAATCTTCATTCTAATTATTAAAGATTGTTTTGCTAGATTCATAAATTTCAACTTATAGGGTGAGAATTTTAAACAAAAATTCCCTTTGGTTTAATTACTGTAATTATTAACATATTTCAGACTATACAGATGCGCTTTCAAGGGTGTCCTTTTGGGCTTATTTGATTTTAAAAGACGGATGGTGTGGGAGATGAAAGTCAGAAGTGTCAGGGCTAATCAGGTAGGAAGGAGTGCCCGGAGAGCAGAATCTGGTGGTGGTTTAGTGCTGTGCGGTTTGCCTTTGGTTTTGAGGTGTTAGATCCTAGAATGTTTTCGCTAAATCATTTCTTTTGTTCTTTTATATGAGTTTGAATCTTCAAATGTAACTCTTAAAACTAGGAGGGAACTCCTTGCTTCTCTAAATCAATGCAAGCTTTCCAGTGACTGAAAATGGAGCCAAACGGTCGTCTCAAGAGCTGTCGTTTCCCTTACTGGCTAAATCTACTTCTGCTGTAATTGACCCCTGGTTCTGCTGCAGCAAGAGGTAAACTTGACTCCTCTAGCCCCAGTATCATCCATTGGCACTGACAGGGTTTGAATGTCTCTTCAGGAGCAGAACGAGAGCTATTTATACCGTCCTTGATACAACCAGGGCATTCAAATTTGTAACCCTGGGCAAAGCAATTTAATAAACGGAACAAGGAAAAGCAGGAACTAAGACCGTGTTTTTGAAAGTCTGGTGTGAAGATCATATAACACGATTTAATGTTGTCAGAGGAACATTTCTGATGTATGGGGTTACTGGGGCTAAATTAACCCCAGTGCCAAAGGTCCTTCATTTTTGGGTCAGTAGGTCAATGATACGAGATCTGGGAAAATGCTGCAAAAAGGTCCAGAAATGTTTATTCACATATTTTACTTCTCTTTAGCCAAGCTTTCATCTCTTTTGTGCTCACATCCAGTGAACATTAAAGCACTTGAGTTTTCCTGGCACAAGAATTTATGGAAGGAGTATTTAAAATAAGTGATTATTCTCTGAAGCTCAATTTTTAAAGTTGGACATGCAATCATTCACTAACAGACACCTGGCCACTTACTAATGAGCACAGCTCAGGTAGTGAATTTTAAATATTGACTGTTCAAAGCAAAATGTGATCATTCTGCATGTAAAAATATTCCAAAAGGCAGTCAAATATTTTTGAATATTCAATAAATTTGAAGAACCACGAGCTATCAATAAATATTCCATGAACAGAAAAAGAGGCTACATTTTTGGATAAATCATTGCAAATTATTCCCTCATCTGTAGATGTTATAATGTTAATAAGAAGCACCTTCAGGTTTTTCCTATAGTGAAGTCTAATGACGAGCTATCTCCTGTCTCACTTTTCCTGTTAACTGGATAAAATAAGAAGTTGAAACAACTGTGGTAATTGTGGGTTTATGGGATGGGTACGCTCCTAATGCTGTACTAAACTGCAGTTAAGGTGTTTGCATGCTACGTAATGACTTAAAACTGCTCTGCAGTTGCATCATATCCCCGTACTTTTTAAGAAGAACTACAACAGAAGAGAGGAAAGCCCCAGGCATCTGTATCTATGCTTGTTCAGCGTTCTAACCTGTGCCGGGACATGCCACTATGAAGGAACAAATAGGAACTCTTCCAGTCTTGTGTGTAGATAAAACAGACCAGCCTTTCATGGGTATTTATCTGAATTTATACATTCTTGATTTTCAAAATACCAAACCCAATTTCTTCAAACTTGACTGCTTTTCTCTCCAAGGTGCAAACTTGGAGAAATCGGAAGTTTTTGCTGTAGGTGTTTTCAGAACAAAGATATCCGAAAGTTTCGATGAAAATGTCTAGGGAAAGTGCTCCCCTCCCCTGCAAAAAGTGTAGCAGTTTGTAAAAAGATCGTTCAAAGATAACGGCGAGTAGATCAGGCAGGTAGGTTGAAGTATGATGTTGCTGAAATAACATGGAATATTTAAAATTAATCGTTAATGAGTCCAGATTTTCAGCCCTGTGGAAATAGTGATTGTACCGGTGTGTACAGAAAGTGGTCAGAACATGAACAAATTCCATAGCTGCAGGTCAATCCATCAACTGAACTGAATGTGGGGACAGGCTCAGAGTGCCCCGGCTCAGGTACGGTTCTGCCGTTACTGAGTGTATGTGTCTCGGTGCCCGTTGCTGCAGTTGCTGGGAGGCGCAGTCCCATCTACCAGGCTTGTGATACATTGATGTGTTTACGGGGGAGAATTTGTAAATGTGCTATCTGATATGGATCAGATTTAATGATTTTGAGTTGAATCATTAGTTGTTTTACAAGCAGCCTGTGGAAAATGATTTTGTAGGCCACTGCTCAGTAGGAGGAAAACTGACCAGGAAATGAGACTGGAATTGAGCCACAGAGAGCAGAAGGGACTGAAACACTGAAATCCCCACGTGTGTGTGTCCTTGATTGGTTTTTGTGCAATAAACCCTGCTCAAAAGAGAGGAGTAAGAATACCACTGCGCTGGAAGAGGTTGGTATAATTTTGGTTTAAATTGGTTTGGCAAGGCTTAGCAGAGTGGACCCCCGGCAGTCGCTAGCCCGCCTTGACATGACACATCAAAGAAGTAAGCGAGACGCCGGCTGTTTCTGATAGCAGCGTGATGCACCTTTGGAAGGTGACAGGCTCAAAAGCCACTCGCCCAGGCTCCGGCAGCAAGAGGCTGCAGGAGGCTTTGACGCACCACCCTGTGGGACCTGCTGGCTTTCAAGAAACGCAGCGGTTCCTTTCCCTTTCTCTCTTTTACCTGCTTGGATGTTGCCTTATGAACGGCTGATGTTAGGAAAGGCACTGAGAACGAAGGACAGCAGAGAGAAACCAAACAAGAAAACCCACTGCCTGCCTTGGCCACCTTGTCTGTTCCAGGGCCAGCTGGGGACTGGACTCTTTGGGGTATTCTGGAGCTCCACTCTAAAGTGACTCGTGCGGTCGTGTTTCCACCACTCCTGGTGAAGTTGTTTCAGTATCTAATGAAGAAGATTGTTATGAAATCTTTCCTCATAGGCAGCCACATTTTCATTGTATCTATCTGCATCCTTTAGTGTAACATAAACCTTTTTTTAGGATTATGCCCTTCAGTCTGGCTAGAAAATGAGACGGGAACCCACAATATATGGAACTGTGTGGAACAAAGAGTCAAGCTCAGATCATTAAGTGAAAGTTAAATTTTATTTGGATAGTAGACAATCTAACTGCAGATTTTTTTCTGAGTAGTCATTTTACTAATAATGACAAAACTAATGAAACTGAGACGAGTCAGATGATTCATAGCTGGTCTAACTGGTATGGCCAAAGGTCTTGACTTTACCGAGTTAAACTGGCCAACACAGGGTTTGTTTAACCAAGCTCACCATAGGATGAAGGCTTAAATTAACAAGATACTGAGGAAAGTTCTTACAAGACGGAAAGAAGGGGATTGTTCATTTCTTGTCAGGAAATCTAATATAATAATGGAGGAAATATTGTAGAAGGAGGAAATGCTAAATCTGTAGAGGAACTTTGTTCTTCTGTCTGATAGCAAATAGTGTCTTACAAAACATCGGTAGATATGGGCAAATAATAGTCACAGAGAGAAACAGCACTTCAGGAAATCTTGGCACATGCAGTTTCAATCCCGTTTCACAGCGGGGAGTTTAAAAATAAACTACCTTTGACGTTGAAATAAACTTTAAAATGTGTTTTAAATTTTCTGGATGATGAAAGATGTTTGAGGTTCAGCTGGTCTCACGCGATGGCTGTGAAGATCGCTAAGGCTGAGTCCGTAGTGGATCAGATGCTGGTGGCAAAAGGACCACCTGTGAGTGGGATGCTCTTATGGATCCCTTTGCAGGTTTGATGTCCCACGTGCGTGTTAGTGTGCAAAACTTGGCACTGCTCCCATGTTGGTGTGCAAAAAGCGGGGATGTCGGCTTTGTGTTCAGCTTACCTTTAGCACTGATTTTTGTGCCCTTATTAAGTCTCTGATATATTATGTTAATGACTTGCACAGACTGATTTATTTATTTATTTTTCCGAAGACATCTCACTTCACCTTTAACCGGAATATGCCTGCATGGTAAAATTCCTTTTGAACTCAATTGTGAATATTCAGCCTTTTTTTGTTCTTTCTTTAGAAAATTCCCAGCGCGCTTTGGGCCAATCTGATCCAGGAACGTCTGTCAAACGTGGACTGCATCAAACAAGTAAGAATTGCTCCTCAGAGGGCCGGTGGATAAGCACTTACACAACTCGTGCATAGTAGTTAGCATTCTGAGTCCCGAGCAGAGGAGGGAATGGGGGCAAATCATTGGGGGCTCTGGAGCGGATTGCTTTCTTGAACATCAGCAGAGGGAGTTTGGAGCTTTATTAACAGGATAAAGGGGAGGATGAGAGTATGCATATGCTAATCTTCTAGCACAGAGATGATCAAAGGCTGAACAAGCGTAGCTTTGTTGATTGCCTGGGGCAACTGGCAGAGATAGAGTGGACAAAACAGATAAACAGAAAAAATATAAAAATCAGCGTGTTAAGATTTTAACTCTGATTGAGGAAAGGGGGCAAAAGAGTCTAACATTACTTATTTTGATTTTCTTTATTTCTCGTTGTGTCTTTTTTTTTTATCTTCCTGTGTTAGGAAAAACTGCATTTGAATATATTCTAGGTAGTAATTAATATGTTCACTGTTAGTTTACACAAACAGGCAACTGAATAGGTTTAGCTGTAGTCACAGACGTGTGGCTTTTTTTCCCCCTGTGTGCTTCGCCTTAATGTAAGTAGAGATTTTGAACACGGAACCAAAAGAGAACATAAGTAGATTAATATTGACTGGAATTAGTGTCTAGACTCAAGGAAAGCAAAATCTCTTTTATGTATTTCCTTTAAAATCTCAGATGTTGTTGTGCTTTATTGAGTCTGCAATGATCTGCAGACTGGATCCTTCCATCCATGTAAAGCAAAATTATTCTGGGGGCTGGGCCATTGCTTTGTAGTTTTTAAGATGGTGATTCTGTAGCACAGAGGTGTCTATAGGTGCAGAGAAACATCAACAAAACTAGTAAAAAGAACTGAAAAAATATTCTGCTCCGAATTGAAGGTTTCAGCTTTTAGAACTCAGATAATGTGAGTGATTGAAAGTCTTCGTGTGCTTCGGTGCGAAGCCAACGAGCTTCGCTTAAGCCACTGGTGAAAGTGGCTTTCACTGGCCCTGCCTGGCGTAAGCTAGATCAGATGGTCGAGTACAGTGGGCGAACTGTGGGCAGGATAATTTGATCAGGATGGCAATGAATAGCTGGAAGTGTAATCTCTTAAATTGTTCCTGCCTGAGAGGTTTGCTAGAGGACGTCTGTCTGTGTTATATTTCTGTTGTGAGCGTACAGCTGTAGCAAAACAGGCAGCATGCTGGTGTCTTTAAGCAGCAGCTTAGAACGACAATAACTAGACTTCAACCTATCCCATTACCCAATCCACTGGCTGCATGACAATTTAATTTAGAATACTACCTGCTGGTGTTTAATGTTACCCAGAAAAGTCATTGAGCTAAAACAAACCTTTCCTTGCCCAGCTCATCGTTCTTTTGCCAGGTGATAGAAGAGAGCATGGCAGTGCCCTTGTTTGCGTTGGGAAGTATCTTGCTATAAAAGTCCTTCCATCAGTAGAGAAAGCTCTGAAGGAGTAAAAATAAGTTACTCTGGGTGGTCTTTGAATGTTTCATTGCAATTTTGTCTAAATCGAGGTTTAACAAGAAACCTACTGTAACAAAAATCTGGGGTGCATTGTTGGCTCCCGTACATATCTACCAACGACAGTAGAGGGCTCCTCCTCCCCCGGTGAGATGTGAGCGATCGTTTTCATGAAGGGAAATTTGTGAAATTCCTGTTATCACCAGCAACACTGAATCAATGCTGGATGTGTTACAGAACTAGGGTGGAAAACAACCCTTTGTAAAGCTTCCTCGACATTCAGCAAGAATGGAGCGGCTGTTAGGGGTCTAGTTAAGGTTTCAGCAATTTTTAGGAAAAACACATAACTGACTTTTCAAAGTTGTGATGATTATTAAAAATCTTTTAATTAATAGATAATTCATGGTCATCAAAGCTTCAGGTTTGTGTGTGTCTTTTCCGTTTGAAAGGGGATCTATGCATTCTAATGGCAATATTTTCCTTGTGCGAGTGGAAATAGAATTAATACTGTGGGTTTTGTACTTCATTGAACAGATTTATGCCATTTCTCTCAAAGCATGAGTCAGCATTTTTTTTCTGTTAATAGATTAGGAGCAGTATGTTGGACCATAGTACCACCAGCTGTTTGTTTTATTTCTCCTTGCGGTGTCATTGGCTTGGCATTAATTGTGCAGCTTTCATCCCACTGACAGTAGGAATACCGAATTTTCTGTGCCATTGTTTTGACACTCACAGGTTTATAGATGTCACTGGCGTTCTCTAAGGAGAACATTTTTATTGATCAACAGCTCTGCTGAGACTCTGTGTTGTGTGTTCTTCTAATACAAATGTAGTTAGGGCTGCGAGGGATCAGACGGGCAGGTCTTCCCACGTACACAGAAAACTTATTGCAAGCGTTGTGTTAGAACCTGGGGCTTGTGAAGCTGATGGGAAGACTTTTCATCTCACAGGGTTAGTACATGTTGGCTGTGGCACCTCTGACTGTGGCCGGTGTGGAGGGAATTGATAGAACTGGGGGACGCTGGTGAAGAGGGTGCTACCCGGTGAATTTGTGAGAGAGCTGAGCAAGCTCCCTCATGTCTTCGGACCACTCAGAAATGAAGCTTAGGCCAGTGATGCACAGGAGTAGTGACAGAGTTATTTTTGATGGGTATTAAACAGTTCTGAAGGGTAGCCAGCAAAGGAATGAAATTGACATTTGGGAATGACCTTGAGCATTTCCTTTTCTCCAGATTCCTTACATCTGGAGAGGAAAGTGATGGCTTTGAAAGTGCTTCCTTGTTGCTGGTTTTCGGCATGGCGTGGGGCTCTGAGGAGCACTTCACCCGGCACTAAGGCAGCAGCAGAACACCGTGTTTACAGCAGTGCCCATGTGGGGAAGGATTGAGGTTTCCAGCTGAAAGAGAGGGAACAGTGACCACAGAGTGAAGGCACCGTGGGATTACTCACTTGTAGCCTTTGTTCCACCCTTGATGTGATATGGTGCCATGCATACGGGGTGTAAGGTTGCTGCTATCAAGAACAAAAAAAAATACATGGCTTCTTAAAGAAACAAATTTACCATGTGAAGTTACTAATTACACTTTAATGATAGTCAGGAGGGCAAAAAAGACCAGTGTTTGCATAAAGCATGATAGGCACATTTTAAGTCAGGTCTTGCTCTGCTGTGTCTTGCTTCCTCTTGCTTCATTCCCAAGCCACACTCCCTTTTTTTTTTTCTTTTTTTTTTTTTTTTTTTTTTTTTTTTTTTTTTGTTCTTTTTTTGGTTTTTTTC
>WKFP01014946.1:725500-782680 GCA_011057875.1 Pterocles orientalis | reverse complement strand
TCCACGATCTTGCCAGGCACAGAGGTGAGACTCACTGGCCTGTGGTTTCCCAGGTCTTCTTTATTTCCTTTTTTAAAAATGGGGGTTATGTTTCCCCTTTTCCAGTCTGCGGGAACTTCACCAGAGTGCCACGATTTCTTGAATATGATGGATAGTGGTATGGCAACTTCATCTGCCAGTTCCTTCAGGACCCGTGGATGTATCTCATCAGGTCCCATGGACTTGTGCACCTTCAGGTTCTTTAAATGGTCTCGAACCTGATCTTCTACAGCTGGCAGTTCTTCCTTCTCCCAGTCACTGCCTTTGCCTTCTGCAACTCGGCAGTGTGGCTTGAGCTCTTGCCAGTGAAGACTGAGGTAAAGAACTCGTTAAGTACCTCAGCCTTCTCTACATCCTGGGTCACTAGGTCTCCCTCTTTCTTCCGGAGGGGGCCCACATTTTCCCTAGTCCTCCTTTTATCACTGACATACCTGTAGAAGTTCTTCCTGTTACCCTAAACACTTCCTCCGCATTTCCTGTTCCCATATGGCATCCAGTGTTACCCAACTATTATTCCCCACAAGAAGGTGCAAAGATAAGGACAGAATCTAGCTGCATCCTTTTCAGACAACGTACAGGTCTCAGACGGATTTCCTAGCATGGAAATCTTAGCTCCCATGTTTCAGAGAGGGCAATGAAGTGTCACTGATATCTTTTCCATTTCTTCTTTCTCCTGGCTCGTCACAATTCCTGAATCTGGTGCCTTTGACAGAGTGGAGGTAAGAATGACTTTCTATGTCTGTCTGGGGGTCTTCTCTGGGCTAGGGAGGAGAAGAATGATGAACCAAGGGGATGTGGTTAATTATGCTTAATTGAAGGGTGTGGGTTCCTGGATGCCAAGCATGCAAATGGGGTTCACCTGAAGGGAACACCTGGCTTCTTTATACAGATATAACTGGAGACTGGGACCAGGTGGATAAGGATGCTTCTATATCAAGCAAGCAGTGGATCACATATCAGTACGGGTGTTTAAAATACAGTAGCAGGAAGAATATTCTGAAGTAAATTACCTTCACAGTTACACATCTGCAACTTCACTGACCTTATAAATTTACAGGCAAGAGCTTAACTGCAAGTTAAACTCCTGTCTGTACACAGCCAATATTTTGGTTTGTTGACCATGAGATGAGGGCAAGAGAGGTTTAGATATTTGTTCCAAGCAGAGTTATGGATCACTTGTATGTGATCAGACATGCACTTTGGCTTAGTGTTTTTTGGAGTACTGAACAATTTGGCTGAATTTTTCTTTTAGAGTCCTAGCATATTTCTACATGTTACACTGGCAGATCAGTCTGGAAGAAAAAGGAGAAGGTTAGCCTGCAAGGAGGGCTGGGAACTACTGCCCCTCAGAGCAGAAAGCAGAGCCTGAGAAAGTCTGGGCAAATGGCTTTGTCACTCTGCTGGCTCAGACTCCCTGTGTAGGCCCTTGCCTCCTTCTCAGGGGCTTGCAAGATTGATTCAGGAAGATTGTAAATGACTCAGTGACCACCTGATGATGATGGCAGACATGCCTTACACCTGCACCCACATAGGTGTGGCAAGCATGGGAACAGGGATCAAATGCTCAACCCTTCTGTTCTACAACTGTTCTCACCATTTGCTGCACAAAATTCCTTTTCTGTGAAAAGGCATTGTGAGAAACACGTTGTTGCTGCTTCCTCATTGCAGCCTGGTCCGTGTCTCCCTGCAGGTTTTAAAAAGGTGAGGAAACACAGTATTAGCACTAGTGGCTCTTGTCAGGCTGCTTCTGCAACAGCACAGCTGCCCCATGCATGTGTGTGCCCTCTTTTGCCTCTTGGGGCAAGGGAAGGAGGCACATTTCGGGTTAAGCAAAAGGGCCATCATCAGGAAAATGTAAGGTGATGGATGCCATGCCAGGGACGGCTCCAGCAGGGCACTGGGGGAAGCGTGGTGCTGTGGAGAAACCTGGTCAGCACCAGTGAGATGTCAAGGGCTGTGGGATGGGTGCAGGATGCCAGAGGGTCTCTATGTCACATGAAGGGGTGTCCGTGGAGCCTGGGTTGATGCAAGATGTCACAACATCACTGTCATTTTTGTACGACATCAAGGAATCTGTGCTTTCCTGTATTTTTTAACCCAATATGGCATATAGAAAAAAATAATTCAAAACAAAGGGACATGGACCCCAAAGTAGTGCAGCTAAACTGGGTCCAGAAAGTGTCGTCTGCAGAGAGCAGCATCTGAAAAGCTGAAATTTGGGCATCCTGTATAATCTCTTGTCCAGGTACCTCTAGCTTTCAGAAGAAAAACAGCAAGAACCCCCAGGGCTGACAATAGGTGATTATTTGGACAGGGAAAAGAAACAAAAAGCAGTACAAACAGCTCTGCTGGCTACTCCAAATGGCTGGCATATTGTGAATTGAACTCCCTGACCTTAGTTAAACTGACTGAATGAGCAGTGGGGACAGCTGTACCCAGCCCTCCTCCCTCCTTGATTTAGCCAACCCTCGCATGTGGGGGAGGCTTTTTTCCCAGGTCCATCCTTCTCCCCCACCACCCCAGGGGCACTGCACCCCATAGGCTGCCTGAGCAGAGGGCACATCCTCACCCACAGACCTTGCTGCCATGGGGCGGCTGTATTTGCTGCTGGGAGCACGGCAGACATGTGCTGCCTTTTGATGGCGACGGGGAAGAGGGAAAGGAGGGATGACGGCTGTCTCCTCCTAGATGCAAAAAATGCGGGAAAGATAAATAAATGGCCCATGAAGGAATCAACCCTGCTGTGCTCTTTATTGCTCCAGCACATGTCTGGCCCCATGCTTTGTGGCAGGAGTTTGCAAAGCAGGAGATGTGGTGAAGAGAGGAGAGGAGAGGACAGACCTTGCAGAAGGAAAACAGCAGAGATTGTGTCTTCCACCTAAACATGTGTGGAAAAGAGATAGGGTCAGGAGGGGTGAAGGAGCTGAGAAGGGGCAAGCAGGAGTTTGGCTGGTCTGATCTTCCAAATAATTTCCTGGCATGTGTTGTGTGGGACTCACCTTGCTCCTTCTCATTGAGTCTATCCAAAATTAAACTGTTGCTAGTCAGAAAGGCAAAAAATCCTGAGTTACCACAGGTGTGCAGCAAGCAGCATCACTGACCTCTTCCTCAGAGAAACAGGAAAACAAAACATTCTCCCGATAGGACCTGGGGTCAGGGTGAGTGGCCATGCTAGGTCACGGTTGTGCATGATCACTCGGTCTTTTTGCCCACTTATGCTAACAACCTTTGTCCGGAGACTCAGCCCTGGAGCTCACCAGGAGGGCCCTGTGTTCACACCAGGGTTCCTTGCAGAAGTTTCATTTTTGGATGGTATTAGCTGTTTTTAGTGGTTATAACCATCTAACCTCTCCTCTGCCTTCTGTTAGCCATACAACACTTTATTTAGAAACAGAGCCTAAGCACCCTCCTCCTGCAGATGTTTAGGGCTGTGGGCTTATTGTGGTGTGTATGCTCTTGTCCTTGACAGCAAGATGTACAAGGGAGACGCAGGCTACTGCAGCACATACAGAGGTGAGGTGTGTAGTGCTATCTTGGCGAAGAATGCTCTTGTTTTCTTCAACTCCTCCTATGCTGACCCAGAGGAGACCCAAGAGCTGCTTGTGCATGCTGCCTGGACTGAACTGAAAATGGTGAGTTCATTCTGCCAGCCAGCCGCTGAGTCTCTGCTGTGTAACTACGTCTTCCAGGAGTGCAATCCCTCAGGAGCTGGGCCAGCTCCAAAACCGGTGTGCAGGTAAATTTAAAAAAAATGCTCATCTTTCACTTCCATTTTACGGGGATGTGTAGGAGGGAGAGGGAGAGGGAGAGGGAGAGGGAGAGGGAGAGGAGAGGGTCTGTACAGACCTGCAGTAATACTGAGAGAAAATGAGTCCTCTAGGTTTGCATGGGTTTTCCCTTTACTCTCTCTACTGTGCACACAAAGATCTGATCCAGCTCTCTCTGTGCTTATTGCTAGAGTATGGACTGACTCGCAGGACCAGATGTCTGTCTTATAGAAGGCTTAGCAGGCAGTGTTGAAAAGAAGTATCAATTTGGATGACATAATTGATTTAAATAAGTA
Source organism: Pterocles orientalis (assembly GCA_011057875.1). NCBI lineage: Eukaryota > Metazoa > Chordata > Aves > Pterocliformes > Pteroclidae > Pterocles > Pterocles orientalis. Next base: position 778,578 of record WKFP01014946.1, on the reverse strand, counting down.
ACATATTGCTATCGGTTAAATCTTACTGGGTCATTATGTAATTATTATTACTACCGTAAGTAACTGCTTGTTTGGAATTTTCACTAAATATTATTACAATGTATGCAACAATTCTGGCCAAGGTAATACACTAATCATTCAGCACTTCCCACCACAATGAAGATGAAACAAAAAAAGTCTGCACCAGAGACATTGCCAGTGTAATTGTACCTGCTAAACCAAACCTCCCATCTGGCTGTTGTATCTTCCCATATGCAGAGAAATGTGCATTGAAACGGGGCTGGCAGGGATCCCGAGGAGTCCAAAGCATCTTCCACTACAGCTAATCCACTGCTGACAGGTGTTTGGACAACACGTCCCAGTGACAGAGGCACTGCTCCCTCTCCATGCAACCTCCTGAGTAGCACTTCCCTCATTGCTCCTTGTCTTCCCACCATGGCCATGGGGACAAGTTGCTTCCCTTCCTCTTTGCAGTGAGATTTTATGTCTTCCCCAGCTTCTCAGACTAGAATAAAGCAGGTTTCTCCAAGCTCCGCTCATAGATCTTGCTTTTTTGGCCTCTGAAGCTTCTGCTCCTCATCTTTCCTTGAGTGCTAAAACACCCTCCAGCCCAGGTTCTGTTAGTGTTAACTCTAATGGAATGATGATTGCCTGGTGTGCCTTGAAGAGGACAGCCCCATGTATATGTCTCAGGGCTAAGCTTTCTTTTTTCCTAACATACCTGTTGGCCACAACTGGTTCATGTCCATTTTCAGCCCCTCGAGGACTGTTGTCTAGTCATTCTCCATGTCTAAGCAGCTGACATCCTTGCTTTAGTGCCTTGTCCTCCTTAAACTGCATCTTAAAGCAGATAATCGAGATATATGTTTGTTGGGAGAGCAGCCCCAACTCCAGTATCTCAACTGAAATACAAATCTCTGCAGACATGACAAACACTCCCCGAGCTGGACTTGGGCCAAATGTAGTCTACAGGTTATTATTTTTGCAATTATGTAGGGGCTTTTTAGGATGTTCAGCAGCATGTTGTCTTTGTAATCTGGACCTTTCTGATTTCTCCTCCTTTAATATCTCTAAGACAAAAGCACTGTGGAAAATCCCAGTCAGAAGCTTGACATGGTGCTCCCTATTTGGTGCCTATGCTGTTTGGTATTCCTCCTCCAGCATAGTAGTGGCATATATCGTATGAAAGAATTGTATGTACAAGTATCCACAGATAATAATGCAGCTAAGTACTGAAACTTGCTTTTTGCTGGCATACTCCTCCCTGCTGCCTTGTTCTGCTCTTTGTCATTGTGCCCTTTAGTACATGATCTCTCTGCCTTTTTTCAAGATGTGTGACAGTATTTTTATCTCATCCACACATGCACAGCCTATTTGTTGGCTAAGGATTTTAGACAATGCTCCATGAGGCATTTTAGTGAGATCTGGGTCTTGCTTGATTTACCCCTGCTCACAAGTGGCCCTGCAGGACCAGAACCTGTGGTGATTTGACTGAAGACCTGCACTTCTGGGGTACTTCTGAAGCCAGAGTGATATAAATCAGCATAAATCTGCACTTGATCTGGAGCTAACAGGCACAGCATTTGCAAATATTTCTAAATCTTAATGGACTTTCCTGGCATCATCTTTCTTCAAATCCACGAGTCAATGTTATGTTTTTTTCACTTGAGTAATTTTTCCTTGTGATTGTAGTGCAGATTTAGATGCAGATTTCTTCATAACAAGAAGCCCGAAACTGCATCCTTCCTATTTCCTGTTCCCAGAGCACATCAGCTGGACAACAGCTCCTCCAAAGCCCTCATCCAATACTCCTTTTGATAACTCAGACATCTAATCTACTTCTGAACAGTTGAGACCTCTGGGGGCTCTTGAACACATTTCACGTGGTCTTGGTTGCTTTCCGATTATCTTATCTGCTTTTCACTGACAACTTTATACCTCTCTGCAGAAACTGGCTAAACCTGAACTTAGCTATCTCAGAGGCTAGAGAATTATCCCAGTTTTTGAGGGACATATTTCCCTTGACATATTTCCATGTGTTTGTGTCTTGTTATTTATTCTCCGCACCATGTTTTTCTCTCCCTGTGTCATTTTTTGTGTTCATTTTGTTTTGGAAACTAGCTAGTAAAAATAACAAGTGACAAACAGACTGAGTAAAGCTTTTATAAAAATAATCAAGAGGTAAAATAAGATGAAGCGAAACAGAAGAAATCAACATGGGAAAAATTTCCCTTTGTGTAGATTAAGATGGAATTTTATTAAAATTAGAGTTTTCCTGTTTTTAAGGGAAAGTGATGTCTCCTCCTGTAATTTTTTGTTACATCTGCCTTTTACCACTGCTTCTGTGACAGCACAAGAAAGCCCCTCAATTTCTGTTTCAACTACTACTGATATGAAGTGACCAGGCTGAAGTGAAGAGACTTGTGTTGGAAAACATCTCACTTTGGTCGGGCCTGTGTGTCCCCACCTCCTCTTAAATATTCCTGTGTGGTTCCTAAAATGCTACTGACCCGTTTGTCCTCTTCTGCTCCTACTGTGCTTTGTCCATCTGTCATTTACATGACATAAAATTTCTAATAATAATCTAAAGTAATCTTTGCGTATGATCTCATGAAGCTCTTGCTGCTCAGGATTAAGTGCTATAACAATGGTATGAGCCCAGCTCGAGGAGACTGACCATCCCACCCTCTGCCTGGGGTGGATCACCTGCCTTTAACACTGGAGTGGACAGGATTGCAGAGGAAAGATCTTTCATATTTGCAGTTGCACACCAAATCAGGGGCTTGTTTAAGGATGCTCAGGCTTCAGGAGTGAAGACAGCTAATGCAGTCCAGATCTCCCAAGTGTCAGATAGTGTTTCAAATGCAGTATTTTCTCATTTATCTAGCTAAACTTTACTTCAGAAAGTAATTCCTGTTCCACTTGTTGTTTAATGTAAAAAAGATAAATTACGCCATTGCTTTCATGGGAGTGGGGAAGGAATAAACCAGCACTGGCTAGAACCAAGCACAGGACAGCTTGGCTGCAATGGCTTCAGCCTGCAGACTTGAAGGGGATCTATTGCTGTTGCAGAAAAGCTGCTGCCCTGGTATGATTCCCATGGCCTCTGTCCTTCAGGTGCTTTAGAGGGTTTGCAGTGTTGGTATGCATCACCAAAACTCATGGCCATCTGCTCTTGCCAAAACTGTTAGCAGACTATAAGTAAAGAAACTGTGTCGGCCCACCAGGTGATGAAATTGGCTACAATCTTCACCATGGACCCGAGCAGTACCTTTCTGCACCAGTGTGTCCTCTCCCACTCTGCCAGCAGGTGTGGTGGTTGGGCCGGATATGGATATGCGAAGGACTTCTGCTGAGCTCAGCAAAAGTAGTCTCTGCCCATGACCTCGAAGCTGATTTTGCAACTCAGGCTCTCAAGAATGAGTATATAAATAAGCAAATTACTGATAAATTGACTAATGCATAAAACTCTCAAACTTTCCAGTATGGTCCAGTTTATTTTTCTTTTTTTTTTTTTTTTTTTTTTTTTTTTTTTTTTTTTTTTTATCTGTGACATCTGCTTGGAGCTTGTCCCTCCTGTGATACCATACTACTTGCAGCTGTTCAGACCTCCAGCTCTGAGCTGTGCATGGGGTGCCCTGAGCATACGGCCTTTTTGATGTGTGATAAAACAGAACCAAGCCACTGGGGGTATGGAGAGGGAATGCAGCGGAATATCAATAAACCTGTTCTGAACAAAGCTGCAGCTCTGCGGTGGAATAGACATTTCACTGAAGTGTCAAGTAGATGGATAATGTATTCTAATTAGGGACTGACTGATACCCCGGAACTCGGAGACCTTTGGAAATAAGATCCAAAATGCTGGTTTCTTACTCTGCGTTTATTTTGTGTTTGTTCAATGGCTTAAAATGTGTTTGTTGCAGGGAGCTATTTATTGAGCTATGTTTTCTAACACTGCTAACGCTTTTAGCTATAAAGTTGCTTATTGCCTGTTTTAAGGACCTTTGAAATTTCTATATAAACCTCTTGAAGTTTGCTATACATTGTTAAAATCCGGCATTGTCTTCGCTGCCTGTTGCTCAGGATGTGATTTTGAGCAATAAGCTGTAGCGACAATAGAAGCAATGATTTTGTGCGGTGGGGCTTTGTTTTTTTTTCATTTGTTTTGGTTTAGTTCCTAAAAGTGTTGCACTTGGAGTGGAGAAAATGAGCCAGATTTGTAGGCTGTGTAAATTGACACAGATTTATTGGCTTCAGACCTCTCACGCCATTTCTCCCTGGAAGAGGATCTGGACCTGTATATATGTTGTACAGGTGCAATGTGTTCAGAACTGGTGCTGAAGTTCCTAGCATACCGCTAAAAATACTGTGCAGCCTTGCCTCCTGCGAGTCCCAGCGGATAAATCGATTTCTCAGCACCTGGGTGACCTTAGACAGCAGTTCATTCTAATTTGATAGAGCAAACATTGGGAGTGGCAAAAATGGCTTGTTACTCGAGTCTCTTATTTTCTACAGATATCAGCAGGGTGTCATGTTCCTGAAACCAGGCTAATTAAGGAATTTTAAATAGTCTACTCTATTTTCTTGTCTAATTGGAATGTCCCAATTTCCTCCTACACAAATCATGGGGATGTGTTTCCTTGAAATACTTGTAAAACCTTTGGACCCGATAGTGACAGAGCTTCGGATTTACGTGGGAGATGACGATGATCGCTGGCTAATGCAATATTAAAATAGCTTCTTTATTTCCAAGATGGTTTATTGTAGTATCACAAAGTTATTTTGAGGTATAGGATCTAGTGACAAGTATGTGTGTGGTTAAGCAACTAATGGATAAATGAGAGAAAGTTCTAAAGGTTCCGAGTTGAGACTGGGAAGGGGATTAGATTTCAAACACTGCATCACACAGGAACTAAGTGAGGCTGCAGCTCTCCGATGGAATTTCACAGATCTGTAAATGTTTTTTTAAAGATGCTCAATCCAACACTTAGCTGGCTATAACAAGGACTTAAGGGAGCAAAAGGCTCTTTTTTTCTTTTTTCTTTCTTTTGCTCTCTTGCTTCATTAGCTTTGGGAACGCTGGATCCATTACTGTGAGTTTTCCTGTATAATTTAAGAAAATAATGAAAGTGTGCATATTTTCCTCAGTGTTCTTGGCATTAAGTCTGTCTTTAGATTTGTTTAGCCTCTTTTTTTTATACACAGTGTGGGCTGGTATCCTTTTGAATATTTCAAAACTGTAGAAATTGTTTTGAGTTGTTTTTATTCAAGATAGAACTTTTTGGGTTTTTTTAAGATTGAAACATGAAAAAGAATTCATTGCTACAATGCATAAGTTCCCGTTGCTCTGTGACAGTGTATTAGTGCCATTATTATGCCTTTTCACAAAAAATATCAGTGCTCCCTGTTTGCTTTCTTGTCTCACGAGCATCCATAAAGCATACCGTGCTTTTGTTGGATCAGAATGAGGTCATTTTTGTGCATATAGCACTGATATTTAGTGCTAATTTCTGTTTTTTTCTCTCTTCCAAGATCGATAACTGTTTCATGTTTTTGTTCAATAGGGGTGGATTTTGGAAGGCTTCCCTGAAAATCAGGAGCAGGCATGGATGCTGCAGTCAGCTGGCATCATTCCTAGGCATGTTGGTAAGCAGTACGAGGTTTGTGTGTGGTTGCATCCAGTAGGAAAGTGTTTCTCCCCAAAAATCCTCAGTAAATTCAATACCGATGCTGAAGACACCAGAGTCAGCAGACAGCAGAAAATTTCAGTAAGGTTCAGAATCACTAAAAAACTTTTGGGACTTTAAACCCTGTCTTTCACACATGAACCCTTTTCTTCTTAGCCACAGAGTTCTGTAAATCCCAGACCGCTCCAGTGTCTCTGAGCAGCTCTGTGTCGCTTTGCTTCTGTTCTAGGAGCGGCTCTAGGTTTTCTCTGACTTCCATCTCTAGAAATCAGCCTTCATCCTCAGCCCAAAACAATTCCTAATGTGCTAAATATGGATTCATCCTTCTGTTGAATTAGAGAATACTCTGCTCCAAACTCTACTCCATCAAATGAAGTAGAAACATCATTATTTTAAGCTTGACCTTTCAGAGGATGGATGGATACTGACATGATGTGAGAGGCACATTTATTTACTGGCAATTGCTGATAGACAAGACCTTGACAGCTGCCCTTGCCACCTAGGAGCAGCCGGTTGTCCCAAAGAGGACCTACATAGAATGTAAGAAATTATTACGATTGTGTGGAATACAGCGTGAAATGATAAATTTAGAACTTGCCAGTGGATAGTGAAACAGAATGTTAGCGAACTTGATAAATTGTCACTTTGGATTTGATTTGGATGAGATTTGGCTGTTAATAAAGAATTCAGAATCACTGCAATAGAGTTAGGCAAAAATGTTTAATGTCTAGTACTTGCATGTATTTTTAATATAGCTAATAACATCTGAAGTTGAGTTTTGCTCACAATTATATCTTTGCAACCAAGACGTGAATGAGAACCTTAAAGCTCAGTCTGTCTAGTTAATCAAACAGAAGATTGAGAGGAGATGAGATTTACGGTGTATGAGCACCTTAATAGGGAGAAAAGCATCTGAAAGAGCTATTTGATACAGAGAAGAAAGTCATAAGAAGAACTTGTTTGAAACCTGTAATCAAATGCACTGAAAACAGTAATTCAATTACAGTGTTTAACTGTGAGGATGATTAGCCAAAAGCAACCTGGGGAACTGACAGATTCTCCATCTTTTGAAGCTTTCTAATCAAGTTTGAACACTCTTCTGTGTGTTATAAAAAAGTAAGTTTCACTGGTCTGGCTACCTAAGTACCTGAGCGAAAAGTCATTGTTTGTGGGACAGAAGAGAATCAGCCTCGAGCGACCTGTGGGTGCTTCTGTCCTGGGCTCCAGATACAATGTCGGTGAGGGACAGCCTTGTCCGTTGGAGTGGGTGACAGGGACAGCTAGTACTCACGGGTGTGGGACTGGATTCGTGTATGTTTTATCCCCCTGTACTGTTCAGGAGGTGGAGCAAAGTTCTGATTAGAAGTGAAGAATTTGCAGGTAGAATACTGAGAAAGGAGAATGAGGAAACGTGCTTGAAATGTGCATCAGTCTTTAATTCTAGGCTACATCTAAACAGTTACAGGAAACAAAACAAGTAACTAACAAGAGTTATGCTTTTTTCCTTTTTTTTTTTTTCTTTTTTTTTTGGTGACTAGTTGTGCTTTATGCTCCAGACACTGTGCTGATTGAGAGGAACAGTGGGAAAAGGCTTGATCCCATCACAGGAGGTGCAGTATCTGTTTCTTCCTAATCTCCACTAGAAACTGGAGTGTTGCTTAGTCTCAGAAACGTTGTGACACCAGTGGGATTAAAATTTAAATGGTATCCCTTTAAGAACTAGTAGGAATTTATAATTATACATTTAAAATGTTTGGAAAAGGTATTTGTTGACATTGCATTGTTTTCTGTGCCAACAAAAAATAAAATGTAAAGCTCAGTATTGAGCCTGCAAACAGTAGACTATGGCAGTACAGAATATTTGAAGGTTAGGTATGTCTATATGAGCTTACCTTTTGCTATGCATCTTTGCTAGATCCTCTTTTTTTTTTTTCTGAGGTGCAGGTATGTTTTCAGGTATCTTTCATTAAATGACTGCCAAATAGATTGCTTTGTATTGTCCGTTGAGTATCATTATCAATCATCCATCGTGAAATAAAATCCTGATATTGCTCACTAAAAAGTCACATTTGATGTTTTAGCAGTGGAATTAGGAGGGATGTTCTTGACTAAAGAAATGGCTTTTATTTGCTAGAAAGGAAATCTGCTTATCAAAGGTCTTGCTTAAGGTTCAGTCTAAGAATTTGGAGAGCTGTCCCCAGTCCCTGGCTCTTACTCGTCACCCTCTCTTGGCTACATGTGTGGGCAGTTACCTTGGCCACTTCCCATCTGTGCATCTGCAGACTCATAGTCAGCCGTGAGCACAGGTAGCAGGGGAAGTGCACAGGTTATTGCTTGTGCCACAATATGAAGCTTAAACAAAGACCTTGAGTTTGTTTAAGAAACCTTTTGGAGTTTCCTAAATCATCCTCTTAGTTCTTAACCAGTGTCTCACTTCCAGAGGTGTACCACACGACCTTTGACTGGCCAAGGGATCTGCTGGTACAGCAACGTTTGGTGAAACCAGAAGATTTATCCGAACAGGAGATGTCAAAGAAACTGCTGGAATATCACAGAAACTTCCCTGGGGTTTTCCAGATCTACCAAAAAGTTTTGAAATCGATCAATGCAGACCAACCTTCCGTGGATGTCCTCTCCCAGGGTAAGTATGTACCTTTATGGCAGAGCTGATAAACTCTTATTTGACGAGTAGTTCCTAGCTGTTAGAGACAGTTTGTAGGATTAGGCTTAGTCAACACAGATGGCTCCCAGCTGAGTTGTGTTCTCTCTAGTGCAACGTTTGGGCTGTTCCTGGTAATTATTTTGCAGGACTGGAGTAAGTGCAGATAACTGGAAAGTCTTAGTTCCACAGTCCTGCCAAGGAGCGCCTGACTCCGTAGAGCAAATGTCATGGTTGTTTCTGCCAGAGCCTCTTCTAAAAGGCTGCATTGTGGCTCAGTTGTTAGTCCCAAAGGGCTAGTACCTTCCACGAGTCTGATAACAAGAGGTAGGAGCAGTTCAAAGCTGCTAACATTTCATTATTTAAAAGCTGTTTGTGCTGGTAGCTCTTCTGTTCAGCAATTCTTGTTTGCCTTTGCTTGACCGTAATGCAATCTGACTTTTAATGCGGATTCTTCAAGAAGAGAATAAGGAAACTGCCAGAAAGACCAACGGATAATGTACTTTGTAGCTGTCAGTCTGTAGATGATCTGTTATATCCTAGTAATTTTGCATCTCAAAAAGGTCTTTTTTTAATAACAAGTGCTGCACTTTTAAGATAAACAAGTAGGAAGTTTATATGCTGAATTTACACATTAATTACCTCTAAATTACTTAATTAAATTTAAAAGTTCATATCATCATTCATAAAGAATTCATGCCTTGAATTGTAAATAAAAATGTGAGTGCCTGAATATTAATTATTATTAATTAATAATGTAGTGAGATAAATTGAAAACTGGAATGAAAAAATCCTCTCTAGATCTTTTTTTCTGCTGTGCATCAAGCAGCCAGATTTTTTTTTTTAGAGAATAATTAGATGTGGAGACTGTCTAGGGGATCATTACTCCTAATTAACTTGGTTATTTACTGCAAATTAAGCATCATTTGTAAGCAGGGTGCTTTGCCTGTAATGTTTGTGCTTTTCAATACACTGGGTTATGGAAAATGTTCAGAATAACTCCAGCACTCCTTGGGTAGCTGGTAGTTGGTTTTTAGGAGGTTATGCAGCAAACACACCATTTTCTGTTACAATTTTCCAGGTTTTTCATTAAGTATATTTATGCTACAGATAGAGTTAAAAAAGGAAGATGAGCTCTCTCATCAATATCAGTATTATTATGGATTGTTTCATACACTTATAAAATGTTGTAAACTCTTCAACTTTAATGCAATGACTGCTAACGTGTGCTGGGATATGGGACATCAAATTCAGCTGTACAGCCTGGGATCCCAGTACAGCTTGAGGCGCTGGATGTATGCGATCCCATGGGGTTGCAGTTTGAGTTAGTTTCTCGGTACTTTAGGTCCACGGTGTAGAAATAGCAGGGCTGGAGTTTGCTGGAGATGCTTCTTTATGATGAAAAGATTTTATAATGATACCCAAGTGTCTAGCAGAGAGTCCTCAGAAAAACCATTCGTTAGTATACAGCAATGTGTTCACAATGGTCGTTATAGTACTGATCCTTATTACATTCTCCATCAATCCTTTTGTTTTTTTTTTTTAATGTGGGTTTATGATTCGTACAAACGTTAATCTCTAAACCTGTTCTGTTTGTTAAACTAAAATACCATCTTATTACATGGACTCTTTAGTCTAGAGAGACTTTTGAAGGCTAGCACTTAATTGTGTCCTGTGTAGCTGTGCCCATGCTGCTTTAATCACAGGTTACCTTGGCAGTCAGGGTATGGTGGCATGAACTTCAGCCTGGGCATTCGGATCTGCGATCCCTGGAAAGCCTGCACAGCTTGTGCTGAGGCTGGAGCTGCTCTCCTCGCTGGTGTTCTGAGCCACAAAAGGGGCATGGGAGTAAGGGCACCTGGCTGTGTCCAAATACCATCCGAATTTGTAGTCGCTGCCAAACCATGCCATCTTTTAGCTTCTTGGTGATCTATGAGATTCTCTTTTGAGATTATAACAAAGTTCAGATCTCTATCATACAGCAATGCTGGCAATGCTTCAGATGTCCTGTGGTCTTTCCAAAGCTCTTATCATCTGGAGTTGACCTGAATGTAGTATTTCCTATGCAATAGAAATTGTAGAAGAATGATGTCCAGCAAACAGAGTGAAATCGGACAGAGATGCACAAATATTCTTTACATGTTCTACAAAAATGCTGGAGAAAAGAATAAAATCCTTTTCAGTTCTATGTTGCCAATGATGTCATTAGGAGTCTGGTTTTCACACACAGCTGGATGAATGTTATATTAATTTAATATCCTGAGTTTTTAAACTTAAATATTTGTTCAGAAACGGCAGAAAATATTAAGTGTAATTACATCCCTCTATGATTTGCATGATAAAGTTGTACTTACGGAGCAAAAATTACTTCTGCTAAAGACAACATGGTGAAAGAGCACTCAGTAATTGAATCTGCTCTTTAAAATCGTTTGACGTCTACTGATGAAAGAAAGTATGGGAGTGTCATGATAGTAAGATTTCTAAAGTGCTTCTCAGTGTAAGTTGCTGACATGACAGTTTTATCAGAGTCCTGATTTTGGTTGGAGTATCTAGATGTTTCAGTGATAAAATAAATGATGATCAACATGGCAACTGTTTTTTAAAAAGAGAGAAGTCAAACAATATTTATATTAAAAAAAAAAACCCAAACAAATAGCATCTAAATTGTATTTCTTGCCTTTCTCTCATGTTCTAGTTCTTACCTATGTCCAAACACGGCACCGATCAGCAGCCCCCTTTACACCACGAATCCTCTTTTGTGGACCCCCAGGCAGTGGGAAGAGCCTGCAGGCAGCAATAATAGCTCAGAAATACGGCATTGTCAACAGTAAGTTCTCAGTAAATATGCACTTTGCTCAATTCCCCCTTTCTCTCTTTTTGATCATTTATCTTTTGCTGCCTGTCTTTCTTACTTGCTCATAAAATTCCTTTGTTTGTCCATTGCTATGGATGTCAAATTTTTGAGGGAAGTGAAAAGTATTTCAGTGAAGAAATATAAACCCATAGAGCATCCGTTCTGTGACAAACCAGCTCTAACACTTTTTTTTTTGTCATCATTTTTTTATACTCTTTCCATCAGTATTTTTCCATGTGTTAGATTCCTGTAGTGCTCTGAATTCTTGTGTGGATCAGTGGAACATGAGTAATGTCTTTGCAGTTTCAGTTGTCTGACCAAAATTGGGGCACTTTTAACATAGAATTGACTCTGAACTTTAATAATGACTCCGCTTCTGTACGTCTGAATGTATTAGAAAAGGAAACCACTATTTAAATTAGTTTATTTATAAGTGCATTCTCTGTCTTTTGTAAAGGAGCCCAGAAAATTCTGTCTGAGGCTTGTTCATGGTTAGCATGCTCATGTAAATACACAGCCTAGTCATGGGATCAATGCAATGTGTGTTCATGTCTGATATCTGTAGAGTTTGCTCATCTCCTCTTTGTTAAGTAAAATGCAAATTGTTCATTAGTATTCTTCCAATGTGTACCAAATGAAAAAAATCAGAATGAAGTAGGTAATGTTTTTTTAATGTTCAGGAGATTCTTTAGCTAGCGGAACTCACTGAGTTGTCCGTAGCGCTGTGCCAGTTTCCTAGTGTCTTCCCTGAAGTCCTGGGGAAGTCAAAAGATTTCACGGAGCCTGGATTTCGCTTTACGTGTGCATGATCAAGATCTGAGCTGTGCTGTTTTCAGTTACAGGTTTAGTAGATCTGTTCAGAGAAGAAATAATTTTTTTCAAGTCAGTGCAGCTGCAGATGTTGGTGCTATCGATTTCGGAAAGGGCAGAATCAACATTATGATTATTAATTGGGAGATCGCGCAATAACGTACAGGGTGACTGTTATCTAGTATTTGCCAAAACAGAGTTGAAACTGGGACTTGTTGTGTTGCTGTGTAACCTCCCCGTGCCTTAGCTCCCTCCCTGTAGAATAAGGCTCAGGACGGTTGCATCTAACTCGCGTGGGGCAGTAATGCCCGATGACAGTGGTCAGGAAGCGCTATCCCAGCCCAAAGTAGCAGCATTTCATACCCAGCTGTCCAGACAAAATCTGCATCTCCTGGTGTTCTGGGTATTTAAAGTCAATGATAATATTGGACTAGCAGAGTTATTTAAAATATAATTCATACATGATCATTAAATGATCCAGGGAGTCGCTTCCTTGAGCTGCGTATTATCCTGCACCTCCAGCTGAGCGGTTCAGATGCTGTTCAGCAGGTGTAACTTTATTCAGTAATTATAAGTTTATAAAAAGTGAAAAATGCTAGCAATCCCTTGAGTTATTATTTCAGGAACATATTTGATTAATACCTTTCTCTCTATCTCTGTTTTTAATATGCTCTTCACCAAATGTATTCTTTTTTATTCAGTATTCTCCCTTGCTCAGTCTCTTTGCTTTTTGCTCTGCTTGGCCAAATAAAAAAAAAAAAAAATCCTAACAACAAACCCAAAAACCTACAACTTTTATTTTATTCAGTGACCTTATTCCAGTATGCAGCTTCTGGGGTTTATTTTCTTTTCTTTGTTGCTTCCTTTTTAAAATTTAACCTTGTGTCTTTTTTTGTTCTTCCTTCCTGTTAGTTTGCTGTGGGCAACTGCTAAAGGAAGCTGTTGCAGACAAGACAAAACTTGGAGGACTCGTTAAGCCTTATATTGACAATGGATACCCAGGTAGGGCACGCTGCCGTCTCATTACACTGTAGTTACAAATTTATGGAGAAAAAATAAATTGTGAGTGAATTTCTCTTGGTCAGATTCTAATCTGAATTACATCAGAGTAATCTGGAAGTTGATAATTCCACCCATGACATGTGATTTCTATCACTGCATAGCAGACATTAGAATTCTGAGCTCTTTGATGCCTTCAAAGCAAATAGTTCACGGTTGCAGTGAAATTCTGGGTTTTTTTGTACGCATCCCAAAATGAGATTTCCATGTTTTTATCTCTATATCAAAATCAGAATTATTTTTTAAAAAATATGTTTAAACTGTTATTTAAAGCAAATAATCATGTTCCATTTCTATTTCAAGTGGGCTATAATGAAGACTCTGCTTTTCCACGTAGATTTTGGCTTGTAGAACGCAACTGTAGATTCCTCTACTTTCACGCAAATCTTTTTAACTTAAAGTTTCTTTACACTTCACTTCTATCAGCATTTTTTTGGTTGTAGGAGGGGACTACCACAAAGAATATCTAAGCATACTTTGCTTTTGGAAGTCTCTGCAGTGATTTCAGATAAATCATAAATAGTGTAAGCTCCTTAGGGCAGCAGCGTAAACTCCCGTGTTTGTTAGTTGTCTTGCACAAGGATAACTCACTGGATGTGATTAAAAATCAGAGAAGATCTGTAGTTCTACAGGATAAGTTGTGGGGTGGACAAATGTTTCTTTTGCCAAATTACAGTGGCCTGGGAGAGGAACTTTCAGTCCTGTTTCTGGCAATAGGCCACCTGGTTGCCGATGGTACAAATACAAGGAGACAATCTTGCTGAAGATTGAGAAATCTCAGTTAAGCTTCAGTATTAATGGAATTTTGAGCAACCCCCCCTCCAAGCAAAGAGAAATCTTCATTGTCTTTTATTTTTAGCGATGAAAGTCATTTGGTAAGGTGGAAAGCTTGAAAGTCCCCCTTTTTTTTTGCTTAATTCTGAGACTGAATGACACAGATCGGAAACACGAGCCTGTAAAATTAACCGAGGTTCCCCTGATACCGTAGTGAGAGATTCAGGACTTTTCTAAGCATTTCAGAAAGACCTTTGGCAGCCTGCAGCTTTGGGTATTCTGTCCCTCCGTCAGTCACTTTACCAAGCCGCAAGGTAACACATTTTAACTCTAAACTTCATGTCGAGTGAATGGATTGCATTGATTCTTGAGACAGTAACTCCGCAAGCTCAATGAGTTAATTTTCTGCGGCAGAAACCATATTGCCGGGACTGGGAGCTTGCGTGGGAACCCTGGGAAAGGAAAGCCTGAGAGATCGGAGCTGGATCCTCTGTAACATAGGAGAGGATTTTTTCTGATTTAGAGACACAGCTAGTCAGAACGGCCACTTAACGCCAAGGCAGGAGATTTTAGCGTATATTCATTGCAACGTAGCCTAGCCTGTACGTATGGAAATAACTCCTGCATGTGTGTAGTAGTTGGGTTGACCCGAATGTGCCTGCTTGTGTATGCGGTCTCACTCACAGGTGGAGATCATCTTAAGCTCTGGACCAGTGCCTTTTTCATGGTATCCGTTAATTTCAGAATCTTATGTGTACGCTGTAATTTCAGTTTCTTCTCTTCTCTGTGGAGCAGAGGACAGCCACTGTAAATACCTCCCCCTCTAAATTTCATTTATGGCTGAGATGGGAGTTTGGATGATCTATTTATTCAAAGATAAGTCCTTTAAGAGCTTTCTTTACTAAAATGCTCTTTGTGTATTTTATAAACTTCATCTTAACCGTTAAAGTTCCTTAAAGAAGATGCCAAAAGCATTCCCAGTAGAGTAAAATAATTGCACAGATTGTCATTTTTAGCCACTCCTAAAAATATGTACATCCTTAGTCCAAGGCAGCTGCTTTCATTCCAGGAAAATGAAATTGAAGTTGCAATTCCCATCTTCCTCTAGATCAGAAATTATTTCAGATTTAGATTATTTTTTTTAATATAGCACGCAAGGATAAAGCTGTACAATGCTTCTGAATGTTAATGGGAATCATAACTACGTTTCTGTGCATCGTGCTAAAAAATTCTCCCTTAGTTTTTGCTTATATGCACATATATTTTATTTGCCGGGACATACTACAAAATTAAGGGCTGAATAAAAATAAATATTATATAGCAATACCAGAAATAATAAGTTCTGTCATTTTGCTAATCCTCCTCTCCCAGGGATAACAAAGAATGAATTTACATTAGTAAACACTAACAAGAATTCATTACTGCCCTCACAAGAGGCTTGGAGAAAATGAAAGAACGTACTGTACTGGGGATGAAAGATGGGCAAAGAATCTTTGCTGTCTTACTCCAGAGTTACAACCAGGTTAATATGGAAGAAAGGTTGTCACACTATATTGACTACATTCAGCTTCAAGAAGATCACATTTGAGTGGAGTTAGTTTTGTCAATAGCAGACAGTGTGATCGCTGGAAAAGCAATTAGAACCTCGGAATTTTCACTGCATTTCTGGTGAAGTACCAAGTAAGCTTAGTTGTTCCTTTGGGCAAGGAATCAGGCAAGTGATACGATCACAGAATACCCTGGAACCAGAGACAGACCATGAGGAATGCTTCGCTCAGATCCTTACTAGGCACAATTAAACTGGTGCCATAAAATCTCGAGGCACGCCTCATATATTCTTAAAATGCTTGCCCTGGGGACTGATCTCAGGGTGGTTTCCCTTCTTGTGGACACAACTGATTGCATACAATTAGTCATTTAAGATATGCCAACAGGCTACGTTGTGGTGTCATAAAAAGGCTGAAAACCCAGCTTATTCAGAGCTAACTCATTATCGAGTTATTGAGGCTGCCCGCTGCCCATTCTGTTTTAGTTCTAGTTGACTAACTCAGATCTCTTCTTGCTTTTACGATTTACAAATATTCTTTCTGTTGTTTTTTTTCCTGTGCTCTGCTGCTTCATGTATAGAACATGTGTTTCAAGAACAGCCCCAACAGTTCTATTATTCACCCCAGAAGGCAACTCGGTGCATTCCCATTTTCTGATATTTTCTAGTGTTTGCCGTCTCATACACACCTTACCTCTTGCTTTATCAAACCTCTCGGTTTGTGTATGGTGATTTATTTTGATTAATGAAGGTAGCATAGCTATTCCTGAGCCCATTAATTTTTTAATTCCCAGGACGTTCTAGTCTACAGTTGGTGCACACTAGATATTCAAAAAATGCACTTTCAGTGAAAAGTTCAGCAACCTGAGTGCTTTCTGTCTGTCACAGAGTTGTTCTTTGGACAACCAGTCTGAAATGCACGGGGTTTGCCTTTAGGATATTGTGGTTTGCACTGAACACTGGGCAATTGGTTTTAACTATAGTTTGGGCAGAAAATAACCAGCATTGGAGTCTTCTGGTTACTAGCTCCACTTAGTTTAATTCTTGGTCACTGATGCTAAATTGAGCACAAATCGTTTGCTTGGGCAGCATAGGAAGACTTCCATCTGGAGTAAGACGTGGGCAGAACCCTTCCCAGCAGCCAGACAACTCCCAGAAATTCATTCATTCAGTTGGATTCCTTCTGAAATGTTGTGAAGAGACTGGTCGACTGGTCCTTCCCTTCTAGTAATTCAAACGATGCGTATGCAGGCAGCATGTCCATAGACCCCACTGGCTTGCTGAAGACCCTGTATGCAGAATTCATTTCCTCAGGTTGCTGTAATTCGGAGGAGGACTAGGTTGCATTTTGGACCTTCCTCATTGAAAACGTGGGCACACATTAATTTAAAGCTCCATCTGCAGTAGCTACGTTTAGCATTTTACAGGTGTCTGTCAGAATTTGATACCCTGTGGGGGGAAAAAAATGCAGAAGGCATATCTTCTTCCCCCTTCCTTCCACCAAATGTCCCTGGTGTTTGCCCCTTGAGGTGTTTGCTTTTTATTCATGGAAACAAAAGCATTTTGGCATTGGGGGGGCATCACAAAAATAGGAAAGGTCATCATCAGTCAGTTGAAAAGAAATTTGCCAGCCAGTCGGTCTGTTCAATTTTCTGTGTTTTCACGGTGAAATAACACGGAGTGATAGCTGATAATTAATATATCTGTTTGCAAGGCTGCAATAAATGGAGCCAAGAAAAGTGTAATGACAGGCAAGCAGCACGAAGAAAGGGGAAAAAAATCCACTCCCAAACCAGTAAGATTCTGCTTCTCAGCTGAGACAGCTGCTATTAGTTTGGGTAATTGTTTTTTCCACCGAAATGAGGATTCAGGTGGTAAAGAGAGCTGATGCACTGAAGACGGATAACGTTGCGCTGTTTGCAGCCTGTTAGAGCTGAACACACACAATCTGTGTTGTTTTTCCCCTTCCTTTTTCCATTTTTTTAAGTAGTAATTTCTGAAGCTGTCCCCAAAGGCAGTCTGCATGTGGGGGGTAAAATCTGGTATTCCCTAATTTCTCCTATTTTCTCATAAAAACTATTACTGTACAAATGCAGGAATTTTTTTCCCCCTTATTTGAAATTGGAATAGTTTTAAAGGGGTGCTTTTTGGTGTAGCCTCTGAAAGTTGGGGTCCCCTGGTGATTGCGATCACAGTCTCACTGAAAGCACTTGGGTTTGTTTTTTTTTTTTCTTTTTTGACATCAAATTAATATTCTTATCACTGAGTGTGAAGCAAAGATTTGACAATAGAGCGGCTTCCTCTTTGTTAAAAACTTGCAAAGAGTTTCAGAGTTGAAAGGCTGAGTAAATCTTTCTATCTGAGGAGGTAAGCTCAGTGTTATTTCTTGTTTTTAAGAGCGCTGTACTGGCGAGCTGCAAGCTGTCTGAACATCGGAGAGAGACCCTTTGGGAGCTCCGTTGGTTTTCAGCAAGTCTTTGCATGCAGTGTGTTTGTACTAGCTGAAGACAGCGCATGGCTCTCTAAATAATTTACAAGTTGATTAATAGACTCACATGGGTATAATTAGAAGAGGGAGAGACAGCAGCTACAGTAACGGGTACAGTGCTTGGGGGAACTAGAGACTTTATTTTTTTTAAAGAAACTTTCTAGGGTGCTGGGCGTTTGAAGATAAGTTGGGAAGAGCTCAGTGCCTCTTCTCTTTTGAAGTGGAAATAGGACAGTTTGAATCCGTCGAGTTTAATTTTTCACAAGCTTTAGGGGCCCTGCAGTGCAACTCCCTTTTTATTATTGAAAAAAACTCTCCATTTTTCTTTCATTTTTCACACACACGCGCACACGCACACACAGAGCCCAAACAGTAGCTAATAAACAAATTGATTTTCTACTGTATTTCCCTTATTCTATAACCACGCTATATATCCACCTATAGATGCACCTCAATCACAAACAGACTGTGCAAAGTTACGGAGATATTTATGAATACACTGTACTTTAATTTATGCATTTTTTAAGAAACCTTCACCTCTGTTTGACAATGCTTTTGAAGTAGCTCCGTTTTTCAAGTCAAACTTTTGACTTTTCCTCTGGGACTGCTACAAAGGTTTTTTTTATGGAAAATAGGTAGCAGTCTTTTTTCCTACTAGGAGAAAATTGGTGGTCAAGAGAACAAAATAAAATTTAAGGGTTTGGGGTTTTTTTTTCTGTTTTAGGTGTCCATATTTTAATAAAAGATAGAAATAGAATAGAAAGTTTTACATGAAGGCATACAGGCAGTAAGTTGTCATCTTCTTTCCTGAGTTTTGCTTTTTTAATGTGTTGAATCACAATATAATACATTAGAGTCCCTTTTTCCTTTATTTGAAAGTATAGAATATATTTTTCTTTATTCTACACAACATGCAACAATCAAAATTGTCATCTCTGGCTAGCGGATATTCAGGGCTGAAGTAACACTGGGGAGCCTTAGTCTACAAAGACATTTTTAAAGGTCATCCTACTTAACATTTCAAAAAAACCCCAAATCCCCCCAAAAAAACAACACTGAATGCCAGACCAGACAAAATAAATGTGATTTTATTTGAGAGTCTGTTGTGGTAGTTTTCTGGAGCCATTGTGATCAGTCAGTTAGTGGCTATGGTCCTGCTCTAGATAAATTTTTTGCAGCAGTGTTCACCACTATTACTGTTATTGGAGTATTGATAAGCCAATATAACTCCCAGGGCATTATTGATAAGGGATCATAACTCCCAGGGATAGTGCTGCTGGGGTCTGTGGGTTTGCACGAGGGAAGGAGTAAATCACGTTGTCACTTAAAACCTATCAGATGCCCACAGTTCCCATTGATGGTCGGTGGGCATCGTTGTCGTGCCACAAAGCCTCATGGATTTGAATGAAGGCTTGTCAGAGGCTTTTAAACAGCAAAGCACAATATATATGCTAAGGATTAATCTTTTATATTTATTTTGATCTTTATTGCTGACAGTCGTTCTTAAAAACTTAGGAACATGGTGTTTCCTTTCCTTGCAGCACCAGCTCCTCAGCAAGGAGCTGCTGACTTGAATTCCGTTTGGTTTTCTGTTTGGAGTTTGGGATGAGGAAATCACAGGAATTTCTGTAAGAAAACTGAAAGGGAAAGCGTGCTGCGTGGTGGCAGCATCCCCTTTTATGGTCGTTGGAGTTTAACACTGAATTCTGGCCTGGGCTCCATTTCACTGGGTGCTATACGTACAGCATCAAGCTCCTGTAGGAAACAGACTTTTGATGGCAAGCAAAACAGTTCGTAGATCGTGTGTCACTTTGTGTTTCTGAATGTCCCTAAATGTGGATGGTAGGTGTCAGGAGGAGCGGCAAGGGGAGACGCAGGGCTGGGCAGCCGACCTGGAGTGCGTGCTGGTACCAGGTGTCACTGGTAAGGGACAACAGACCCCTCAGCGTCCTCTCTTCTCATCACATCATGAGTCAGTATTTGGTACAGAACGCCAAGATGCTTTTCACCAAGATTATTAGATTAAATTTATTCTTTTTTAATATTGTCACTGTCCAGAAGGTTTTTGTAGACCAGATTCTGTCCTGTCACAAGCGCTGTATTCTTCAGTAGGGCTGAACTAGTTTAGAAATAAGGAGGAAATAGGGAACTTGGTTGCTAAGGGGAAGGATGTGTTAGCTGGGCTGGGCTAGAACTGGGCTTGCTGTCGTGTGTCCGGCTGTTTTCCCTCTGCAGGAGCTGAAGGAGTAAAAAAAATAGTACTAATATATATTTCGTTGCTAGGTTTAGAAACTTTCAGGTTAGAAACATCCCTGGGAGGTAATTCAGACTAGCTTTTGTCTTGCAGGTGGGTAAACTGAGGCAGAAAACCTAATTCAACGCAATCCACGCTGCGATCAGCCAGCGAGCGGGGCTGGGGACCTGGGTGTGCGGATCCTGACCCCAGTGTCAGCCACAGATCATCCTGTGACACACCGATAGCCTGTGCCATGAGGCAAATACAGGCACCGAAAACATCACAGGGGGTATTTTTAGGGAGAAAACAAGCTTTTTTGTGTTTATAGGCTTGAAACTCAATTTGGACCGAATTTCATTGCTAAATGAGAAGATGCCGCTAACGGGTAAAGCAGTGTAAGGGGCTGGAAC
Organism: Pterocles orientalis; assembly: GCA_011057875.1. NCBI lineage: Eukaryota > Metazoa > Chordata > Aves > Pterocliformes > Pteroclidae > Pterocles > Pterocles orientalis. The sequence goes on along the minus strand of WKFP01014946.1, from coordinate 758,055 downwards.
CTTCTCTAGTCACTAAATGTGATCAGATGTAGATTCCTAAATCTTTGGCTTGATAACAGTGAGAAAGAATGATGCACTCCTTTAACATGCGTTTCTGAAGGTCTTAATTTATCGTGTACCATTTGATCGATGATTCGGGATTGTACCTGCTTTAAAATGGTCATTGCTTCCTCTTTAATACAGCTAATTCCTATTTTAAATGACTAAAAACCTCCAGGGGGGAAAAAAAGAGTTTCTAATCTTTTAGAAGGAACAAAAATGTTTAAAATGTGGAAATGAAATAATTTATGATATTATTTATTTTACTATATTAGAATAATTATTCAAGTTCTTACAGGAGGCATTCTGAGCAGTGCTGTCTGTGTCAAAGCAGGGAGTGGAGACGGTATTTCTGCATCAGTTTTCCCTCTGATGAGATTACTAGCTGAGCGTTAGGGCACTTTGTCAATATTGTTATTTGTTATGTCGCATCTTTATTTGCCGCTTTCACAATTTGCTTCAAAAATCACGAACCCAGAGCCCCTGTCAGATTTTCCGCCACAGCCTGCCGTGTCCGTAATTAAGGAGCAGCCGGCGGAGCGCTCTCCCGTTTCGGTGAATCCCCGAGATTTCGGTGAATCCCCGAGTTTGGCGGCTGAACGCTCCCTGCCGCAGCCGCGGGTGCTGCCCGCCCGCCCGGTACCCGCGCCGCCGCCCCGCGCTGCCCGCCGCGCCCGCCAGGTGGCGGTAGAGAACAACCAACCGCGGCGGCGGGGCCGGGGCGGGCGCAGGCGGGACCCGCCGCGGGGGTGTGGAGCCCCCCCCGGCCGCCCCCCGAGGGCAGGACCCCCTTCGCCTGGCTGCGGCGGGGCACGAACGGGCCTTTTCCTCCCGCCGCCGCCCCCGGTTGCGTTGAAGGACACGGGGGTTATTTTTTGTTATTTACAAAACGGGCTGGGAAACGGAGGATCAGACCGTTTTCACCAAGGTGGAGTGTTGGTAGGGTTAAATTAACACATGGATCCACCTACAGGATGGTAAATCACTATTAAATCGTTTTCAAGCACATTAAAAATGAGTTGATACCATCTCTTAGCAAAAAAAATAGAATTCTTCTCCGAAAGACCCAAATAAAAGGACCCATTGTGAATAATCTAGATTTTATAGAGCAATAAGATAAATAAATCTCATGCTTTGCTAAATTTAGGATTGACAGGACAAGCCAGGAAAGTAGCCTTTGGCGGGTAGCTTATGCGCTGGGCAAGATGTTAACTGTCAAGAACTGGGATCAAGCCTCAGGCATGTGAATCAGCTGTGAAAGTCTTCAGACCTAGCTAAAAAAAATATAAATCTCCAAGAGAAGGATAAAGGGTAAATGGACAATAGTGTCAAAAGGACCTTAAACTTTTTACAGAACAAAGCTGACAATTTCTATCCGCAAATGCGTTTATGCTGTACTTGGAATTGAGGTTTTATAGGTTTGGAGAAGTGAATCAATACCCTTCAAAAGTCTGTTTTAAAGGGAAATAGATGGAGGAGGAATCAATTTAAATATGATAATTGTATAGCTAGGAGCACTGTCAGCACTGAAGCTATTGGAGAATGGTGCCCTGTAATCTCTCAGGTAGTGGTTTTGCCTTTCAGACTGTGCCTTTAATGTTCCGTTACTTTTGTCTTGAGCAGATGGTATGATTTTGCCAACTGATTGCCTGATGGTTTTCTATTAGTCCAGCAGATCTATGGGTTGGGTAAGAGCTAACAGACCACACTCCTAGGAGCTTCATGAGGAAGAGCTTTTCATGAGGAGTAACTTCTACTTGTGAAAGCCTTTGAAGCTCTGGGAAGTAAATTCATTTTTTTAAATAATCTGCTGAAAGGTGCTGATTGACAGCCGCGAAGACAGGAAATCTCTAGGTGTCCATGCAGCAGTTCCAGCGTGAACAGCAGCACTTTAAGCCTCTGTTCCTCCTACCCCACCTGATCACACCCCTGAATTGATTAGATCACTGCTTAGGTCCACAGCTGCTAATTCAGCTGCGCGGTTTAGACCATTAACGTGGTTGAGACAGGCTGGGGGATAGAGGAGGTATGGTGGGTGCTATTGATGTTAGGCAAGAACGGATGTATAAATGAATTCCGTTTCTATATGGAGCTGGCTGGGGCCTCATTCTGCCATGTATACAATTTCCGAGGTTCACCATGACCGTGGTCATAGCCACGTAGGGAGCTCTCAGGGTATCGCTGTAGCGCAGCGGCTCTGCAGCATTGCCTCTGCTGGGTGGATTTCACTCCTGCACCTTGACTTCTCTCCTTAATAGAGATGTGCTTCCACATTACCTGACTGGATATCTCTTTGTAGCACACTGTAGTTTTTACAAGAAATTTATCTTTGGACTTCTCTGATGATAAAGTAAAACCTCTCTAGAGCCTCATTCCCCCATCTTCCAGAGTTGGAAACTCACACAAGCTTATGTTGAAAAGGAATTGATTATTCAAAGCTCCTGTGCTTCATAATCTACTTAAAACATGTAGATTGACTGTCTCATCAGAAAAGCTCTACATTTTACTTTGCTGTATTGCCCATTGGGTCATGTGCTTAAGGCCAGGAGACCTCTGGCGTTACTCACAGACTGTGTACCCCTCCAATTACAGGTTATTAATTTGCCTTCCATCCACGAGCCAGTTCCACATGAGTGGAAAGGAATACCACACTGCAGAGTTCTTCATTACCTCCTCTGTCTGTACCGCAGCAAAATAATACTGATTTCTTTTTTCCTTTTTTGTCTTTTTCTTTTTTTTTCCCCCCGTCTGGTCTGTAGAAGATGTTTTACAGTTTTAATGCAGCTGTTTTAAGCGTGACTGTTCCTGTTCAAGGGCAGCTGATGTACTTTGTAATGCCATCGAACAGCCAAGGAGCTGTGTTCCCCTATTGTGTTGAAGTGATAGGTACGTTTGCTAATCAAGAGGAGAGCAGAGCTTGCTGTCTGACTTGTTTATGTTTTATTTCTCACCATCAAGCTTTAGAGGGAGGCACAGAAAATATGTAAGCATCTATATTATTCAGTGATGTATATATGTACACGAGGGTACAACCAATCCGAAGTGTGTTGCTGATGTCTCCGAGTCAGTCATCGCTCAAAGTGGCAAGGTGCCGGGGTTGCCACCTATCCCCAGTATTACCCAAACAACCACAAACCCGACAGCTCATTAGATAAATTGTTAATTCATTGTCACTGCATCTTAGGGGTTTTTTCCTCTTGTGATTGCTTCTGTTTTGTTCCAAAATAGTGACCAAAGTGAAGGATTTTGATCATCAGCATGATCAGAAGATCCCGCCTGTTTCCCATCACAACTGCTGTTTGATTTTCTTGTAGGCTGTAGTGTTTCTTCTTCCCGTATGAGGGATAGAAACAATTTGGCCCCCAGAACTGGAGAATCTCCTACGATCTGCTGGCAGCTCAACAGCACAGAATATCCAGTTATTTCTCTGTGCCATTCCCGGGGCTTCCAGCTTCTGTCCCCATTCCCTGTTCGTCTCACGGGGATGTCAGCTCCAGCAGAATCCTGACTTCGTGCAGTTTTACTCACGGGTTTGTAGGTTTTATTCCAATCCCTTGCAAAACTGGCATTCTGAAAATATTTCAAAAAAACACATAATTTGGCATCTTTGTAAATCCGTGTTAATGACTCCAGTAGGAATCATAAAATAACATGCATCAAGACGGAAAGTTTAGTGCTGCAGCCAGGAATTCAGGAGTACCATGAAAATTCCACTGGTCTTTGTATGGAATATATTTTGGGGAAAGAGAAGGTGGGATTTTTTGGTTTTCCCTTTTTCCTACCAGGGTTTGTATTCGTTCTTGTAACCTGGAGGGTGGGGAGAACTGGAATCCTCCTGTTATCCCCTCTATGCCCGCCTGCAGCTCAGCTCTTAGACAGATAAATATCATTTCTCTAATAACATCTCTGCCTGCTGCTGCGCTGTTGTATAGTTAATTTTATGAATCCCCTTTTTAACGGAATGCCTAGCTTTGCTTTGTCATTTTGCTCTCTGTCAAGTGTCTGGTTTTATTCCATTCCTTTTTTTTTCTTTTAGCAGATGGAGAATATTACTCTCCTTAACTTGTTTTTTCTATAATGTGAAGTGGTATCCCCAATTAATACACTAATCTGTTTCCTAATTAATTCCCTGCGGTGTTCCTCCCTTTTTGCTGGTACATTGAATCCTGAGTGCAATTCTGTAAACTCGGTAATTTGATTATTTAAAGGAGAAGTAATGAATTTCATGATAGTGGTGTAAGTCTTTCGGAAATGTTCAATTTCAGGAAGCAAATAGATTCTATGATTGCAGTTTCAAACCTGCTTGTACCCGGGGTATAACTGTGAACTGAGAAAAACACACTTCAGTAAAACACAGGCGCATCCCTGCCAGCTCGTCCTAAAGCGAATTGCATTGTTAGAACTCTGCCGCGTACACGCTCCTACGAGCACTTGTTGTATTTCTGTATGCAGATGCCACGGCAGGCTGAGCATCGGAGCATCACCACTCCATCATGTGGATTTATGTGGCGGTTTTTATTGCTTGTTTCCAGTAGAGGCAACAGCGTATTAGACATACTGTACAAATAAAGAGAAAGGACTCTCATTGTTTCTTGGAAATTGTTTTGGCTGCTTTTTTCAGAAGTAGCTCGAGGGGATTTTGCTGCCCGTGCTTTGGGGTTATTTGACACTAAAGCCAACACGTAGCGAGAGCCCTTGCAAAATTTATCATCGCTCTTGTTGAACCTAATAACTTAATTTTTCTGTACAAAAATACGAGATACATAAGTGTAAGTGTCTCAATTGAAATATTTCACTTTATGAAGGCTATAGTGAAAATATGCAGGATACCTCCTTACCACTCTGTCCCATTAAATAGAATTTAAAAAGCCGCCGAGTAATGGTAATGCCAGTCAGCATCTTGCTGATGTTCTCTCTTGGCCTAAAGGAAAACAATAATAGAGGGAAGAGAACTTCTATCTCTAAAATTAGGGAGCCATCAATGCAGTAATTACGATAGTTGAAATACATTTTGGAAATTTATTTTCAGTTATAAAAACTTCAAGCCTTTGGGCAAATTGCAGAAATATCGCATCTAGCCTGCTGTGGCAGAACCGTTATCACCTGCTAAGTTAAATACAGAAAGCTACAGAAGTTTCCTGTTTTAGGATTTTTTTATACAACTCAGGTCATTATTTTTGCATTTTGATAAGATTATGTCACATATTTCATTGTGACATCAGCCCAGTATGGCTGAGAGAAGTAGTACTCTGCAAAATCATGTAGGCATCAGTTTTTACCAAATTTTAGTCTTACAGTTCCTTCTGAGTTTGGGGGTTCCATGACAGCACAGTAAATATGCAAAGTCAACAGCAACTCCTCTCTCCAAAATCAATCATTAACAGGGATAACTCTTTGTGTTTTAGTTCCTGTAGCAGTCTGACCAGAAAAAGTAGTTTGTATCCTCCTTAATTGCAGACTCAGCATACAAAAGAAATGTCATCTTTTCAATCCTTTGTAGTCCCAGACAACCTTGTTATGAAGATCCTGGCAGAACGGCTGAACGCTCTAGACTGCATGACCAATGGTTGGGTGCTTCGTGGCTTCCCAAGGGACATAGAGCAGGGAGAACTGCTGCAAAAATCACATTTTATTCCAAACAGGTAAGATTTAAATTTAGCAATCGCAACATTACATATATGAAAAAATGTGTTTATGGAAAGATAAAGGGCTTTATTGATATTGTGTAGGCTGTTGCATCTTATTTATTTATTCCTTTCTTAGCTAGAAAAGGGGTCCTGCTCCTGGAGAGTAGGAAATAGAACATTGGCCTTACAAATCCTCCAGATGGCCAGGCTGTGGGGGAGAGAAGAGGTTTGTTCTCCTGGTTATTTGAGTTGCTTCTAAAGGCAAACCATAAGAAATGGATTAACGTTTGGATTATATCAGAAGGTGTATTTTATTTGCAGCAGGAGGAGGGATCTACATCTTCTTTCTTTAGCATTGGCATAATATCACGGAAATATATTAGTATTGCAAGGAGCTCGTTATGAGACTTTTGGGTTTTGTGAAGTAATTAAAAACAACATGAGAATTATATTTTATTTGAGCTATAATGAAGTGTTCAGAAATGTAATATAAGAGAAATGAGCATCAAAAGATAACTGTAATGACTGCCAGGCAAATAAAATGGAGTTACTCTTTCCAGCTGGACCAGGGGTGGTGAGGATTTGAGATGCTGGTGTACTCATCAAAGCTGAGAGCCTTCTCCTCCATGGGTTCCCGGGCCGGTCCATACCACTGGCTGATACAGGAGCCCCTCCAGTGGCATAGGTTGGAAATTTGTAGTCTTCATGCTTCCAGGAAGCTTATTCTTATCTAAAAACTAGTGGTAAAGGTATATTACCCACATAAGTGTTTAAGTTGGCAACGTTACTTTTCCTGTGTCTTCTGTGTGGCTGCCCTCAGTCCTGCCCGCACTCCCCATACAGGAACCCTGGAAAGATGTAAGAGGGTAGATGGAGTTGGAGAGAGGAGAGGGGAAAGGGAAGCAGCTAGCAGTCATGCCATCAAGGTTTAAAAACAAAAGTATGTGAAAGCAGCAGCAGCTTTATTTATTAAAAGGAAGACAAAATACATCTTAAACAGGAATCCAATTCATGAAAAAGGGCAAAAGAATCTTGAAACTTATGCTAGATTCAGTTAAATAACATTTCCCATGGATTATTCTTCATGTGCGTTTAGAAGGCAGGTCTTGAGTCCCTTAGCATGTATCCCTGTGAATACTCATGTGCTCCTTTACAGGATCGAGACTTTATCAGGTGAGGAAGAACAACTCATTATAAAATTGTAGGTGTGGAAATTTGGCACTGATCCATCACTCAGCTTCCGTTTCCTTTAAAGAGCTCTGCACATTCCTGCCCGAGCTAGGGATATGGCCCCTGCTGGTTTACACGGGGGTTGAAGTAAGGGACAAAAATAGACATCATGCTACCTGATTGATTTTGGAGCTGATATTTTCCATGCAGCTGAAGCAGTAGGTGTACAAGGGAGAGAGGGTGATTATAAACAAAAGGACATATTGCAGCATAGGATAGCAGGGCAGTAATTCAGTTTCTGTTGTGGTGCTAGTTATAAAACACTATCTGCAGAGGTGGTGTTTCTGACATCAGGAGAAAAACCTGATAGAAATATAGCCTTGAAATCAGTCTGGGAATAGGATGCAGAAATCTATAAATCAGACACAGAACAATCTACAAAGTCTCATTTTTAGGAGGGCTCTGTTGATGAAATTAGATTAAAATAAATTTACATATATATCAAGTTTATTATTAAAATCTAGTCACATCAGTAAACAAAATTATTTGTGAAAGAGTATGTTACTCTGTGTTTTGAACTCAAAGTAGACCTCTTTGGCTGATCAGAACACAGAGTTATTGTCTGCTTGTCAAGTCATAAATCTATTCCTTAGAGCTAATAAATGGTTAGTGTTCAAATACTGTGTTTTATCTGACTCCCACCTCATAAAGCTGGTACATATAATCCTAAATTATACAGCATTGAGCAGGATCAGTCTCCTGACTCCTCCATCTTATGGAAAGAAAAACAAACCTAGTAATTGATGGTAGAAAAGAAGGAAAATAAAGTTATTTGAAAACAAACAAAATGGGCTATAAAGTTTGTTAAAATGTAATAATAAAAAAGTCATACAGCATCAGCCACTGCATCTGATAGAACTGCCCTGGAACAAAAAGGAAAATAATTCATTTTCCACTGAAAAAGTAAGGTGCAAGGTTTTCTTTAAATTAGAATTTGCAGTAGAGCAAAGATTGCTTACAGACTGGTAGAGGAAAACCTGCCTGCATCAAAGAAAACCTGCCTACCAAAGATCTGCTCTTCCTGCACTCAGAAGACATGTATTGCCTTCTGTGTTCCTCCCTATGAAGCAGTTACTGCTTAAGTGGACAGGATCCTAATCGTATTGAACCGTGGCAGCCTTTAGGGCAAATAAGAAGCTGAATCTATTAATGGTCTCTCAGCTATCTAGTAAAAGAACACCATTAACCACTTAGTGCCTAAGGTAAGTGGGAATCCAAATACAATTACAGGTTGGCATCTGAAGCTCAGGACTACCAACGCAAAGGGCGGAATTCAGTTCTCATCCAAATGAGTGCAAAGAGGTATTTTAGCTTGTTTTTGCTGTTAATGCTTGAGCAACAACAGGAAATATATAGTATAGCCATGGATAGTTCTAATATGCAGAAAACTCTATTTAATGTCTAGCAAAATCTTTCTTATCTCCTTCTGCTCTCTCCCAAACTCACAGTTAAAATAAGATTCAGCAACAGTGTCATCTGTCATAGATCTCTTGTCATTAGCTTCAGCTGGTTCGTGACCAGCTGTCTGCTGGTTCCAGGCCAGCTTGGGGCAATCAGCAGTTTAAGGATTCCCTGAGCCAGAGGGTCATCTGGACAACTGTCTAATAGCCCATTTTCCGTGAATTTATAGTCTCTTTTTCAGCACGTTGTACTTTTGGCCTCCACCAAATTGTATGGCAAGGAGTTTTACTTTTTCACTGGGTGGCGTATGAAAATCCTTCACAGTGTTTTCTCCAGGTTCCTTTCTTCTACTGAAACACAGTTATAACTGTTCCCTGTTCATGCTCTCCTAACACTCCGAATTTCATAAGCCTCTTGCACGTGCCTGATCAGTCACCATGGTCCGGTTACCCTTTCCTTCCCCAGAAGTCATTTCCCTCTTCTGATCATCCTCTCTGGTTATTCTAGCCATCTCTTGTCTAAGGTGGGATAACCAGAACTGTGTTCGGTTTTGACCACAGCACTGTGTACTGGATGTATATATCTCACCATAAACATTTTTTTGCCGGGTTTGCATTAGGGTTCTCCTGGAGCCGATAAAGCGAGTCCTTCCACCTGTGCCAGTGGGCTCTGCCGCCAAGTGCATCCCGAGATTCCCAGTTCCTCTGTTCCATCATTTCCATCAGATCATTATCTGATCTGAATGCAGGGCTGATTGTTTTACATTTCAGTGTTGATTAATTACATTACAGTAGTGTCTACAAGCAATGCAAGAAGTGGGCGGACAAAGCTGGGCAGGGGAGTGATGGACTTAAGGACTGACTCAACAATACGTATATATTTCAAATACCTATTTTTCCAATATTAAAATTTTTTATTTCGCAGTAGAGAAAATAAACACCACTAGCTTCTCCACTGCAAGTTTTCCAGCAGTGTTTCCTTTGGTCTTCAAATCGATCTGGCTGTATCCCCAATTACGTCATCTTTTACATAACATATTTAAAGCTGCTTTTTCATCCACTACTAAGAACCTGTATTCAAGCAGTTTAGGATAATGAAGTTCCTAATTTCTAATGTAGAATCTGTCAATATGTTAAAAAGGGAAAAATCAGAATGGAATTTTTTTTTTAAAATTTTTTTTAACTCTTTGGTCTGTATATGGGGCTTTCATATTTCTGCAGCTGATCCCAAGGCGGATTAGGGATAATAAACAGCCTATTAATGGAGGCCTGAACTAGGAAATGGAGTTTGAATGAGCAGCAAAATTCAATGGCTGGCGAAGGTTAATAACTCCATTACTATCAGCTCTATTTTTCAGCCGTTTGAAGAGCTAGGTGTTAGCCTTATCTTACTCCTCATTAATTGAGCTAATAGAACCCCGGTGACCCCACCATGCTGCCATTATCTAAGAGTTTACCAGCCATGGGCTGGAATACTTATCACTGAATATGTCTTCCTCAGATTCATTTTTATATCAGAAATATTTTTGTTAAGGATTGACTGTCTTCAGGTTTCTTTTTGTCTTCTCGTTTCCTTGCTGCCTTCTGTAACAGCTACATATTTGGAAATTAAATGGAAATGACTTAATTAAAAACCTATCAAGGAACAAGCTAAGTCCCAAAATAGTTGCATCAAGGAAACATAACAGTGATTGAATTATTCTGACATGGAAAAATCTTACAGGGCATTTTAAAAACTTTGGCCTAATTTAAATGATGGATAATTGTGTATTTCTAATAGATGTGATTTTAACCGATGGCATATAAAAATCTGATGAGCAACAAAGAAGAAATAATATAATTGTATCTTCTGATTTTCTCCTCATTTTCAGAGGGAAAAAAAACAGAAAAAAGATGTGAGGGTACTAAATTATTTCACTAAATAAAATTTGCCTGCACCAGAGAAACAGTAGGAAAAGTCCAGGTGACCTATGTAGGATTTGGCTTAATTTATAAATAAAGTAGTAAAAATAATAGGCAGGCTAATCCTCGGTTTCAGTCATTCTCATTTTTTGTCTCTTCTGATTAGAAAGCAGCTCGCTCTTACCAGAGCCATTACACGGTTGCTGGTGTACTGAGTGTGGTCTCCACTGATGCTGATCGGTTTCCTTTTTATTGTCACTTGGCACACCAGTGCTCCCAGTTCAGCCAGCCTCTTCCTCCCAGTCACGCCTTCAAAGCCAGACTGACCAACTCGGGGGCAAGACAGTGGGAGCTAAAGGGACAGGATCTTCTTGAGGTCACTGGTATGCTTATGAGATGGGAACGTATTTTGGAAAGTGTGTTTTAGGGGATGAATTCTGACCTGTCTTCCCTGCTGCAGTGGAGGTACTCGCTCTCCTAGCGCTGCTGACTGTGCATCGAGAACCCGCAGAGCCGGGCTCGGAGGGTGCAGAACACCCTCCCCACCTGATAAAAACCAGAAGGGTTTTTTGCAACCAAACTCCATTACAGATTGTGCTTACTGGGCAAAATTAACAAATCCTCCTCCCACCTGGGCTGGGGATTGACTCGTCGGCTTCATCGAGTGAATGGGATCCATTTAACCCACGGTCACTCCCCTTGTAACTTTTTCCAAGCTACAATAACTCGGTCGTTGTGTTTTCACTTGCTGCAAGCGTTCTGAGACGTACCCTGTCCATTGACAGGATTTTAATGAAGTCATTTCCCTTTGTTTCCTGATCTGCCTCTGTCACAAGAGGCATCGCTGACCGTGACACTCCACTAGTCTAGATAGAAGCTATTGCTATTAAATAACCCCATAGAAAGAAAATCAGATTATTACAATAAAAAAAACGACGTCACTTGTGCACATTCTGCCTGAGCTATACCGGTACCCTAAGAGCCTTTCTATCCTGGGGAAAGGCGTTAATATGCACCTTGAGCCAACCATAGCAAAACATCAAATGCAGTTTTAAAATCCTTCTGTGCACTTTTCTGTAGGATGCTGCATTTGGTGTCACAAGCATCACTTCTCGTTTCTTATTCTGCTCCAAGAAGAGCAGGAGGTATATCTGGCTGCAGTTGTGGGAGGCAGGTTGTATTTTTAGAAGTTACCTCATACAAGCTCCTTTTGATGGCTGGAGTTTGTTTGGTGAAATCCTGGATACAGCAATTAAAGAGATCTCTGATCTCAGCAAGCTTCCTAAGTCTCCAGGAAGAAAAAGAAGAAAAGCTTCTACTTCTAAGTCAGTACTTTTATTTTTATTTTTTTAAGGATCCAAAACCACATGCGTAATCCTTTCATTCTTTTTGCTGCTGGAAGGAGAGAGATTTTTCTGCAGTAGCTGCCTCTCACAAACAAGGAGACGTTAGGAAACCTTAAGACTTTTTATCCTGATTGCCCTTATGTTGAAACCATTTTTCTCAGAAGATGCCACTGGTATCAAGGATGCCTTTCCAAGCTCAATACCTAACTGGAGAGAGAGGAAACTGAGTTTAGGAAAGCCTGTCACTGCGTTTGCTGTCTGATACTGGGGGCACAGGGCAGTACTTTCAGAGGAACTACATTACGAGTGAACCTTTGAACTTCATGATTACTGGAATTCTGGAGTAAAAACTTGGCCATGGTTGTGCCAGCTGTGCTCTGAGTTAGTAGTCTCTTTGGATGTGAGAATAATCCCAGAGCTAGCCACTGCTCAGAGCTGGCGTGGCTGGTAAAACCGGCCCACGCTGAAAGCCCCAGGCAGAGCAGGCGTTACGCTGCTTTCGCTCAGGTTCTCCAAGCTGAAGATCTGGGAAGACAAGTGCATCAGTCTGTAGCAAATACAATACAGCTTGGGTGATTAAAACTGTCAAGTAATATTGCATATTGAATGGAGACTAGTTTGTCATTACCATGAGGATTAGAAAGTGTAATCCTCATTAAAACATCGGTGGATTTACTGCTGTTTGCCTTGGAACAGGGTATTTGCTCAGAATTTTCTAGTAAGTACATTTAGTGAGTGCAGAGCAATTTAAGAGAGTGGAGCTGAATACTGCCACAGCTTATTCTGCAGGAAGGATGCGGGAATGATCCCTTATGTCTGACAGACACACTGAATCTAATTCTGTTGGTCTGAGATACCTGCAGTCACATAAATGTATTAATCACCATCACTTAAATTGGCTTCCTTTGGCTCAGGTGTAAGTGGTGACCCCGTGGTTTTGTGCTGTGTAAGGATCATATTTTCTCTCCCTAAATCCATTCCATTTACAAAATTATGTATTACAGAACTCTGTCCTTTGTAAGGTTTGAAACACATTTTGAGTAAGGCTTTTATCTGTCCCATAGAGGCTTTTAAATCCTTTTCTAACATGGGCTGTATTTCTGAGCTCAGTAAGACCACTGTCATGCTTTGCACATGATTTTTTTTTTAAATTGTAGTCTAATATTGTTCTGCTATGAATGCTGATTAATATCCCAGTAACGTGCACAGAGGACAGTCTGTTCTTTTGCTGTAACTTCCATGGATGTGACTGCATAGAATTAACAGGTACAGGAGCAAGCCCGTAGCTTTCCTTCCACCATTCAAAATATAATCACAGCTTGAAAACTTCCTGCCCTTTTTTTGTTGTTAAAAATGTTCCTGCTAGTCCATCATGCTGAATCCAGGTTTTTAGTAACTTTCCATTAATAAATAGCTTTTTGCTCAGTGATTATTAAATAATTATTCTATTCCAGTTCTGCAATTCTTACAGCTAGAAGCTGTTACTCAGAAAAATCATCTGATAAAACACAGCAAAGCCAGTGATGGCAGGAGAGGAGTGTGGACATAACGACAAGGGAGAACTAGGAAGAGATTCATTTCTTAAAGTCTCTTCTACGTCCTTCTTTGGCTGTATATTTGCACTCCAAACATAGGAAGTTCGATCAGTAGAGCTTCCAAATTGTCTCATCTGCAAAAATTAGAGAGCAGCTTCCTCTGGTTGATTAACATCGTGTTGTTTTGCTGCTAAGTGCAGGAGAGCTCCGTATTCAGGCGGAATATTCGTGTTTAGTTCCTGCCTTGTAGAGAATTTCTCCAGTGGTTCCTAAGTTTCTAATGATGCTGTCTTCCTCCCCCCCACCCCTACCTGACCCTGCTAGAGATCTCAACTGTTGTTGTACCTTGTTGATGGTTTGTCTATATTTGCTTTAACCAGATGCCCCTCTTTGCATGCAGCACTGGGACTCATCCCTTCTCTCCTATCAACAATAATTAGCCTTGTAAGACTAATGGAAGAAATCGTGTCTAATTACCCTGTTGAAGGCCCAATTATGTTATTAACATTTGTGGGCTATAAGCTAATGATGAGGAGAGCCTCTCATTTGCATAGCATTAAGTTAATTGAGCTGGAAGCTATGGGGTGGATAGCAGCGACGATAGCAGGATTCTGTTACAGAATGGATAATGATGACCAGAGCAGGACTATTCACCTGACAGGTTTATTAATTAACGGCTATCTGATTACCTAAAAGAAATGGCAAGTGGCAGTCCTTCTGAAAGGAGCCGCAGTATTTTTTTAATGAAAGATGCTGTATCACGGCTGATGTTCTGGGGTGATTTATGGTAACGGCAGGGTGAGCGCTTTACTGGAAGCCTACACACAAACCTGTTCTGGGATCCTCCCTGCCCTTGCAAAAATATGCTGCAAAGGTCTGATATTTTTAAATATGCCGAATTCTCACATGGTGCACGAAGAAGGGCTCTGCCGGTGAATGTGTGTGGTTGTATGACCAGTGTATTTTGAAAATCTCTCATTATTACATCATCTGGGAGCTTTGCCCTTGGAAGAACTGGAGGATTTGATTTTGTGAAAGGTTTTGGGTTTTTTTTCATCATGGTGTTAGGCAGTATCCTGTGTTATATTAGGGAGAAAATAACTACAAACATTCAGCTTTTCACATTTCCCTGGTGTGTACAAACTGCGAGTGAAGGTCTGTGCCCTCACCTTCAATTTATTTCTCGGCACAAACAGTTATGCAAAGTCGTTAGGCCTTTTAAGGAACAGGAATCTTTTATTTAAAACAGTTCTAAGACTAAAAATCCATCTTTTTCTTTTTGATTAGATGTCAGGTTCTGTCTGGTTAATTCCAAACGCATTGTAATTCACAACAGATTCAGACAGAGCCTTGTTTGAACTCTAGTATTTTTAGATGAAAAATTCACCTTGTTTAAAAGTTGCCTGTGCAATCGGTCCAAGACTAACTTGCTACGCAGTTACTCCTCGTTAGAAACCCACACCTCAGTTCTGAGTGTATCTGAGTGTCAGATAGAGCTGCCAGTCAGCAGATCTTTTTAGATTTGTTTTTCAGCTGCGTTGAGGAGCCCATTATTAAATCATGTGAACTCCAGACCTCACCCAGTGACTAAGATACCCAGTTCATCCTGCACAACCTTTCACCAGGCTTGTCCCAGGAAAAAAGAGAACACTGCCGATTTTAACCTTTCGGAGAATGACTGTTGGTCCATTTGGGTGACCTGATGTTTCAATAGTAATTTTGTGAAGAGTAGATACCTATAGATAAAATACAATCGCCGTTATTTTGCTGTTGGAGAATTTATATGCTCAAAGTCTTTCTGTGCTCCGCGGCTGGCGTTTGTTGGGTACAAAGGTGCTGAGAACGTTGCCTTGATTCGATGTGGTAAAGAGAACAACATTTTAGTTTAGTAGATACATACAGACATTCACAAATCATCACGGGCACTTTGGTCAAAAGGAGAAGACAAACGAAAAATCAAAGATGAAGGCAGCTGGGAGGAGAGCTCCTGGAGGCAGAGACCAGTCCACTCTGTTTGCTGGTTCTGACTCCCAGCTGCCGATCAGCTACCACCCATGGAGGGTGAACTGCTCTGTGTGATGTGGAGCAAGGGAGGGAGGAGCGTTCGTGTAACATTTACAAGGAGCATCTTCCCTCTCCCTCCAGCACCTGATGGTACAGAGCCTAATGTCCATATCGGTGTAGAAATCACCTAAAAAGGTCGTTCAGGAAACCCAACACCATGAATAAGTGCCTTTGCTGGAGTTTAAACCCTACGTCCTTCTGGTCCTCACTAGCTTTCTGTAATCGCTAACCCACACAGTGTTGGACAGAAATATCTTCACTGTATAAATGAGGTTTTCTGCCGGGTGTTCTGCAGTTTGCCACAGTGCCTGGCTGTGTAAGAGAGACAAACACAGCATCGAGCCAGGGTCAGAGAGACCAGGAATTATGTATTTAATTCAGAGTTCTGTATAGAGTGCTCATAAAAGCTTGGTCGTGATAAAGGGGCCAATAAACATTTGGGAACATAAATATTTCTGTAGGAAACAGCTTTGTGAAACATTTAGTTGTTGAGTAATAAGAAGAACAGAGAAAATCAGAAGAGGAGAAATCTCTGGGTACTAATCTGATGGGTTATGTGTGTTGCAATGATGATAATGTTGAGAAAGAATTGTTATGGGACCAGCAGCAACAAATACCTTGAGTCCTGCACTCTTTACTAATGTCTTCATCAACTTGTGCTTGTCCCACTTGCTGTCTCTGCTGCGCCAAAATTCAGCTTTAAACCTAGAAAAGCGGTGGATGAGACCTGGGGGTGCTGAGCTGCTCCTCTCTTTGGACACAAGGGTGTGAGTCCTCTGACTTTGCAGGAGCTGAGTGTTTTGAGCAGGCAGGGCAAAGCCTTGGAGGCTCAGGCGATGCTCAGTTCGCTAGAGGAATGGATCAAAATCTGCAGAAGGCCAGTGTTTGCTGTCAGGGATGGACTGCAGGGGAAAGTACAGCTAGATGAGGATTTCAGGGGAAATGATGCTCTCTCTCTCTTTGTCTTTCATTTTTCTGGAACATCCATTACTTGAGTGTTTAGGCATCAGTCCAGCCAGGCAGAACAAGGAAATATATTTCAGAAAAACACGCATCAAGAAGTATTTTAAACGGCCAAATTGTAGAACAAAACATTCTGGCAACACAGCTGGTGTTCTTGTCAGTCTGTAGGCTAGAAAATAAGGAGAGAACCTGTAAGAAAAATGAAGACAACCTAGGAATAGCTTATCAGGCTAGAAGTGATGTTTTGGCTGCAAGGATTTTGAGGGCTGTAGAGAAAAATAGAATAAGATTAGAAAATGTTTGTCCATCCTGTATGACAGACGTGGGAGAAGATGTAATCATTTGTTACTTCTCTTTTTTCCTCTGAAAACAGCAGCAGCAATGAGCTGGCAGGCACAGTGAAATGCAGTTAGCAAAAGTAATGGGAGTTGAAAGTTTGACCTTTTGTGATGGAAATTTGATATGAAAAAAGGGTCTTTTGATAATTTCTCTGTCCAATCAGATATGGGAGATGTCTTGATCCTGTTTCCTCATTTGCATGCTGACTGATCTCATTTGAAAACCCAATCATTCAGAAATATTGGGACGTCAACAGAAACGTTACAAGCAAGGAGCTGTTTTATCTGAAAGGTCTGCAGGATGTCATCTCTTGTTTTTCACTCCAGTGGCCTGATCTCTTCTTCATGTTTCCATGTTTTTATTGGCAGGATAAGTTGAACATATTGAAATGCAAATAGCCCTTTCCACACTGAACCAAAATATAGGAGTTTTTTTCGGTATGATTGATTGTATCCAGGGCACTTCAAAAGCAACAAAGAAAATATTTGCTGCAGTGCCTCTGATTTCTTGACATTGCCAAGTTCTGACGTCTCCTGTTAGCAATCATTGGCAGAAAGTGATTCCTGGGCCTGTGTCTCATCTCTGCTTTTTCCCCATGTAGGATGCAGCTCGCTGTTTCTGGGACCAGTGCGTGAGGTCAGTTTGCCTACACGGACACGTACACACATACACCTTGCTGTCATCCCAGGTGCTGAGTGTCCTAAGTGTATTTAATGGATTTTACAAACTGCAGACGTGTTTAATCCAACAACGGTATAATTCCAAGCCTACCAAGATCACGTTGGCTCACAGCTGTGTGTATAACTGTCCAGATGAATATCTGGCTGGTCAGGTTTCAGATCCTGGGCACTGTCCACGTAGGTGAGTTTAGGATCAACTTTATCTCCCAGACAATTTAACCTTTCTGTTTTCTAGAACAGGCAATCCAATTTCCATTTTACTCAGCCACACAGTATCCCAAGATTTTTTTCCCCACCTGTTTCTCCGCCTGGACAGCCCCTAGCCTGCTAATCTGAGTGCTGTCCTGGGAAATGGGACGTTCATCTGCTCCTTTCTAAGTCTGCTTAGGGTTGTTGTGCTTTTTAGAGAAAAGTCAGTATTCACTGAATGTAAGTCTCTTGCCTTGCTGGTGAACACCTGCATTGGACTGCAAAGATATTCTGCTTTTCTGTTTTGGTGTAATTCTTTATACAAAACAGAACAATTCCAACAGGAGGGCAGAGATGGATTTTCTGAGTTTAGTGTTGTGGCACTTGGCTGGGAAATGGTTCATAACTGGGATGTCAAAGTGAAGCTGGCACGTGTTGAAGAGTTATCCTGAGCACCAGCTGCTGGCTGCCCTTACCCAACAAAACCTCTCTTAAAACTGTTCTGGTTTTAGAGTTTTCCTTCTGGCAGACCAGCACACCTTCTTGTTTCTCTGGAGAGGGGATTTCATGCTCTGTGCTGTAGGGTGAAGCACGTGGGGAGGGGAGGCACACACCAGGGCACCACGGACCGAGGGAGGGGCATCGGTGAGGGCACTCCCCAGGGGCTGCTTTCCAAAGCCAAACCCTGGAGAGGATGGGTGCAAGTAAAGGGATGAACCATAAGCTTTACATAATAGGATATCCTGAAAGTCATTGAGTTGATGTTTGTACGACACTTTGAAATTTAAAGCGCCTCATTAGACAGGAGGTGAGGATTTACCGTGCAGGTGGGGGACAATGTACCCGATCAGGGACCCGTAGGAATTTGCAGTTCCCATCACTAAGCTACAAAAATGCCATATTAACCCAGCTTGTTCTTTATTCAATAGATTTCGGGGTCTAACCACAAATTAGAGCACGTGTTTCTGATATTTATCTGGTAGTGCCGAATTTCTTCAGCAATAGAGGTACTCCTGTGTGTGGGTTGTGGATTTCATTGCTCGTAGAACGAGCCTGTTTCTGACTGAGGACAGGAGTGACTTGACTGATAGGCTTCTTCAAATGGAGAGAATCCATTTCATCAAATCCTGTGGCCTGTCAGCTGGGCGGGAGTGCTTTGTAAAACAGCAGAAATGGTAAATTCTGCCATTCCTTCTGTAATAAACTGAAGTTGTTGGTATGACTAGCTAGCACAACTCAGCAGATCTCTGAATTAGACATTGAGCATTCTCCCAGGTGGGAAATCAACCTCCTTCATCTCTCATGTATTTTAGAATATCGAACCGTGTAAGTTTAAACACAATAACCACAGCAATCTAGCTCCTTCCTGCTGGATTTTTTTTAATAGATTTCCTTCCCCACCTTATTCTTTCACTCCTCAGTATTAGAAAAAAAAATAAAATGCGGTTTTAGTGTACCAATATTTTCTCTGCAGTGAAGTCAGCATAGAATATTAGTGTCCAAAAAGTTGTAAAACAAAAGACTATCATATGTTGCACCTTTTAATCATGTAATTGCCGAGTGACATTTAACTCGGAGGCTTTAAGTTACTCCTTTGTCAGCCAGCCTTCTCCTTCTGCCCCTCTCATTCCTCCCTCCTCCCGAAGCAACCTGCTTTCGCAGAGTAGTGCTTTAACTACACTGAAGTTTGGCTGGGCTTCTACATATTACAGCAGCGACACGAAAGCAAACAATTGAAGTATTTGAGAACAATGAAATATGTATGGCTATCTGTGACAGCCCTATAAAGCAGAGCAATTAGCCGCGTAATCCAAGAAAGCCAAAGCCACCGGCAGCCCACGGTTCCCTATTAGTTAAATGCTTTTTGTACGTCCTCATCCCATCAAATCAACTAACACTTCCTTTAATTGGTTCATGAATTATACAGCTTGGCTGCATTATAATTTAATCACCAGTAAACATTCCTGGGGCCCGCTGTAAAGTGTATAGCGCTCATTAATTCCTTAATTTCAGCAGATGGAAGGGGAGATCGGATGAACGGTGGCAGTACAGAGCGCCTTGGGCAATGGAAGAAGGAAAAAAAGGTGGGGGGCCGTTTAGGTTTTTTAAGGGCTGTCAGAAACTCAATCTGTGAGCTGTCAGCAGCTTGGACCCGTTTCCCCCCGCCTCCCCCTGCCTTCACCCCACCTACTGCTGCAAGTGACTGACGGATTCATATGGAGGCTTGTCAACCCGTCTTTAAACATCAAGCCAGCGGGTAAACCAAGCCCAATGTAAATTAATTCTTGTCTTACGGGCCCCCCTTTCTCTGTCCCCATGAATATTTCATGGCGGGCAGCATAAATATTAATTCTAATAGCTCTGCACAGTGGTTATTATTTCTGTTTTATGACAAATATTCATAAAATATTCAGGACCCTTTTTTAGAACATTTACACACTTGATTGTGAAATTTTCCAGCTTCCTGGGGACACAGTAAACATATTGGGGTTCTCTTGATGGACTTTTTTCTCTCTTAATTAATACTACGCCACATTAATATTTAATCAGATTTAGTTTTCTTTTCCCCAGAAGTGAACCCTATTACATTTGAGGATTTATTTGACAGTATTTAAACAGGGAATTTTTATTCCCTATTATGAAATTGGTTTCCTTTGACACATATATAAAATGACACATTATAATCCATTCTTTTATTCCCTCCCCTTGCCCCCAAATCAGACACTTTTTTTGGTGTCAGTTCTTTTATTTATTTTATTTTATATACCAAATATCCTCCTAACAACAAAAGTTAGCGTTTAAATGATGGGGGTGGGGGGAGTTTAATGTAGCACTTTATAGGAACACTTAAGATTAAACATCATTTACTATAAATTTGATTCCATTTATTTAATAAGGAAGAAAAGTGCCAGTTTCCTTGTTAGGAGCAGGAGGTACTAGAGAAAAGCTGCAGACAGGTAGCAAAGGCATCAGTTCCGAGATGAGTTTGCTGGTGCTTAACCCTGGAGTTCTCGCTCCATTCAAGACTTGCTTGGCAGAATCTAATTATTGCAGGGGAGGGTTGCAAGCATCTAAGGAAACATGACTGGATCTGGGGAAGCGGGTTCAGGTTCCTGACCTCGGGCCTCTGGGGCTGCAGAGGCTTTCGATTATCTGAGGCTGAGTTTGATTAACCTTGCGGATGGTGGAAATCGTGCCAGCCACTCTGCTCTAAAGCAGTGCTGGCTGCCATCTTACCCTGTGATTCATAAAGCACCGCTGGAATGAACTCCAGGGGGAATGCAAAGATGCTGGAATAACAGCTGAGAGTAAGAAGGAGGCAAAGAATAAAAATGAGGGGAGGCATGGATAGCAGTTTTGAATGGAGGTACTAATGCATCCAAACCTCTTATTGCATATGGAAAGAGTTAATACTGCTGTCTCTAAAGAAGCTTTAAAAATGCAGTGGAGCCCCTAGGATGAAACCATTTGCTCTGTATATGTGTGCCTTTCGCTGTGCTTATGTAACATTTACAGAGCTGGTACTTCTTCAGACCACCATCGCTGCCGAAAGGCCGGGGGTTCTTCGCTGGTGTGAATCTGTGTGACGCCAGTGGAGCTACTTTGCTTTATCCCAGCTCAAGATCCAGCCCGTTGTTCTGTAAACAGCCAGACAGTGCTACCTGGCAGGGCTGCGCCTGTTCCCCCTGCGGAAGCTGGTGCTGCAACCGCCAAGATGCTGCTGAGATCCCAGGCTGGCAGGGTGGGGATGCGGGAGGGACCCTATCGCCCCGGCTGCCTGGGCTGTTGGAGCCTGAGCACGTCGAACTGGTGGGTGGAAAACATCGAACGGAGTCATTACTCTGCACTGCTGGGGAAGGGAAGGAACATCTGCAGCTAGGAAGGATGTTGTTCATCTCACTCCCCTGGCCAGAAGCCACGTCCTGGGAATAGTGCCCCACTTAGCTGCCTTTTGTGGTTATTGGACAGAAATGCATCCATTTGAAAAGATCCAGTGTCTGGAAATAGCTTGTCATCACGTGAATCATTATAGGAGCTCAATGAGCAAAACACTTGTGCCGATTAACCTGTATTTTGGTGTTTATGCAATGTATATTCCCTTATGGTCAAAACCTAGAGGGTAAAATTACTTCCCAAAATAGAATCAAGCATCTTTCATCAGAAGGTATCCCAGAATTTGAAAGACATCAGTGAATAAAACCTCCCAACAGCTCCTTTCATAAATAAGAGAAAAGGATCCTTTCATCCATTGGACAGACATGCAGAAGCAGTATTTAAGGTAGGAAGTAAGCTAAGGTCCATGTCCCGTCAGAAGATCCTTTTTGGTCTGGTTGCCCACAGGCAAAATACCTGGTCTCTAGCAGCACTGAGAGAAACCTGAACAAGACTGGGGATGGGATCTATGTGACCAGTTTCGTTTTTAAGAGGGGGCTTGGGGATGAGAATGTGATTATGGGAATAAAACATGCCCTGTGGCTGGGCCCCTAGATCTTGAGAAGAGGCTCAGCCACAGTTTCAAGTTCAAGGTGTCTTTATGCTACAGGACAGGGAGCATTCTGTAGGGGAACTGATTGGTCCAAGTCAGGTATCTCTGCCTAGAAAGTCAATAAAGACGAGATGCCCTGGGTTTTAGCTGGGATTGGTCACTTGGATTCCAGTCTGAACTTCCTTGTGCCTGTCAGATTGAACCACTGACTTGATTTGCCGTGTTGTTGTGATAATTCAGTGGTGCTACCCAAGAAAAATACCTTTTTGCAATGCAGATTTTTCTTGTGTCTTGGCCAAGGCTGCCATCCCACCCCTGCCTGGCTTGTGCTCCCTGTATGATCCAGAAGTTTGTACAGTTTTATGCATTTCTGGAAACTTTGAAGACCAAAACATGTGGTCAGTTTGAACAATGGGTCTTACAGCTTAGCTGAATTCAGGACAGTTGCTAGAGATGGTGCTCGTCCCTCTGCCAGCTCAGTCCATAATGCCCCCAAGGCTTTGCCTTCCTTCTCCGCCTGCTTTGGCTGGTTGATGAACCAAAGGGAGGAGCTTGCATTTGTGCCAAGGATCACACAAGGATTTTACCTGTGGTAGCCTTTTAGAGAGCTGCTGCATCCATACACTTCAACAGCCTCATCTCCTTTTCGGCTTTACGTCTCAATTACAAAAATTGTAGCCGTTGCATCACCAGAACCGAGTCCTCCAGGAAAGTTATTTTCCATGGGGGATTGTGCCATAGAATCAGATAACTGTATTCATATTTCCATATTGAGTGAGATGTTCTGTGCCTTGTGATAGGCTCAATTTTCTAGCCTTGAATTTGACATTTTCTATTTGTCTGCCTGGGAAAGAGGGTAACTGTGTGTCCCTCTCCTTCCTCTTCTTTCTCTCCTTCTCTCTTTCATTCTCTCTCTCTTGCTCTCTCTTTCCCATTCTCTCTTGCTCTGATATAGCTGGGCTTCCATCAAGGGTCTGCCAGCAAAGTTTGCTGTAACTTTGAGATCACACCGGCATCTGATCTTCACAATCTTTTTTTTTTTTTTTTTAAAGCAGACTGATGCAGTATGTTATAAACTGCCAGGAGCACTTGCTAATTTAGTAGTTAATGACAGTCACAGGGAGTGTTCTTCTTGCCCCTGGAGAGGTTTTAGACACAGCTGGGGTAGATTTGCCACTATCAATTATGCACAATTTTAAACAAGAATTGGCCAGCAGGGGCCTCTTTTTTTTGCAGAGTGCAGAGCGTGAAGAATGGGAATATGGCAGCTGGTACCTGCCGACGAGGGGGAAGATATATAGGAGTCAAGAAAAGAAGGGAAAGATTAATAGCTTACTATTTTTAAAGTTGCAGTTTCAACTCAAAAGTTTAAATGCTACATTAAGAGTGGCCTAGTGCTGGTTTTTTGTTGTTTTTTTTTTTAATTCAAGCATCCTAACTTTATTGCAAGGCTTGATCTGGCCCTGGTATAGCCACAAGCAAGTCAACAGTCTTTGTTTTTAAAAGTCAGCTCAAGATTCTGTCTCGCATATCATGTCGCATTGTGTTTTCATCCTTAAATGAAAACAAAGTATGGATTCAATTAGATTTAACGGTACAGGTCACATTTCACAGGCAATAATTTAACAAAAAGGGCTTGGCTTTGGGCTCCCCCTCAGCAATGTCAATCCAGAGCAACTCCAGGTAATAGGAAGTGCCAAGGATGAGAATCTGACCTCAGTAAATAGCTCAGGTCTAGAACAGTCAACATCTGGATCCATCCTGGTCGGCCTGGTAGAACAGCTTTGTGCAGATTACAGACCAAAACTGGTAGGAGGCCGTGGCTTACAGGCAGAGCTTTGGTTCTCCTGAGGTGTGAAGGGCAGTGGAGCCACCCTGGAAGGTGACTGTCAGGACGCAGGAGGAGCGTGCTTTAGTCCCCGGCTCAGTGGTGTCAGAATTCAGGCACACAGCATTTGCTATTCTCATGGCAACACTCGTCGTTTTCCCATTATAGGTGCTTTGAGTCAGTGACATATCCACAAAACCGGAAAACCACCACCAAAAAAATTCTCCTGAGGACAACTCTGAGCACTGTCAACTGTTAATAACTTGGATTAACTGGGTTGGTTGCCATCTGGAACAAATGCAGTTCAGGATTAGATGACTGCTGTTGCATAGCTCAAAAACCCGTCTTCACTTATTGTATTGTCGTGAGACATGTTTTCCAAAAATGCTGTCTCATGACCAGGTGTGAAATAAAACTTCTCCCCCCCATGCTTTTACGTTTTCCTCTCTCCGTTTGTGAAGGAAAGCCATCAGGATGCCCTGGTGACATCTAAGATTTTAGACGATGCTGTCTGAATAGCCAGAAGCCAGAAGCGGCTGGAACACCCCTTTGGAATGCCAGGTGGCTGGTAGGAAGAGAGCGTTCTATTCCAGCTGCTACAGCCCCTACCTATTTCATCGTCATTCAAAGGCAACTACTTCTCCTTTGGCTAGGTACACAGCGAAGGTGTCATCAACATTATTGATTTGTTGGAATTTAATCTCTCTAATGTATCTGAAAGCTGTAATAGATTAGATAAGTGAGGTCAACTACAGCGAGGAAGAGGCGGGATTCTGACACAAGATTTTTTTTTTTTAGTGGTTTTATTATCTGTGAAAGCTAGCTGACAGGTCTGGACCTTCTCTCACATCCCTCTCCTGGGAAAGAGAACAAAGGAGAGATGACAGAGCTTTGCTTACCGACCACTTGGCTTCAGTCCTGCATCGAGCAGCATCGTTGCCGCTCAGTGGCAGTCAGGGGGACATTTGTCTTCAGAGACCTGGGCTGAGAGGCTCCATCACCCCACAGGGCACTAATTAACAACTGGATCCCAATGATGTTTGGTTGCTGGTAGGTAGGTGTTGAGCCCGCGATGCAGGATGAGGATTCTTGGTGCCTTTCTGCCCAGCCCTGCCTGGCACACATCTCACCTTGCTGCCGATGACATTGTTCACCAACGGCTTGCCAACTGGGAAAGAGAAGCCGCGCTGGATGCTCAGCTAGCAGTATGATGCAGTGTACTTTGATATGAGGCCGTGTTTCCTCGCCTCCCTGTCTACCAGCTCTGATGACATCTGTTTCATATTTCCCCTCGATAGAAGCTGTGACACATTACAACACACAAAGCCTGGCTGATTCCTACAGCGAGCTTTACAGAGGATGTGTTTATGTGAAAAAAATTACACTCGTGAGTGAAAGGGGCCAAGCTCTGCTTGAAGATGAAGCCCGTAAACTTGCAGGGAGTTGTTCCAGTTCGTGCTCTAAATGCTGGATCCGGGTGGTGGATGCAGCCCTCTGTCTTAGGTGGATTTCCAAGAGAAATCCAACAAACTGCCCAAACCTGGACAGTTGGGGGTCAAGTTTGTTACGTGATCGGAGTCGTAGTAGCCTGAGAGAGGGACACGGGTGAAATGTTGCTCAGAAATACCCTGAGGAGCTGAAGGAGATGTATCATATACCCAAGGCTAACACTTCACAGAGAGCACACATGTAAATAGGCTTTACTCATGCGAGTAACCCTCCTGAGGCTGCCTCCTAGGCTGTGTGTGGTACGTGTCTCCTTCAAGATGATAATAACACTTTCTAATTGGAAGTATTTTAAGTCTAGACAGTAGTTCTGTCAGTGTTTTTTCCCCTTCATCTTTTTTTTTTCCTGCTTCTGAACAATTTTAAATTGACAGCCCTGGGGAGTGATGTTTTCTCTAATCTATAGGAGATGTGCGGCGTGGCAGGGCGAGGCATCCCACCTTCCCCCGGAAGGACCCTTGGATCAGGAGTTGGTGCTGTTGTGTAGCATAGGCTGTGTGTGCCATTATACAGAGCATGTGGGGAAAAAAACAATCCATATTAGCAAGGATGTCTACACTCTTCCATATCTTCCCCCTACACTCTTCTTTAATGGTGACACCAGACCGGATAATAAGAAGCATCTTGTATAAAAAAGAAGGGAATCGCAGACAAGGCTTTCAGAGTTCATTTTGTTGGCAGCTTTTTAAGTGGAGTTTTTTCGGCTCTTCTGTTTCAAATACCGTAATACTTTTTGAGTTAGTAACTATGAATTACGACAAGCTTTCTTGATATGCCAGGTTATAATCCTTTAGTGGGTTTGTTTATTTCAGAATATAATAGGAAGCTGTATCAATTATCATGACTGTATAAATGTTGTTCCTCTCTACTAGAATATTCATCTTGAGACATATCATCAGATGTTACCTGTTCTGACAATCACATTTTTGTGCCATTGTTGGGCAACAGAAACAAAGAAAAACAAAATGTTAAGAGTGTAAGGGATAAAAGAGTGTTGAAACTGTTGTTCTTTTCCTGTCTTTGGAATCTCCGAGATCTTGAATGTTTTATTCCTGGCTGTTATTTTGTTACCACAGTGTGAATAGAAGTCATTATCTGTAAACATTTGAAAAGAGAGATGATTTTCATAACTTTAAATCCTACAAAGGGTTCTAGTAATCTGCTATGTGCATGCCAAGGTAAAGCTCAGCCTTTCATCTGGTCTGATCCCACCCAGTCAGTGTAAAATGTTCCTTTGGTGATGTCTAAAGCATACGGTATCTTCTGTGAGAGGCAGACACAAACGAAAAGAGGAAGCCTGGCCTTGAAGGCAGCAGCAGGAGAAGGTGTATTACAGAGAAAGATGTATTCACAGCCTTCAGGCTGTGCTCGGTTAGTAAAAGTTTATTTTCATAAGTTTTCAAAGGAAGCCTTATTTTTCATCTTGTTCTGAATTAATCACTGAATGTGATCCTTGTCCAGATGTGCTTCAGTCTCCTATTGCACTGGCCTCTTCCAAGAGCTGGAGGACAGGAGACTCGCATCTGCTCATTCTCAGCAGGTTGTCGAGCATTTTCTGGAGAGCTTTTGAACTAGAATATAAAATTAACAGAACCGTTATAAAGAACCCAAATGCCAGGGAGGGTCAATGTGAGATGGGCACAACAGTGAAATGTGACTGGGGTCAGCAGTGGTGTGGATTGCTTTCTGGGTCTGCGTCCTCTATTCAAATCAGGGCTTTTGTGTAACCTGGATGAAAGGAGTTGCCAGTCCCCCTCCATCCTCTGGTGAACCAGGGAAGAGAGGTCCCGTGCGTACGCTAATGCCTTCTGGTGCCGCAGGTACCGTCACTTCCACGTTTGTGGGTGCCGTTAGTTTGAGTGAGGATGAACTCATACTCTGAAGGTCACAAGTGATGTCCTCAGGATGTTAATGCACTTATTTTTTACGTTGTCCACAGGGTATTTTTCTTTAATCTCCCCTATGAATCCATCGTGGAACGACTGTCTCAGCGGAGGACTGATCCCGTCACTGGGGAAAGGTTAGCACTAATGTCTGATGTGTAACATTTTCCAAGACTGCCGGTGAGATGAAAGCACCAGACAGACTTCATAGGAATCTACGGAAACTCAGGAATATTGTACTCTTGCTTAGGGACTCCTTAAAAGAAAAGATAAAACTTTCATAGCTACTCGAGTACCAACCCACCCACCCACTGCAGCAAGCTCCTGTTCTCCAAATAGGAGATTTTAAAATCTCGGAGCCTGAAACCTACAGTAGCAAGTTCAGGTCTAACTAAATTGGTTGGTAACATAATGCTGAGGGAAGATGTCTGAAACCTCACCTAAATGCAGATGGTTTTCAGACATTCCCATGGGAATTTTGAAAGCTTCCCAGCTGGGGAAAATTGAAAACTTGCTGCATTTTCCTTCCCCCAGCTCCTGCAATGGTTCTGTCTGCTGTGAGATATGAATACATTTCCTGCTCCGCAGAGCAAACTGGTGTTAGTCACTGGGTCACCGTCAGACTGGGTTGTCCCACGTGGCAGTTCATCTTGCTGGCACTCACACCCCCTTGTTTCACCAGTGACCTCCACGTTTACTGTCTTCTCCACTTTTGTTTTTTGGGGAACAGGAGTGTAGTGAGAGGACAAGGAGTAATGGGTATAAGCTAAAAGAGGGTAAATTTAGACTAGACATTAGGAAGAAATTTTTCACTATGAGGGTGGTGAGGCAGTGGCCCAGGTTGCCCAGAGAAGCTGTGGATGCCCCATCCCTGGAGGGGTTCAAGGCCAGGCTGGATGAGGCTTTGGGCAACCTGGGCTGGTGGGAGGTGTCCCTGCCCATGGCAGGGGGTGGGACTCGATGATCTCTAAGGTCCTTTCCAACCCAAACCATCCTGTGATTCTATGATCTTCCTAAACACCTGCTGGAATTTTTGTGGATTTGCAACTTCACTTGTGCTCTGGTTTTACCAGTATTTTGCTTTTCCAATGGTTAAATGCATCCTGTTGAATCAATACTGAACCCTCAAAGATTAAGGCCATAAATACTGGATTTGTCCCAAAGTGATACGTGATTATTCAGACTTCTCACTTGTGGCACAACATTATCTTGTGACAGCAGCAGTGGTTTGCTGTAACGGTTCCCTCTGGTTTGGTAATCAGTGATGCAGTTGTTCAGCAGTGACCAGTATGAAGCCGATCACTCACACATCTTTGCATTTCCTATCATTAGGATTATCCTGCTCATATCTGCTCCAGTTAACACACTTCCTTCTTCCAAACTTGGGGTTTTATTCCTTCCAAATTCATGGTGAATTGAATTGTTTTAGATGCTGTTATCTAATCCTCGGCATTATGCTAAACCTGCACCGCCGGCGCAGTGAGGAGGGTGGCCTTCAGCTGTGCTCAAAATAATCCTGATGTGGAATGAACTCTGCATCCACGTCCTTTCACCAGCTGGAGCTGTAACGCAGTTCTGTGCAGAGACACGGAGACCCTGCTTCTCTCCCCCGTTTTGCATCTATCCCAAGAGTTGCAGAAAATTTGGCTGTAGAGGAAGAGGGATCAACTGGTGCTGTGGTAGGGCACAGGAGACCTTGACTCAGCAGTAGAATTACTGTGGCAGGAAATTTAAATACATCTTTGCAAAAGAGCTTTAAACGATAGTCGGGAGCCTTTGGCAATGCAGAAACATTGTCAGAACAGTTCTTGGTGCCAGCCGTCTGGGCAGGCTGAGCCGGGCTGCGGCACTGCTGCAGTGCTCTGCTGATGAAAATCCTCTCCTGCTGAAGCCTGCCCAGCTGGGTGAAGCTATAACTGTGCATTCAGGGGAGCCAAATTCTGGCTTTTTGGAAATTAAAAATAACCAAAATCTGCCTCAAAGTGAATTAGCCTCTTTTTATCTTCAGCTGCCATGAAAAGATGTTGGCGATTATATTCTGACACCCTCCCAGAAATAGAGATCGAGGCAGAGGACTTGTTAACTTCTCCCACTGATCTTTACTACTAAGAGTATTGATCCTCCCTGTAGTGGCTTATCAAGAGGACACATACCTGTCTTTCAGGCTCAAGCCTGTGGTGATTTAGCGCCTGTGTCGAGGAAGGGCTGTGCTGCCGCTGCCCTCCTGCTGTTTGCTGGAAGCACTCTGCCACGTGCCTGCTAATGGGAGATACCTTCAAAATTTCATATTGGTGATCTCCACAGCCCTGTTGCTGCACTTTTGAATCTTGGCAGGAAAGTCCCCAGTGTCTGAGAGCCTTAAACACCTTGTAAGTTACTGGCAGTGCCTGGCCACAGGGCGACGTTGGGGCCAGGCACTGTTTCCGTGCAGAGAAACACCCAAAGTCGGGCAGCTGTTCCCTAACGTACAGCATCAGCGTAACAGTAAAGCATAGCAAAGACTTTTAGCAGATGCTGAGGTTTAAGGTTAGGCTTTTTTAGAGGCTTTTTTTTAAAGATGGGAATCAAATTTTACAAGTAAAACCTTGGGATTGGATCTGGAACCATTAAACCTGGAGCACTGGGCACGGAGCAGGGGCTTCTCCACCCCTATCTTAGGCATACGAACACCAGCAGCGTTCTCTGTGTCACCTCAAGAGAAACTCTCGGCTTTTGAGTATCCAGGATTCTCGAGAGCAGGAATGACAGACACCTTGCCCCCAAATTCCCAGTCTTTGTTTTAAACCCCCAATGTAGAACAGAAAGCGGCACTGCCGAGGAACTGTGATAGGCAAAACACAGCCTATCGCAGGAAACGGCCGCTGGGTCCTCAGCCTGAGCTGAAGCAGCGGCGTTTGTATCTCCTCTCCAGATACCACACTACGTTCAGACCAGCGCCCACACCGCAGATCCAAGCCCGCCTCAGGCAGCACCCCAGGGACAAGGAAGAAAACATTGAGACGCGCGTGGAAAGCTACTACAGGAACATCAAGGAGCTGGAGGATTTCTATGAAGATGCCTTTTATGTCAATGCCGACCAAGACCCTTACGTTGTCTTTGAGTTTATAGAAAGCTGTATCATTAAGCCCCTTCCATGCAAAAAATTAAAAAGCTCATAATTAATACGGATGGTTTCCAGGACAGTTGATTTGAAGCATTTCCCTGTCCTGTTTGCAGTCCGGTGACTGAAGCGCAGGTTAGCGCAAGGGACCGGGCAGCCAGCCAGGCTGCGTTAAACCCCAAACTCACCAAGGTTGAGTGAAACACAGAGAGTAAAAAAAAAATAAATTGTGTTTTAGGGGAAATTTTTTTGGCTTTTGTTTTGTGATCCAAGGTATGAAACACTGTAGCTAGGGAAGTTCCTGTGTTTAAGTCTTTTTTCTGTGATTTGGTGAATGGTAGTTTTGTCTTAACCATGTAACACCCATGAAGCCAATTTGGAGCATTAAAGCTATTAGATTTCTTTGTGTCTTAATTCACTCCGTTCTCTCACCAGAACCACACACGCACTACCCGTCCGCCTGCCTGTCACACTGCTGCAAGCAAACACAAGAGCAAATAGAAGAAGAAAGCTTGCGGCTCTGCAGCTTTCCCCAAAGCCAACTGCATTGTTCTGAGGCCGGGGCGCGGAGGTTTTTACTCCCTTGTTAACTCGGATTGCTTGAACACTTCTGACAAACAGCCGCTCTGCAGAGGTACCAGCCGTCCCCATCACCCTGCTCTGCAGCCCAACCCCGCGGCTGGGCAGGAGGACTCAGAACAACTGGAGAAAATACCCAGAACCGTAGAAAATTAGTTGCAGGTTCATCACGTTCAGACCCAATGAAGGACATAACGAGCTGCAGGAGCAGACAGGTTAATAAATTGTTTTCTTCAGGGAGCAGCCTCCACCCATGGCTGCCCTGGGGCTGGGCTGGTTGGTGCCCAGAGTTTTTGGATCTGGCTGCAGGAAATACTTGGGTAAGTTTTTCTTAACTGGAAAATCCTTGTTGAAAAGTACAGTGCTCTGTTGGGTAGCTCAGGGCGTACCTATGGGGATGTGCATCCTTAGTGCTTCTGCGGAAGGGGCGTGATTTGCTTTTGTGATTCCGAGGAGCACCGGGTTTGGTGCCTCTGTTGTGTCTCCCTCTATTCCTCCCTTGTGTGTGAGTGTGAATTCCCCTGGACCAGGGGCTGGGGAGGAGTTTCAGCTTTCTCCTGGAAGCCTCTCTATGTGGGAAGCTGCAGCAGACACGTGCCTTGTCCTTCCAGAGAGGACGGGTCTCCAGAAGCCTCTTGGTTTTAGAGGACATCTCTGATCCTGTGATCATCCTCTGATGCTGTGAATAGGTTTGGGTATTTGTTGTTGCCTTTGACCATGTGTGTTAGGCCTGTACGGAGTGCTGCAGGGACGTACGTGTGAAATTCCCTCCTTACACCTGTAAATCCAGGTGGGAAGACCCTCGTTATCCCGATGGCTATGGGGATATTGTATTATTTTGGGAGAGTTTAAGGTCAGGATTTCCAATACCTTTGAGGGGGGGTTAGCAAATGGGATTTGGACTTTTCAGCCTTGAGGAGGGCAGCTTCAAAAAAATCTCAGAATGAATGTATTTGAAATCTCAGAAAGCCAAATCCTCTGGCACCAGCAACGCAAGCCGAGTCCTCTGTCTCTTGCGCTGAGAAATTCCAGCTCAGCACCAGGCAGAGGCAGCGGCTGTTCCCACGGCACGGGGCCGAGCTGCAAACCCTCCCCTAAAGCTGGACACGGGCATTTGTAACAGCCCTACCTGTTACAAATGTGCTGTTTGGTAACCTACTTGGGCAGCTGTTTTTTATGCTATTGCTATAAAGATCTGCTGTAGCATTCATGCATAATTGGGAGCCCTTCTATTAATAATACATGGGGAGCTCATCTTGCTAATATCACCTTCATCTGAGTGCTCCTGCTAAATATTTTGATAGATGAAATGGATGGAGAGTGTATTTAAATACTGTTTGTACTGCAGCTAGGGTACAAAAGGGACACTGCATCTTTAATTAGACAGGTACATCTGCTTAATTAATTTAGCTGTAAAGCCCTTTTTCCTCTTCATTCTTTCATCTATATGCGGACGCTATATTAGTTCCACTCTGCTGGTTCCATAGAAACTGAGAAAAAGAGCTCGTCTCATTGAGATGCGCTTGGCATGTCTGGGTACGGAGTCTCAGGTCAATGGTCAACCCCCAAGGGTTTGCAGCAGGCCTGAAGTGCAGAACGTAAGGGTTAGCAGAACATGCTAATACTCATGTAGAACTCTCCCTCAGAAACAACTAAAACAATTGACATTCATTTAATTACTGTAAACGGAACAGCCCCTGCATCACTTTGCATAGTAAAGCCTGTTAATACCAAAAAGGTTCAGTGGGTGGAAGGAGGAATTAGGCTTTTATAATTGGAATGCAACACTTGAAAACCAATTTGGTAACTACGCTTGATTTTATTAGCATCTTATTCTGGCAAAACAAATGTTGAGCAAT
>WKFP01014946.1:712192-725480 GCA_011057875.1 Pterocles orientalis | reverse complement strand
AGCTGCAAACCCTCCCCTAAAGCTGGACACGGGCATTTGTAACAGCCCTACCTGTTACAAATGTGCTGTTTGGTAACCTACTTGGGCAGCTGTTTTTTATGCTATTGCTATAAAGATCTGCTGTAGCATTCATGCATAATTGGGAGCCCTTCTATTAATAATACATGGGGAGCTCATCTTGCTAATATCACCTTCATCTGAGTGCTCCTGCTAAATATTTTGATAGATGAAATGGATGGAGAGTGTATTTAAATACTGTTTGTACTGCAGCTAGGGTACAAAAGGGACACTGCATCTTTAATTAGACAGGTACATCTGCTTAATTAATTTAGCTGTAAAGCCCTTTTTCCTCTTCATTCTTTCATCTATATGCGGACGCTATATTAGTTCCACTCTGCTGGTTCCATAGAAACTGAGAAAAAGAGCTCGTCTCATTGAGATGCGCTTGGCATGTCTGGGTACGGAGTCTCAGGTCAATGGTCAACCCCCAAGGGTTTGCAGCAGGCCTGAAGTGCAGAACGTAAGGGTTAGCAGAACATGCTAATACTCATGTAGAACTCTCCCTCAGAAACAACTAAAACAATTGACATTCATTTAATTACTGTAAACGGAACAGCCCCTGCATCACTTTGCATAGTAAAGCCTGTTAATACCAAAAAGGTTCAGTGGGTGGAAGGAGGAATTAGGCTTTTATAATTGGAATGCAACACTTGAAAACCAATTTGGTAACTACGCTTGATTTTATTAGCATCTTATTCTGGCAAAACAAATGTTGAGCAATAAAAAAAAAAAAGGTGAAGAGGAGGTGGTGTAAGAACGCAGCAGGGACCAGACGTTACTTACTGTACAGCTTGCCCTGTTCCGAATGGATGTCCTCTGTCACCCTGCTTGCTGAAGACACTTTGCAGAGAGGGGTTGTGCTGCACCCTATATATTCTGCCGTTACAGTAACGAGATGGGTATGTCCAACTGTTCCACAAACTTGCATGTCCACCTGCTCCAAACAATAGATCCTTCAGTGCCCTGGGGTGGAAGGATGTGCGAACACCCCGGGTAAGAGACCCGGTCCTCCAGCAGTCTCCATAGGGGCCCCCATAGCTCCTGAAAGATTTCCCCTGCTGCCTCCTTGGGTTTCTCACCTTTCTCTGTAAGGCTCAGGTGCTGCTTGCCAGCACAAAAAGCTGGTTTTGCCCCCATCTGTTCATGAGGCGCTGTAGATGCTGCGGGGATGTGATGAAGGAAAGGCCAGCAAGGCGTTCGTACGGGTCCTTAAGGTTTGGTTTAGGGCAGAGATAGGCTTGGCAGGTTCCTGTGCCTCAGTCCTGCTTCCCAGAGGTGCTGCTGGAGCTGAGCTGATCCTCAGTAGGAACAAACTGTGGTTCTGACCCTGTAACTGCCCGTCTGTGTTGCAGTTCCCAAAACTCAACCGGGAAGGTGCCTCTTGCCGTGTCACACAGAAAATCCCCTGTTCCCCTCTACAGGCAGGCTCTCTGGGGTTATTCTCCTCTTTTTCCAAGAAGAACTGTTTGATTCTCTGGGAGAAAAGAAGAGGTGATGCCAGGCCCCTTTCCTCAAAGAAAGTTGGTTCGTTAGTAAATTGTTGTCTAGAGCTGGAGTGCTGCCACTCGGGAAAGGGGGGTTGGAACTGTGCTGGTGAGGAGGAGGGAACAGTTGTGAGGCTGAAGGGCACTATGAGACCCCCGGTCCCCTCCCAGGCTTTACCACCAGCGTTCTGTCACAGTGGCCACACTGAGATTTTTATTATTAATATTTTTTTAAGTGTGGAGTCTTATGCCAAAGGACTGAGTGCTGGACTATACTGCTCTTTCTTGCCAGTCTCAGCTCTCAGCACTCTGTGTCCCTCCCAGGAATTCAGTCCCTTAAAATACAGACATTACAAACAGGTACTTTCTTTATTTAGAATAAAAAAGAAGCAGGATTGGGATGCTACTGTCATAGTATACAAAACATTCATCCAGGTTTGCTTCACATTTACAAAATGTGCCATATATACAGCATCAGTATTCACAGCAGCTTTGTCAGACCCTCCCATCAACTAAGTCTCAAAGGAAAAAATCTAGAAAATAAAGATTAAAACTCGACTTTGTTTCGTTCAGCCTGGTGACCACATGGCTACAACACTCGCACCCCAAAACGGAATTAAAGTAGCATGAAGAGATCAACTAGATTAGTGGAGCAATCAAATTTTAAACCCTCCTCTGAGCCGTTCCATTTGGATGGCTCTTGGGTTTTGCCTTTTCAGGGCTGGCCTCCCAGTTTGGTGTTAAATAAGAACGCTGCAGGGCTGGCACAGCCCCGTACCTCTCGGCAGCGCACGAGTCCTCCTGGGATGAAGATGCTCCAACTCGGGCATCTTCACTTGGGTTGATGCAGCTGCAGCCTAGGACAGCACAGGGAATCACTCCACTTTCTGCTCTGAACTGTAGTGTGGTTAATGCCAACAAAGCACCCCATGTACTGGCTGCACGGCAGCAATGAAAAGTCACGCACAGGCAGCTGTGATGCTCCTGAGGTTGCTGCCTGGATCGTTGCAGAGCTGCTGTGCTAAAAACTGAGCTAGTATTGACAAACAGTGACAGGGTAGAATATTCCAACTGACACCAAGGGTCTGGGAACATCTCCAGGGTCAAGTGTGAGTTAGAACTGAGTACAGCCAGAGATCAGCACAGACAGAAATCCAAGTGAGAGTTTGTACACCAGGCCCTCGTCTATTAGAAGTGACAATAAAAGCTCTGTGGGCATTGCTGCCCAAACATACTGACCTCTACAATTGTGAAAAACTATCCTGGATTGAGGCTTCGAGGAGAAGGTGTCCCTCACCTTGGAACAACATTCCAATGTGGTATTTACCAGCGAAGCTATAAATGAGCAGGCAGCTATTCCCACAGGGGGGTTTGTACCTGTTCTGGTTGCAGAATAAACCCTGCTCACTGTGATGGGCGTCTGGAGTGTAACCAGCGTTAGTTCGTGCATTTAGCAGCCTGATACTGAGAGCTTCAGGAGGGGGATGAGGACAGATGTTGTACTAATAACTACTTGGAGCATTTCACATTTATTTATTTAGATTCCATAAACACCTTTTTCCAGTTAATTCAGTTACTTGCTATAAATCTGACTTTTGCTACGACTACCAACGCTTTGAGGCTGACTGGTATTGCTCTTGCCTCCAGGTGCAAAAACAAGAACTAATGCTCTGCTGTAACAGGTTTTGGAGTTTGATATGTTCTGAGCAGGAGCAGGGACAGGCTTTCTTCCTCATTCTCTCTCTGATCAGATAGCAACTGAGACTCGAGCAGTTGTGCCTGCGAGGCCATCCGGTTTGTGAAAGGGGACAAGTGATAAAGGCTCTGTACTTGAGAAATTAAACTTGTAAAACCAAGTCTCCTGTAAATGTTAGTTTAGGGCATAACAGCACAAGAGTGATTTGTTAGCGTTTAACTAGGACTATAAACATTGCATTCGATTATTTTACACCAAGAAACTCTTAATGGGGATAGAATAAAAAAAAATAAGTCTTGAACTGCTCATTTGTTTGAGATATCACACAAAACTTAGGGCAAAAACTTAGCATGATAAACACTGATTTTTGTAGGGTTTATTCTTTGAATACTTCACTTTGCGTCTCAGAACAGAGCGGGCCTTAACGCGGGACAGTGCCACTAGGGATTAGTTTCAGGAGGCAGCTCTGTTCATGGCAAACCAGCCCAAGGAGCTGGCAGCAGGTGCTCGTACCTTCCTCACCCATGTGCCTCCTCTGTGTGGGATGAGAGCAGGGGGTTTGATGAGGACAACGTGAGGGATAATCCACCAAGGTGCTGCTGCAGCCCCACGGGGTGTTACAGTTCTCCCATAGGAGTGGGACCACACCCCCCATTCCTAGATCTGCAAGTTGTGAGTCCAAGAGAGAGAAAAGGTTTCCTGAAGGAAGTCTCAGCTGGTAGCTGGGCAGAAAAATCCAGTAAGGTCAGCAGCAGAGGTTAAACATTACTGGTCTGAGGTGTGCTGTACCATTCAAGCCTACACTAGTTAAAAATACATGTAGGGACCAGTGATGGTTTAAACAAAAAATGAAATCACAATACCTCTTTACCTGTTGTGAATGGGTCAGGGTGAGAAGCAAAAGCTTTGTGCTAAAGGATCTCCACTGGCACGTAGACAAAGCCGACATCATTGGCTTTAAAATTCCATTCTCCCAGCAGTCATAAATCAGGTTAAATAAACTGGCAATGGTATACTGATAGCTACTGCCTTGAAAGACAAGGAAAATACAACATTAATGCTGCAATATTAATGCTAGGTGTGCTAGAGCTTCTATGTGTCTAAAGCATGAAAACTCAATCCAGGGAAATTCAAAGTAACTGCTAGAAGTAATCGCCAGGAATTAATCCAATGAGATCATGCTGAACCTTTTGGTCAGCCAGACGCAAACATTTCAGCACATCAGAATATTAGTAGGGTTTCTAAGCCAGTATCAAAGAAATGTTCTTTTTTAAATTATTATTAATTTTTTTTTTAAAGCATTTACATGTGGTTCTGGAGAGCTCTCTCACCTTTCCCAGTCAGGTGAATTTCTGAATCTGAACCCTTGCTCACTGACGGACTGGCCAGGACTGCCTGGACAAGGACTTGCAGCTTCCATTTAAAATGTTTTCTCACCGTGAATAAACTGTTCAGCTCATATTGAAAACTGAAGTTCTGTTTCCCCCAAGCCCCATCAGCACTGTGAAGAAGCCAAATGCTGCCCCAGGTACAGCACCTGGCCTCAAATACACACACGTTGGGTATCGAGGTTACTCTTTGTTTTACTAGATGCTATCACGATCTACATTTTCTTTCTTTGTGCACACACTGAAGTAATTTCAATTTTCAATGCACAGCAATAAAAAACTAAACATTTCTTTAATACAATTATGGTATCACTTCTAAGGATATTTACAAACACAGCTAATTATTTTACAGATTAATGTGCTTCTGCTGTTCTAGTCTACTATATTCAGATTATTCTCAGTCAAAGCAATATCATGCTTAATGCATGAAACACTGAACAGCTGACTTGTTTTCATGTTAGCTGAAAAAAAGTTGTTCCTACTAAGGGTGAAGGGACGCGAGGACAATATGTATAGTCATTTAGTCATTAAATGAAGGAAACTTCAGCACCAATCCACACATGCACTGTTGGAGACTGATACTGTCAGGACAGCTCTTTGATTTCTCCAGTAGCTCTAGAGGACTCCACACACAATTAGAAGTGTCATGAATCACAAACAGGGCAACACATCCGTGTGTCCAGACCGGTACACTGAGGAACGTAAATACACAACCTTTGGAATATTTGACAACATGGATTTAAGTTAACAAGACAAACCATACCAAATAACCATACACATCTTGGAGGTATTATTCCTCTAACACTGCATAGGAAGTTGAAAAGGATTCTCTTGCTCTCCACAGGAGTTGGATGCCAAAGAGAAAAAGATGTTTTTTTCTGATAGGACAGAAGGCAGAATAGATTTCTGGGGTCAGCAATGCTACATCACTGGTGTATTTATGAATCCCCTGATGAGGAAATCAGGGCTACACAAGAGCAGCTTCACCAGCCTCCACGACCACCTGTAGAAACTTCACCTGTAAGATCTTAGCCATGGCTGTGTTTGGGTTTGGAGTGGTTTGGGGTTTTTTTACTGCCTTATTATGAAAAGAGAAACTGTCAGCTGGGAGGGATTACTTGCATGTCAAACTTCCGTAAAACTCAATTATGGTATGAGGGAGACTTAATTCAATGGAAAATAAGGTAATTGGGAAATGTTTTGGTAACTGAATTACACTGGAAAAGATTCCTGTTGGTAGAGGGTTAGGTGAAACAAAAGTGATGTACATTGGCAAAAGCAAGGAAGTGGTTAGAACTTAGTTCAGAAAAAGCAAGTGGGGCAAGAGACTTAAGAGCATTGGAAAATATATATATAATTAGTGTTTAATCTAATTGCTATTGGTTTAATAATTATTACATTTAAAAATTAGTCTTATTGATCCATATTTGAGCCAGGCAGCCAATATTACCCTCCTGACTATAATCCCATTTACAAGTTAAGAGGCAGTTATTTTTCTGGAATTTAAGTGGAAATAATATACTGGCCAATTTCTTTCAGATGGCTGTAACTGGCACACACTCTGAAATTAGAACCACAAATTATCTTGATAGTTTAATATTCTGCAGCAAGCACTGGTGCTTGTTAAAAAGCAAATGAGAGCACTACAAGCTGAAGCCTTCTCTACCCACCAAGACCATTCAAGAGGCAGCTCCGCTGTTCCCATCCTAGCTTTTGGGAAAACACAGTTGTTGGGCAGAAAGGCCAGTGCACACTGTCTGCTTAAGCTGTCAGTTCCTTTTCAGTAAAAGTGTGTCCAGCTGCTGATGCTTCAAGGGGGTGCATTTCCAAACCACTCTATAAACTCGCTCTTCCAGATGTGCTCCTGTTTCTGGAGCATGGAACAGGCTCTGGACTTAAGGAGTTTCTAGACCCTCCAATGTTCTATTTACAGGGGCGTGGACAACGTCTTCCCCCTTCAGTAAACTCTGTACTCCTGCGCTCGATATCCTTCCAGACAGAAGGGAGCTTATGCTGTAGAGAAGATAATGTCAGTCTTTACATAGCTCTTCTCTAGAACACAGGAGAATCACAGAATGTGCAAGGTCCTTGCAATAACCTCTTGATCCATTCGGGATCTGCAAATAAGAAAAGAAGCTGTTTAAAGCCGGAGGTAAAGACAAACACAGGAATGACACCTGAGATGGACAAACTAAATAGTAATCCCGAAACAGTTATATTCAACTTGAACAGAAAATAACTATTGCAGCACTCCAGCACAGATTGTGTTTACTCAGCTCTCATTAAAATGTAGTATTTATAAATTAATTTCTGCAGTCACTATTTTGTAATTAACATATGCCACTAATGCGTGGACAGCCAGGAAATGCAGAATACTGGTACCTCACGCAATAACTGCCTAAAAGAGAAAAGTCAGTGAAAATAGTTCAAGTCATTTTGATAATAAAACTTAAGAATACATAATCCTACCCCTTTCAGCCACAGGAAGAGTTTACCTTCTGGGGTTGGATGCCGTGCAATGCTGTCGTGAAGCAAACACCTCCTGTACACCAAGCTCTGACAGGACTGGTAGGTTAGAAAGCACCTGTGAAAGGACAAGTAGTTTTATCCAAAGGCTTGGGGGGGGTTACTGTTCTGGTTTGTGACCTGCACAGGGAAGAACTGCGGTGTCTTTAAGGCAATCACTGTTTAGCCAAACTAGCACATGATACCTGTCAGACAAAGGCTGCTCTCTTAGTGACAGGCCTTGCTAAGTCTCCAGGGACAATCACCATGTACCCAATGCATCAATGTTGGAAGATTTCCTTTCCTAAATGTTCCAGAACTTGTTCAACTTCTCAGTGTGGTTGTTTCCAAACATTTTTTTATTAAATTAATTTGTTTTCAAATGCTGAGGTAGCTAGAACAAACCCTCCTTTAACGTGCTCTTCCACAGGATGACTTGTGCTTAATTTTCCCCCACCTATTTTCTCCCTGCCTCCTCTCCCCCCCGCTTGAAAAAAAAAGTTAGACAATAAAAAGCATTTTGTTTTAATAACAGCGTACTGATAAGAGAACCAATCCCAATCTACAATGGCCTCTCTTCCTCATGGAAGAGGACAGATAACAGCCAGCAAAAATTGTAATTAACTGCAGCATGGATAACATGCTTCAGGACTCTTTACTCCAACACTAGGAAGTGGTTTTGGTTAGCTACTTAAACATGTTTAAATTATCCAGAGGAGGGCAAAAACTCTCTTTTAAGAACCAATTACCTGAGCCAAATATGTCCATTGGAGCAGACTGCCTGTTTGCGATCGGTGAACGGCAGGATCTCCTTACACAAGCTGCAGTGCTCTGGGAA
The DNA here is from genome assembly GCA_011057875.1 of Pterocles orientalis. NCBI lineage: Eukaryota > Metazoa > Chordata > Aves > Pterocliformes > Pteroclidae > Pterocles > Pterocles orientalis. Next base: position 717,509 of record WKFP01014946.1, on the reverse strand, counting down.
CGTCTGTTTGTTCATTTTCTTTAAGATATGCCCGATCAGCACCTGGGAACACACAGCAGGCAGCACTGTTTACAGCGAGACAGCTGCTACTGAAAGGTGGAAACATCTCTCAGGATACTGTGATTTCAGAATGTGACACAGGATGCAAAGATCTATCTGCTTCACAGAATTAAAGTAATGAAATGTAAACATACGAAATGAAATACGTTGATATATATTAACTTATTCTCATTTTATTGTCACCTCCTAAAGATTCTGTCCTAAGGTAAAGGGATATAGAACTAAGAGCAAGTGTTACATTAAGCTACTTAAAAATTTCAAAAGTTCTTTAGAAATTGGTATCGTACCGCTCTAGAGGATGCCACTGACTGTTATAGCAATGTTTTCACATTCTCAAGCCTATCAAAATGGATGGGCTAAAAAAAAAAAACATCCTGTTCAGAAATTATCTGGATGCATGTCTTCAGCAGTCATCTTAGAGTATACATGATGTTTATAAGAGAACATTTCCATGATCAAATTTGTCTTTGACATTTCAATAGATACAAAACAGATCCCAAAGACCTTTAAAATGTGACAGCAAACTGAATAGATAAAATAGAATTTGGAAGTCAGCTTTCAATGACTATAAAAAGAAGAACCTTGTTTCAAGACAAGAAAAGCAACCTCTCAAGCCTTCAGTTCATAGTAATTGGATGCTAGAAAAACACAGCAGTTCTGCCAGAATACTTCCCTAGTGAAGGAGGGAAGGCCATGCTGCGTGGCCCACTGGCTTGGAAGTCCAGCAGAGAAACCACACTGCATCAGTAATGGAAACGTGCTTCCTTCCTCTGTCCTTCTGGGTGCAATGTAAAGGTTCACCTTTAGAGTCCAAGTGATTTAAGGACTTAGATACTGAAAATAGCTGTTCTCTGCTCATACAAAGGGGTGCAGAGACATCTGAGACATTCTTGTCTTAAGAGCCAGGAGGCTGATGGCAGCGTTCCCACTGAAGCTGCCTTTGCCTGAGATATATATTCAGAAAACTTCCTTGCCCAGTGCAGGGTTCACTGATCACTTATTTCCTGCCACTGATGCTGACTCTGTGCACTGCCATAGCTGGATACTGTCCTTGTAGTTTTGCGTTTATTTTGGCAGGGAGGATTGCAGGTTTGGGAAAAGCTTCCATCACAGCCACTCATTCAGTTATGCTTGTTTACTGTACTTCAGTAAATGCAAGAGTGCCTGAAGGTTCCAGCCACAGATGTTATAACAAAGACAGTCAGCTTGGGTAAAGCCCTGCATAAAGTTCTGAATCACTGGATTTAATTCGTAAAACACAATCATGTTCTGAGCCTCTGTAACTGATCTTTTCACTGAAGGCTCATGGAGCAATGACAAGAGCTGAGGTACCACCTGAACAGTGCCAGTACTTCCAATTACAAATACTTTAAGAAGTGCTGCTGCAACTCTTCAGATTAGAACTGCAGCTGTAACTGACTAGAGGAAATACCTTCTAAATTTAGTTTTGTAGAGATGATATATTAAATAAGCTTAGCCATGAAAACATCCTTCTCAATCAGTGCATGTTATAAACCCACCAACAATGGTGGAATAACTGTGGTCCTCTCCCTCGTTCTGCAAAAACTCCAGGCAGGTTTATTCTTTGTTGTACCTGATCCAAATTTCAACATCTGTATTTACATTCCCTCCTACTCCTTAATTTCAAGGACAACTCAAGCTGCATGCTCTATAGAAGCTGACTGGCAAGGATGTCATGATCACAGTTCTCTTTCCCACCACCCCCAAAGCTGTATTCTCATTTAAGGATATGGAGGGGGAGAAAGAAGTCACTTGTAACACCGAATCCCCAGAGCATAGAGGTGCACTTACTCGTGCTGTTCTGTCATCATAGCCATCATCAGACATTAAGAAGTCACAGACTCCTCTGGTGGGAACACTGGTGTTTTCTGTAATCCATGTGTGCAGATAAACTTCTCCCAACACCCGTTTCATGTGTTCTCGTGTCAAGTGCATTTCTACCGCCTCAATTTGTGCCTGTATTTCAAGAAGCTTTTCTTCCATGGGCTCGCGGCCTCCTATGTCACTTGACTGCGGAAGAGAATCATCTGCAGGGTCGTCTATGTCCATACCTTTGCCAGTGTCACATAGGCTCTGCTTGCTGGCTTGTTTAGAAGTTCCTTCCTCTTGATCATCTTCAGTGCTGCCCATCCCAGGGGAATCTGATATCAAGACTTTTGCGTCCTCGTGTGAAGGTCTCCACATGACCTCTGTAGGAGCTTTCTGCATTGACTGGTACAAAATCCTCAGGAGAAATAGTTTAAACCGCCAGAAGTAAGTAGAACCACAGCTCTCTATCTTTTTATCCAGTGCTTCCTGTAAGAACTGAGGAATATGCTTATCCTTCAAAATTTTCCAGCGTACAAGATCTGTCAAGTCCACTTGCCGGAAAAGGTTCTGAACAGAAGATTCCAAGAGCTGCGCAGCTGCCTCCTCGAAAGTCTTTAGGGTTACAAACTGAACTTGGTAGTTTTTGTTAACTGGGTGCAGACCGTTAGTCATGCCCTCTGTCGTAATAACGGCCAAGTACGCACCGCACGGGCTGACAGCTATTCCGTGAGTCCTGACAGAGCCAAACACTTCCGAGAGCTTAATCAGCTGGTGCTCAAACTTTAATGCAATGTCTGTGAATATAGGAATCAGCTGCCTTACCTTCCCGTCGCTGGAGCACGTGTACACGGTGCCGTTCTGTTTGTCTGCAGTCATAGAGACAATTGGCAAAGAATGAAGCCCCGTCACGTGGGAATTGTGGACGTTCAGACCTGCTTTGGATATCAGCAGGAGACACCAAAACACATAAGCTCCTCTTGCAGCCACCACTAAGCTACAACTACATTTCTGGTAGGGGTGGTAAAGAGGAATGCATTTGATACTCTGCACTGGTAACTGGTCCATTTCTTGCCATAACACTACGGGTTGTCTCAGTGTAAAGTAGCCTTTGACTGCTTTTAGATTGACAGGAAGGATCTTAACCGGTCCAAAGGCACTCCCTACAATAAGTCCACTCATCTTTCGGTTGTTATGTTCATATTCCCACCAAGACAAGACACTTGGGGAATTTATTCCGGACTCTATGGTATTGCAAGAAGTAATTGATTCCTTACCCAGAAATGGAAGCTGAAACTGCCAAACTGCAATGTTACCATTTTCAAAGAGTACCGCTAAGAGCACGCTGCTGACATCCCGGCATTCGTTGTTGTGTTTCACCTGCTGAGTGGTGCAGATGCCCGACCACTCCATGCGCACTGGAGTCTGCATGCTGTGCCGTCGCTGAAATTCAGAGAAGTCTCCTAGTTCTCCCAGGGGAGTGTCAGACTTACAAAGTTTGTAACTGGCTTCGTACAAACACTCCCCATAGATTTCTGTCAGGTCCACCAGCTGCACCCACTGTAGTCTGTTGAGGTTTGCATGGATGGTCAGTCGATTGTCCATGGTTAAAGCTGCAAGGAGGCACCTTCCATTCGCGTCACAGCCCAGGGGTGACCAGCTGGAATACTTGAATCCTCGCATGGGTGGCAATGACTTTCCCTCGGGATTGAATACTCGATCTAACATGAAAGTTTGACTAACTGTTGGATCCACTGAATTTGCAAACTTCTCCTTGCATTTTGCTACCTCCTTTTTTGGACCAACCTAAAAGAGAACAAAAAGAACTTTTAAAAAAATTGCAGAACTTTGTTTTAGGAAGACCTTCCTGGAATTAAATCCTGTTTGAAACAGAGTGCTGCTATCACAACTTATGCTATGGTGTTCCAAGGGTTAATTAATGTCACTTTTGAAGACTCAAGCTTCATTGTTGGTCTGAATTTGTACAGTTTTGACTCTCAGCTATTAAATCTTTGTCTGCTGAACCAAAGAGCCTGTTTTCATCATTCTGTTCCCAGATGTGTACTTAAAGGTACTTGTCATAACATTTAAACTGTAAAGCACTCACTATTTCAACTCCAGTTACTCCATATTCTCAGCATTAGTCTGGATAAAAAAAAAAAAAAACAAACTGAAATCTGCAATAATATAATTATTATTTAATAAGATATTCACCCAGACTTGCTACCCCTCTGTGCTAAAGAGTGTAACAAGTCAGAGTGTCAAACAGTTCATGCTGCAAGAATCCTTCAGCTTAGGCAGCAAACCATGAAAAACTTCTATTTCAAATTTTACTGAAATATTTGTCAGCAAAGTACTAGAGCTCAAGCGATCCTTATAAAAACGTTAAATCCCCCAAACCCCCTCGCTACCGGCTCCCCTTTCCCCCGGACATCACGGGGTTATTTATGTTTTTTCTCCCCTATGCTTTCAAAATGCACCAAACCTTCCGTGCCCTGTAACAAGTTCTCCGCGGGGCAGGAGCAGCCCAGGGGAGAGGCGACCCCTGGGGCTCTCCCCCGCCCGGGGACACCCCCCCTGGCAGCCCCCAGCCCCGGGGAGCGGCCGGTGCCTCCTCACCTTGAGGAGACAGGCGGCGGCGGGCGCGGGCACGGCCGTGCGGTGGATGACCATCTCCTGCCCGCCGCTGTGCACGTCGCTGAGCTGCTCCAGGACGGCGATGCTGCGGGCGGTGCTCACCGACACCCGGTGATCCTCCGACCAGGCCAACGGCTCCAACCCGCTCACACCGTGCTGCAGCCTCACCGCCGGTTCCCGCCGCACCGCCGTCAGCCGGAACCCGGCGCTGGGCGCCGCCGCCGCCTCCTCGACCAGCAAATCGAGGCCCAGCGGCGGCTCCTCCTTCTCCGCCGACAGCGAGGGGCTGCCCCCGCGCTCCGCCGCCGCCATCTTACCGCCGCCTCACCGGCCGCTCGTACCGCGCATGCGCCGCCGCCGCCGAAGGCCCCCAACCGGCCGGGCTGGGGCTGCCCTGCTGCTGCCTGCGCTGCCCCGCGGGTCCGGTACCGCGGGCAGGGGGGACAGGCTGCGCCCCGCCGAGCCGCTGCAGCGGGGCGGCTGCGGGTGGGACTCCCCAGCGAACGGCTGTTCCCCTGGGAGGCCGCCTCGGCGCTCTGTCCGCCTCCACTCCGCCCTCGCAGGCTGGGCGCGGCCAGGGCGGCCCCGGGGCCCTGCGGGACTCTGGGGGCCATGGCGGCGGGCGGGACGCTGCTGCTCAACCTCAGCTCGGCCGGAGCTTCCAGGCGGGTGGGTGCGGCCGGGGGGCTGGGGGCCCGGGCTGAGCCAGCCGCCCCTCCCCTCATGGCTGTGCCGGGCCCTGGGTGCTGCCGCGGCCGCGGGTCTCGCCCTGACTGGAGCTGGGGGGGGGGGG
>WKFP01014946.1:660144-709632 GCA_011057875.1 Pterocles orientalis | reverse complement strand
GGGGGGAGTGAGGGAGACTCGTCAGGGAGCGGAGGGGACACGAGGCGACGAGCTTCTCTGATCCCTTCAAAAACGGGCGGCTCTGCGCTTCACTGGTGCTGTCAGAGGCTTGTGACTTGGGGCTGGCTGCTGGGGCTGTGGGAAAGGCTCCTGCCGGGTTCTGCGTGGCTTTCGGGAGCTTTTGAAATGCTGCCGGCAGTTGAGGGAAAGCACCTACCTGTGGGGATGCTGTGAGGTGTTATCACGGGTGGTTTAGTGTCATAAGTTTGGGGAAAAGAGAACAAGAACGGTTTAAATAGATGTGTTCTGGAATGTTTCAGTGCTTATTGTCAGCTTTTAAATTGTTGTTGAAATATTGTATGTGAGAGCTAAGTGCTTTCCCCCCATTGTAATGGGCGCTTTGGGGTAGGGCAGGACAGTGGAGGTTGGGTGGCAAAAAGTGAAACAACAGGTGAAAAAAGTTAATAGAGCTTGGAAACAATCTGGTTAATAGGAGAACAAGAAAATCAGCGTGTGCGACTAGGAGCAGGGAAGGGAGAGGAAAAAGTGGGGTGAGATTGTGCTGGCATTTTGCACGTTTCAGGAGTTTTGCAGTCGCGTTGGGAAAAACAAGGTCATTGGAAAAGGGCGAGGGACATTGAAGAGCTTTGGGGACCAAAAGAAGTTAAATTTTATTTTCTTCTTCGCTGTTGCTGAAAGGATATAGGCAGAGCAAAAAGTTTTTATTAAGGTGGTTGGAAGATCAGTGCAATAAAGTGATTGCTGCCGAGGAAGAAATAAAGAGCTCAGATAATGCTGAAAGTTGGCAGAAGCATAAGTTGGAGTGAAGTACAGACCATCCCTCCTGCCCACAGAAAGAAGAAAGCCTCCAGGCGTGGCTTTAATGTAATCATGAGATTTGCAGAGCTTTTGAGAGAGATTTTTAGAGCATGTTCTGCTCAGTTACTGGAGAAGCTAGTCGAAATCCTTTAGAGATGAACACTTTATATGGCTTTAGATTTCTATTTGCATTTCAGTAGCATTCAGAGGTCTCAGGCATGGTGGTGAATCTGTCAGAGTAGGAACTGTCTAGCTGCAAAAATCAAACTTAGTTTCTTTAGTCATGGAGTAGGGGATTCCAAAAATAAGGCATCTGTGTGTGGGCTGATGTTTGTGTTCAACGTGATAGTGTGTTGTTACTTCTCGGTCATTAATGAATTCTTGCTGTCTGGTTTGTTTGTTAACGTTACAGCAGTCTAAGGCGGTGAAAAGAAAGCTCCAGTCACCGCGTGGAAACCCACCCTTGAAACGTAAACGTAGGATATCAATAAACAGCTTCAAGAAGTGTGCTACAGAAGCTGACATCAGGGAAAAGGGAAGTTCATCACAAAAATTTCTTCCTAAGAAGCAGTTGACTGACAACAGAAATGAAAGCCAGAAAAGCAAACCTTTCATTAAGACGTCCAGCCTGTTTAGAAACAACCCTGATATCCCAGAAATTCACAGGTATTTTGGACAAACGGGAGGAAAAAAAACCCTTTCAATGCCTTGAAATTCAGGGTCTGGAATTCTTGCCCTTGCTTAGGCAAAGCAGTTACTTGGTACATGTCATTTCATTGCTGTTTACATGGAATACTGTTGTACAGTTTTTGACCATACCATATGCTTTGTTTTGTTGGTTTTTTTTCCCTAACTCAGAAAAGCAGTACAGCAGGTGCAAGAAAATGTTTTTACGACAGATTCTTTTAGCCAGCTGGACCTCCATCCACATCTGGTGAGTGGCAGAAGGCTGTGTGCCTTGAAATGTGGGTTTTTTTGGTGGGGGGCAGGTTAGAGCTGAGAGATGCACCTTTATTCATGGTGACTTGAACAGGCGTGCCAGTACTTTGCCTGATTTTGTTGTAGTCTCTTAGCTCAGCATGCTGGCCAGTGGCTTGACCCCTTCTCAAAAACGCTGTTCCAGCACCCTTCCCTGTTTGAGGTTGTAATGCCAAAAAACCGCAAAAAACTGGGAGCACAGTATTTTACCAAATCTGGTAATTCAAGATGTACCAGTAGTGGTGTAATTCTGATTAACTAAAAAGTATTTTGAGGACATGGGAACTTTTCCATCCAGTTGCCCTGGACCAGTAATGTAGAGAATAAGCATCAGTCTCCTGGTTTTCGCTCTGTCTTGTCCTACAAAAAATAACAAAAGGAACAGTTTGACAATGAAACCTGTTTGCTGCTCTTTATTTTCTTTCTAGATCTCCACAATAAACACCGTCCTAAAGATAAATAGCATGACCAGGTAAGCAAATTCATATAAAAACTTTGCACTTCGCTGCCCCTTAAAGCTGGTCATCTATGGTGACTAGCCTATCTAGTGGCTTTCCTTAGAAATCACCTCTACTGTAGTAGTTACACAGCAGAGATGAATGTGTGGAATTTGGGGTAAACAGTTTTCAAACAGTCACTGTATGTTAAAACCTTAGGATTCTATCCTATGTTGCATTTGTATTTCCTAACCTGTTTTATTTATTGCGCAGCGTTCAGAAGGAAACGATTCCTGTGCTCCTGCAAGGCAAAGATGCTCTAGTGAGATCTCAGACTGGTTCAGGTCAGTATTTAATTGTCAGTCTCCTTTCCTTGGGCATTTTAAACTGGATCCCAAATACAGAACCAAAACCTCACGTTCCCAGTACAGCTCAGGGAAGTGACAGGCTGGGAAGCCTGGCGTGGGACTGCCGTGACGCAGACAGATGCTGTGAAACTTCTGTAGCAGCGCAGTGGTGGGACTGAATGCTGATGTGCAGCTGCCAGCTGTTGCCTGTGGGTCTATTCCAAAGCTCGTGCTGGGGATGCAGATCCAGGGGGCTAGCAGAGCTTAGCAGCACACGCTCTTACCATAGAAATTTGTGTGCTTGCTCTGCAGCAAGCTACATCTGGATGTCTCACTTCCTTGGGTGGGTGGGGATGTGTGTTTAGATGGATCTTAGTGGGATACCACCACCTCTCTTTTTTTTTTCTTTTTAATTTAACCCTTTGGTGAATTGCCTGTCAATCTTCCTTTCTGGAAACTTTCTACTTAATTAAAACTTTGCAGGACTCATGACCTCAGTTTAAGAATGGTAGGATGAATGGTACTTTAATTTGATGGAGTGCTGCGATTGCCGCTTTTTTTTTTTTTTTGATGGAAACTCTTCCAATTTTCTCCTTTTGAAAAGGTAAAACTCTTGCCTATGGGATTCCACTTGTACAGTCTTTGCAAGGAATGAAATCCAAAATACAGGTAGGTGCAACAAAACTAAATATATTTGCTTGTGATACTAAGATTAATAAAAATAAAATCCAGCTCTTATCTTGTAGTCATCACTGTCTCTTCTTGATACAAAGATCTGTCTTCCCCTTTATTTGTGCATGTGGCTTATGTGATTCCCCTGTACTATTGAGATACAGATGATACAAGAACGGTGTTACACATTCCCGTGACTTCATGCAGCGAGGTAAATTGTAAATAGCTTAAATTGTCGAGTTTGGAGAAAGTAAGAGTGCAGAAGAGGCAGTAGTCTGGAAACTGGGAGAACCAAAAACAAATGTTACTGCCGTGTCTTTAGGAGTAATAAGTTTCTAATTTTTGACATGGAGTGAGATTTGATAATTGCTCACAATTTGGATCATCTGACCAGAAAATGCTGCTGCAGATCTGCCTTCTCTTGTGCATTTTTTGGAAAGAGATAATTCTGACTTTCCTTATGGGTTGAAATGTTTCCAACCCATCCCGGATGGTTACTTTTTGCAGCTGCTACCTACAGATCGTTGCTGTGCATCAAACATGAGAGCATTTCTGCAGCTCTGAAATACAAGAGTGAAACAAAATGTGGATGGAATAAAACGTTGGGTATGACTGTGAGCAGATTTCCAAGCACAGGAAAGAGAAGGCAATGCTGTACTGATATTTGAAATACTTTATTTTTTTTTTTAAAGCTGGTGAGGGGCATACCCCAAACTGTTGTGAACAAACTTGTACTAAAATGTTTCAGAATTCACTTTGTCAGTGAGTAGCAGTTAGACATGGAAGTGCTCTTTGTATCAGTGCTACATTCTTCTTAGTGGACCTCTTGTCTTCTCTGTTTGCAGCGCAGTGATGGGCCTTATGCACTAATATTAGTCCCCACTAGAGAGGTAGGTGGCCTTTTTCCTTCCTGTTCCTGTCTGAATCTGAATGTTTGAACACTGATTTTTAGTGTGTTGATGTCGGTCTGCCAGGGACTGTCTTGGGAAACGTTGTCTGTCCTTTTGCTCAAATCTTGCTCTCACTGAAAGAGTTTTTCTTCTCTGGATGCGTGTTGTCATTTTTGTTCGGTGCCATACCAAAGTAAGAAAGAAGGAATCTCTCTAAGTTTTCCTCATGCAGTGGCAAATACCTCTGAAGACTGGAGAAACTCTAGCTCAGTGCATGGGAGGGAGAATCTTGCCTAGCTCACACAGAGGGTGTCAGTAAAACCAATGAAACCAGCTTTGCAAATGTGTAGGTTTGTACAAACGTTTCGTTTTTAAGGCGCTTTTTTCAAATCCATGAGTGAATGCTGAAGGTGAGGCTTCCAAGAGTTGATTTCTCCACTGAACTCTCTTCTGTTTGATTTAAATTATTTGCAATTGCAAAGGCAATTTCAGAGGAGGGTATCAACTTTTTTTTTTGGTATGTCAAATGGTGATAACTTCCATATGGAAAATTGATTGCAGGTATCTAGTTTGGGGCACAATGTTTTATGCAATGTGCAGTGCAATATTGCAGCTCAGTTCTGTAAAAGGAGAAAGCTCTGAAGGTATTTAAATTTTTACAGCAGCAAACTTACTGCCTCTCTAGGATGCTGTATGAATACCAAGCATGTAGGAAACTGTTTGTAAGCTTGTTTCAAGGGCTGCCATTGAGAGTACTTAGGAAGATAATTTGTAATTACAGTTGGTATTACTTTTACTTTGCCATGAAAGCAATGGCCTTTCTTAAGAGCTTGGCAAATAATAGCATGTAGCATGTGTAGTCAGAGCATTTAAAAGAGATTTACTCCCATAACTAAGCCCTGCTCACATACTCATTCCATGGATGAGTCAGGACGGCACCATTGACTTTCTAGGTTGTCTTCATTGCCACAGCAGGCAGCAGCTGAAACCCAACCGCTAAATGCTTCCTACTGCCCAGACATTTAGGTGTGCAGGCTTTGTGCGTATCATCTCTGTTCTGCTGACTGGGAAACAGCCCAGTGGTAGGATCACTCCATGGGTCAGGTGAGGGAATGATGCGGTCTGCCCTGGCTGTCAGAAGAGAACTAATCTCTGGACTGCGTTTTCTTTTCATAGTGGTTTTCTTCGAGAAATGGTGCTATTTTCCCTTTTGCTTTTCCAGGGGAGCAAAATCTTCTGTGGCTTCAGCTTGTTTTTTCCCCTGGGGCATTCACAGAAGCCAGCAGAAGTCTGTATTGTCCTGAGAGCTGGCTTGTGAAGCTGAACCAGCAGAGGTTTTTGAACAGGTCCAAATATGATAAAAGAAGGATTATGGAAGAGAATAAAAAAATACACAGCTTCTAAAATAAAAATTAAGAACATGTTTAGAATTCTGATAATATGCATAACAAACTACCTTAAATTTTGAGCCAAAGGGGCTTGTTTGTAGTCCAGGGACTTTTTCAGAACTCAGTTTCTTTTGTTTTCTATAGCTTGCGCTCCAGAGTTTTGATACAATGCAGAAGCTACTTAAGGTAAGAATTCAATGCTCTGTATTCTTATTGCTTGATCCTCTTGCTCTTAGAGGCTGAACTACTTCAGTTGTGTGAATTCAACTGGATGTTTAAGGGAATCCAGCATCTGGCAAGATAGATGGTCCTTAAAGATAAATCTGTTTGTCTTTAAGTGCATTTAAGTGTGATTTCCCTGTGGCATGTTTTAAACTATTAAATGAACAGCTAAGTGATTAATTGTGGCACCTTAGTTGCACATGTTTTCATGAACAAGCATAGCTGATTTTCACAACACTTTGTTTTCAGAAGCACCTGCCATTGTTTCAGTCTGAGTTATGAATAGAAACTCTCACAATGACAAGTGCCGTTTTACTGAAACTAATACTAGACAGATGGATTTCAGATGGGGAGCAGAACTTGTTGAGCTGCTTTGCCAGTTGAATGATTGGAGAAATTAGAAGGCTTTTTAAATCATTAAATGATAGTGCTTTCCTTTTAATTGAGGCGGAGTATCTTACCGTGGGGCTAGAAGGTATCTAAATCATTTATCTGATCCTTAGTCCCACTCCCTCTTCTGTTTTTTTCTTTGAAATAATAAGGCACTGTTCAAGTCTTTCTTAGGGCTGGAATTACCAAGTAAGATTTTGTTGTGTCATGCTGAGGTTTAAAGTACTTCAGTCTTCTTCCATAGTAATTAGTAGTTATTGTGAGTGGACTTTTGATGTCCTTCAAAGGATGAAATCTGGATTGACCCCCCCCTTAATTTTTCTTTTATACATATGTGTAGTAACCATCTAGTCCCTTGTAAACTGTCATAGTGACCCAAAGCAGAAGGTTTAGATTGTGGTTTGACTGGACCTCGGAAGGGCTGGATGACTGGCGGTTCTAAGATGATTGTGTCATTACTGAGAGAGGAGAAGGCTAGTTCAGCTGCTCTTGATACAATTACTCTATTGCCAGCTGCTGAGTTTATATTGGATGGATCCTGCTTAGACATCTTCCTTAGTTTAAAGCTTAAAAAGGAGCCCTTTTTGTAGGGAACTATTTTGTTGGAGCATTTTTGGCAAGCAGTGACCCGTGCAAACTTAAGCCTATTTACCAGTCACGCATTTGTGCAATCCCTACAAGCTGTGCTCTGCTTCTGTCCTGCGTTTCCTCACGAATGAGGCGATGGCAGTGCTGTGCTTTGATTATCTCCCCTGTAAATATTGGGCAACATTGGATTCAATGAAGGGCTGGACCTCATTAAAGTAAGTGGCAAAAACTCCTGTCAGCATTAATGGGACTGACATTTAATGTTCACAGACATGGTGACTGTGTGCATATAGATAAACTTTGTAGGTCCTGTGCTTTTCTTATATTTTCCTTGGCCACAGGAAGCTATTGCTTAAAGGCAAGATGAAGAAATAGCATCATAGCTTGTCTTTGAACATTTAGGCTACATGGGGAGAAGGAACAGAATTATTATTATGTGATTGGAAGTGGTGCAAAAATGATTGCATTTCTATCTTTCTAGACGATGTGGGAAGCAAGTTACCTGGCTAGAACTAAAGGTGCCATTGATATGTAGCTGTGGGTGAGAGGGTGCTTGTAGGCTGTACCTATTTGATCAAATCAGATGCACACTGCTGTCAGCCCCAGTCATTTCTCTTTTTGCCAAGAAGCGTAATTTTTGGACTAGGCTCTGTCTCTTTATTAAGAAAAATCTATATTGGTCTTGGTTTTCCTTTCTGTAGCCGTTTGCCTGGATTGTGCCTGGAGTGCTAATGGGGGGAGAAAAGAGAAAATCGGAAAAAGCCAGGTAGGAAGCCAGCTTCTTAAATTGTATTTTGGGTCCTTCTGCTCTACAGCCTTTTTATCTGTTACTCTTCTTTAGAGTGCTTTTCTTACTGGGAGAGAGGATTGTAAGTTTGGATCAAGCTGTGATCCCCCCGGATCTTACACAGACACAGTGACTGGGTCAGCAGGAAGTATTCTCTTCCCCCAGTTGGATCTATTTCTAAAATGTTGGTGAGCCTTCTGAGAAGATGATTTCTTGTGTCAGTATTTTTTTTTTCTCTTCTGACAAACACCTGTATTTGCTTACCACTGAGTACAGTATTTCTTACGGGGGAAATTGCTTTCTGGAGAAGAGATTTCCTGGTGTTAAAAATCTTTCTTTTCCCTTTTCAAGAATTGAATTGTAAGCTGGTAATCCAAAATGGAATTTTCATTTCTCTGTGTATAAGCATACACAAAAAGAACTTTATTCTCAACAGTAAAAAAAGTACTCGGAAAAGAAAACCTAGCTTTGGTGTTTTAAATTTTTTTATTATTATTAATATTTCTTTCCACCATGTCTTTATCACTGAGTATGCCTCTGAGTATCAATGATGATCAAGGATAAAATTTAGCTGTGCAAGAAATTTCAGTTTTAATGAGTGAGAAAGTACTCTCCCTGCTAATTTTACTATGGTCATGATTTTTTTCCTCTGTGGGTTCCAGTTTCTCACTCTGGGTTCCTATTCCTGTACGTTTTCTTTCCTTTTCCTTTCTTTTTTTCTTGTTTCTTTTTTTTTTATTATTATTTTTTTAATCTAAACAGATTACGTAAAGGAATAAATATCCTTATTTCAACTCCTGGTCGCCTGGTTGATCACATCAAGTCCACAGAATGTATTCATTTCCGTCGCACTCAGTGGCTGATTATTGATGAAGCAGACAGGTAAACTTTCAAGTGTTTAGATATAGAAAATAATTATGATACCCTCTGCATCTACGTTCAGTAATTCACTAAATATTTAACAAAATAATGAGAGATTGTGCACCTGATTTTAAACCATTCATGCTCAGTGGCCTCAGAGGAGCACCAGATGTCTGGAATTAGGAAGAAATGTCCCCTTTGGACAGATGATTGTACAATTATTCGTTGCAGCGATTCTCTGTGTCTTCTGACGTGTCTGACCCTGGCAGAAGTTGCAGATGGAACATGAAGCTAGATGGGCTAAAGCTCTGATCACCTCTAGCACATCCCCTATTGTTAATGGCTCATGTAGCCTTGAGACTTTCTCCTCCTTCTTTCCTACAGCATCTTTCACCACCTCTGCTGTTTTTGTAGGATCCTGGACCTGGGCTTTGAGAAGGATGTAGCTGTGATACTCAATGCTTTAAATGCCGAGAGAGACACACGTCAGAATGTCCTGCTCTCAGCCACCCTCACGGAAGGTAGGTTATACAGACAGTGTCTCCTTTGCCCAGGCAACTGCAAAATGATTGTTTGAGTCTGATTATATTGCTATCTGGTCAAGACATTAATGTAAAATAAAACTGTTGGCTGAATTAGTGTCCTGTGATGCTTTTGGTGGAGTCCACAACAACTGAGCCTGGCTAAGCTGAAGTTTGTTGAGGTGTTCTGTCAGCATCTGAGGCAATGGCTCATTAGTTCCTTGCCCTTCACTGCTTTTCACTGGAATTGCATTGGTTGGGGCTTTTTTGTGTGAATATATCATCACCCTCCCCAGCAGCACCCCAGACTGGACCTCATGTATTTTGCATTTTCTGTGATTTAGGAGTAACACGGTTGGCCAATATCAGTTTGAATGATCCTATCAGCATCTCCATAGCAGATGAAATCCAGCAGGGGCTCAAACCAGCATCGAAAATGGATAGAGAACCCAGTAGTTCATCAAACTGCATGGAGCAGGAAAACTTCGCTGTTCCAGAAAAGCTTAAGCAGTATTTCATGATGGTCCCCAGCAAATTGAGGCTTGTCACGTTAGCAGCATTTATCCTTGAGAAATGCAAGGTGAGACTGCAGTTATATTACTAAGCAGCCCTTTGCCCTTTCTGACCCCTTTATCTGTTCCTTTGTCAAGGATAGCATGGATTAGATCTAGGGCTTTGAAGTGCATGTAGTGTACGGAGAGCCACAAGAGACCTGAGGTGCTATTCCATCTCTTTTGGGGTTTAGTATTTGGTGGGCTTAGTATTTGCTGTCAAACTCCATAATCCTTTCGCAGCTAATCATATCTCCAAATGGAAGCCACCTAGATTGTACGATGATCAGGGAACTGAGAGAAGATTGTTGAAATAGTCATGTGCAATTTTCTTGGTTTTCTTGCAGTTTGAAAAACACCATAAGATGATCATCTTTTTCTCCAGCTGTGAACAAGTGGAATTCCACTATGAGCTCCTTGTAAAGGTGCTTTCAGGAGGGCTAGAGTCAGAACAACCCAAACATTCGTCTGTCTCCTCTGCGCACTTACAGTTTCTACGACTGCATGGCAGCATGGAACAGGAAGTAAGCATTCTCAGAATGTCAGGATACACAGTTTTATTTATTGTGTGGTTATTTTGGGGAGGAGGGCAGAAGAGAGGACAGAGAGTCATTTCACCTCTAGGGGCCTCACTCTTCCATCTGCTAATGAGAATAGGAATATTGTCCCACTTCTGGAAAGTACCTTGGTTGCTGTATCTGAAGAACACAGCTGAAGAGGCAAGAGGTGTTATTTCAGCAGGCGGAGGCAGCCGTCCAGTATTCCCAGTGGGTGCACTTAAACCAGTTTTGCATCCATGGTTCCCTCTCATGCAGTCAAGACAGGCTTTTAATACCAAAGTAAAACCTCATCCAAAACATTACTACCCAATAAGTTGCCTCCATGAGGTGAGGATGGAGCACCTGGGCTTTGGTTTTGAAGAACAGCATCTTGGCAGACTGCTCTTTTGTCTGGGATGGAGTAATAGCAATATAACAATGATTACCCAAAAACAAGTCTAGGTTTTAGCTGGCTAGGCCTGGGTGATGAGATTGGAGCTTGCTACAGAGAGCTGAGAGGCCAGGAGAAGAGTGTCAGATGAACTGTCACTGCAACATTTCTGCTGGTAGCTGAGGGACCTCCTTTGAAAGTTCAGCCCCTGATCCAGCCCTTGGTCTGTGATGGAGAGAGTTCCCGCTCTACTCTGAGCTGCACAGCAGAGGTGGGAAATGAATAGAGTTCTTCTGATGAAGCCAGAGGTGAAGAGCCATTGTTTTTCTTACTCATTCCCATCCTGCGGAGACCAGAAACATGTGCTTTGCTGTCCCTGCAGTCTGGCCTTTCCTCAGCCTGCCTGCCTGAGCGAGTGAGCAGGGCTGGTCTGGCCCAACTCTACCCTGACCAGCTGTTAAGCCAACAGAACACCACTAAGTAGCTGGCACCAGGGGAAGGGTTTTGCCTTTTTAGTACCCAGTGTGTAATTAGTGCTTGATGTCTTCAAATTAAGAGCATTAATGGAGCTAAATTGTGGATCCCATATGGTACTGCTGAGCACGGCTGCTGTCATTGTCAACAAGATACAGCGTGCTCTCTTCTTTAATTTTTGTCAGCAGAGGGTTCAGTGTGTCGGCGAGGCCCAAGTTTCCCTTCTTTCCTGGAACAGTACCTCTAGCTGGGGATCAAGTATGTAACTTTCCTTCTAGTTCGTCAACGTAACAGGACATTCCCTAAACTCCTAGCTAGAACTCTGAGAAGGAAGGCTTGAAACATGGAAACAAGGATATTTTGGAAGGAGGAAGCAAAAAAAAGACATGAAGGAAATGGGTATGGTGTTTCTGAGGCCAGAGACAGACTGAGCTCTGGAAAGGAAAAGAGTAAATAGAATCGGATCAGGGGAGTGTGCGTGTGCGGTTGTTTCCCACAGCTAAGGAGAGGAGGTGGATAGGTGGTCCTGGCAAGTGAAGAAACCCCTTGGGCAGGAGTTTCTGGCCAAAGTCTAATCTCTCCTGCCCTGGTACTTTGAAGACATATCCCACAGCAGCTCATGTGAGCAACAGTGCAGCTGAGCATCCCCGATACTTAATAATTACCCAGTGGCTGTCTGCATGCCCCACTGGGCGCGTGATGAGGCTGATCTCTTGTGATATGACTGTACTGCTGTGTCATCAACATGTGCTCACCCTGCTCATCGTGTGGCTGGACAGACAGTAGTTAATATGTCCAGCTTTTTCTTGTATTCACAAAAGCTTGGGTTGCCCATAAAATATGCTAGTGCTTCTGTTGCTTAAAATATTTTGTGGCTCCCCTCTCCATGTAAAACAGTTACTGCTTTTTGACATACACAGGCCATGCTTCCATGCTTTGCACAGAGATGTTGGCTGTCAGGTTTGCCCCAGGCACTGTGCTTTTCTACCTGGGACCACACCTGTATGCCATAAATGTTTTTTTCAACTTGCAGAAAGAGTCAGACTGGAACTTGGGAAGCCAGTTCCTTTGCTTTTGAAGCTATACTCAGTGAGTGAGGCATAGTTGTTAAATTGTCACATTAGCTAATTTGCTTTATGTTTGATTGTAATGTGCTTAAGCACTCTTTTCATTTCTCTGTTTCAATCCTCTAGGAAAGAACAGAGGTCTTCCAGGAGTTCATAAAATCCAAGACAGGCATCTTGCTTTGCACTGTAAGTAACCTAGAGTCCCTTTGCAGCTCCACGCTAATGGGCCTGTCTGATATCTAATGGTAGAACAGAGGATTTGGCACAGAGCTCTCATTCCAGCTCGCTGTCTGACCTTGAGGAAAGTCATCTCCTTTTTCTGCTTCTCACATGGTAAATAAGGACTGGTGCCTTCTTTGCAAACTGGTATATGATCTTTTGCTGCAAGGTATCATATACAGAATAAGTGTATGTCCTATACAAGAGGCCTCTAAGTATTTTGCGTGGTCTTATGTCTGGAAAAATCTGTTCATTTGAAGCTGGAACCTTGCCCTCTACGAGCAGTCAGTAGAACGCAATCCTAATTTGTAGTATGCCCCATAACTGGCAGGTAAATTGGATGTAATGTGATATTTCCCATCTTAATGACTACCCCAAGGTTAAAAACAAAAACCTGCAGGGATGGAAGGGAAACCCAACCAGAGAATCATGTTATTAGAAATGCACATGCCCTGCTGCTCTCCAAGCTTTGCCCTTCAAGCTTCCTTCAAGGGTGCTGATGGAGAAATTCTTGTCCTCTACTGAAGTTTGCTGGCACCCTTGTGTTGTGGTGGCACCTTCCACTTCTCGTTTCTGACCTGTCGGTGCCACAGCTAGCCTGCTGCAGTGGTGCAGAAGGCTGCACGATTTGCTCTCTAATAGTGGCAGCTGTTGATCTGAAAATGTGTGAATCTTGGCGATTTCTACTCACCGCAAACTTGTAAATTACAGCGATCGGGAGTAATTAGAGCTGAGAAACCCTCTCCAGCTCTGAAATTACTCCTGTTCTTGCAGCACATTATTCTTAAAGGAAACTAGTAATTTTTTTCAGAGAGTGAGGGCTGAATTTTATCTGTTTTTTTTTTTTTCTTTATGCCTGCAGTTCAAACTAGGACTGCCATGTGTACGTAGGAGTGTTTGGTTTAGCATTGCCAAATTATATATTGTATCACCTGTAAAACTGTACTGGTTACATGCTAGTCTTGGTCCTACTTGTGTGTACAGTGATTTGATCAAGGTCAAAATGCATCTTTGCAATGGATAAGTGTAAATATAACTTGGTTTCCCTGTGTACAGAAGTAATACTTTAGTGTCTCAGCTGAGAAGGATAGCAAAGCTTAGATCATCTAGTGGTGTAGATTAAGTGTTTTGAAGATAAAGTGTTTGGTAAATTATAAATAATAAATATCTAAACTTTGTTATCCTTCATGGACATGCTGTCTATAACTGAGAAATTTCAGGGACATGTCTTGTTACTGAAATTTCAGTTTAATGAGTTTGGAAAGACAGTGAATACCCAATTTTGGACAAAGAGAAAACAGAATCATTGTAGTCACTGGGGAATGAGTTCCTGGGTCAGACCATTTGAAGGGGAAATGTAGCCTGTGGCAGGAGAAATCTGCCAGGAAACATACAGCTGTTGACAAGGTAGGAAGAAGTAAGTTGGATAAAGAAATCCCAGTGGATGGGTTCCCCCTCTTGAGACACTGGAGATATGGTTTAATTTCCTGCCATGCCACAGACTCTGTACAAGTGGATGTGGAATTGTGGTGACAAGGCAAGTAGCCATGTCAGCTGAGCAGAGATAGGTGTGTGTTTGCTCCTGACCTGTCATGGATGGGAGGTAGTGGGGATTAACGTTGATTGCCGTGAAGAGGGTAGTGTAAGGTAAATGCATTTATCGTAACCCTCCTTCGTTTCAATCTGAGCTACTTTGCATTTACTGCAAGGCAGGGATGCAGACCTTGACAGTTAGGGATACTATGGCGCAGCTGGCACATGGTTAGCACGTTAAGCACAGTAAGTTGTGTGTCCGAGTCCAAAATCTCTCTGTGCTTCAGCTCCCCATCTGTAAAATGGGGATCGTAGCGCTGTTCTGCCTTACAGAGATGTTGGGAGGACAAATGCATTGAAAGCAGGAGGTGGCCTGTTACCACAGTAATGGGGACCATATGGACACCTTAATATAGAGATACACTTTGCACTGGTCCCACATTACAGGTGCCTCCCCAACGCAGATGTCCAAAGGGCAGCCAGGCACTGTGACCACCTCCTGCCTCTGAGGGCATTGCTTTTTCTGACACTTTTCTTCATATCAGCAAAAAAATGTTTCGCAAAAAGATGGTTCTGTTCTTTTCACTGTGAAATCACATTTTGTGCCCACCAAATTTTGAAACCTGGCTCACAAAAGAGCAACACAAATAGTGTTGCCGTCCTTCCCTTGTCCCTTATGCCGTGTTCTCCACCCCTCTTTCCGCTCTAGTAAGCAATGGGACCTGCTGTTCCTTTTATTAATTTGCTCTATGTCATATGTATATTAATATATTCCATGCAATATTTTTGCCAGACAATATAAGCTGGCAGACAAGAAAATAAAGAAGGGCTGTATATCTCAGAGGGTCTCATCCAGATTTATTTCTCTCTCCTTCACTGAAGTTCTTTGCGGCTTCCTTTGGGATGTGCCTTTTAAACAAGTTCATCTCTTCCAGGGAGAGAGGAAAGATCATTTGGAGATTGTTTGCTGTTTACTCAGTCACGCTAACTCATCTTGCCAGTTTTCTGGCGGCCCCAGCCAAGAGCTTTCGCCTCTGACAGCTTCTGTGCTCTCTCCTTCCTCCTCTGATTACGCAGCCCAATCTGTCACCCTGCCGACGGGGGTCTCTACCCTGCTGATGGCTTTCCACACTCGGCAGTAATGACTTTTGGCAGGCCGGGAAGGCGCGAGAGCTTCTTCCCCAGCTTGGAGAGCCGTTAGGCCCTCTCTGCCTGTTAGCTAAAGCACTTTGTGAGGTTCTTTGGTAAATAAATGAGTCATTTTAATCCAACTGACAGCCTGGCACCTGAGCAAGCTGCCTTCCATCTGTACTTCTAGGCCTCATGTAGGCAGCCAATTGTCAAGCTCAGGGCCTTCAAGACCTCACCATTGAGTGTCTTTCAAAAGCAACTTTAGCAATTTCCTTTGCCCTAATTAGATTGTGTGAGAGGGACTGAGCAAACCGAGGCCCTTGCAAAACTTTTGGGGCTACATTGGTTCTGATCTTGTGCAGGGATATCCCTGGCTTTCGGTGTGACCTTATTGCCCTCCGTCCCCATGCACCCACCCCTCGGTACCCCACCGCCACGAGCAGAGGCTGGTAACGGGAATTTTAGGAGCAGAAATTTTGCATTTCTGGGGTTCCTCGGGTGGATTGTACCTTGATGCTGCACTGTTCTGGGGCTTGCAGTTGGGAGAGCCTGGGTTAAGGCTTCAGATCATCGTGTTCGCTTGGCATCTGGGTTTTCTTTAAAATTGCGCTGGTGTAGATGATTTCTCCTTGCTGCTGCGAGATGGTCACTTCGTTCTCCCCTCCATTGCTCGTGGAAGGGAATCGGCAGTGACCTGCTGAGGTGCCATAGTCTTGATTTCCCTGTGGCTGTGGAGCGGTGGTGTGGGGTCGTGCATGGAGAGGGGAATGCCGTCGGGGACAGTGGCAAAGGAGGGAGGGTGGTACACTGGAAATCTACTGGGGTCCTTGAAAGAGCACTGGCAGCAGGTTAGTGCTGCTGTGTGTGGAATAAATGTAGCGCAAGTAAAACTGGGTAGTTGTTGTGTGAGCTCTATTCCTTTTCCTGCTAAGGTGACCCACAAGTTTTTTTCTAAAGATCTGAGAAGCCAGAAGCTCATGGGCTCTGCCAGCGGAGGAAAGTGAATCAACTCAAACTTTTTATCCTAATTCTACCTTGCTGCTGTCTGCTAGGGTCTTTGAGGGAAAGGAGCTACAGGAGATGCAGGTGGACTGATACTGAGGAATCTTTGAGAGTTCACAAAATACTCCAATTACCAGTAAATCCCAAGACACTTCTGAAAGAAAGCCAAGTTAAACCCCAGGAGAATAGCTGCTGATATGTGTCAGTAACAGCTGAGTGGAGTTGGTGGCATTGTGAAAGCAATAGTGAATACAAGGCTGATGATGGGAGAGAGCCTCCTCCTAAAATGTTGTCCCTGGCTATTTATTAGGCTTTTGGGTAACCTTTTCAACTTCCCCGCTTGCTTTGGCAGATGCACATGAGAACAATTCTGTCTGCGGCAGTAGTTTTCCAGCCAGAGGTGTTGAGAAAAGGCATCTTAGAAGAGGAGGGAAAGAATCTTGATGGACAAGAGGGATGGCTCCCGCCCCTGCTGCCTACTTCTCCTCCCCGTGTTGGAGGGACCTGCTCCTGACCACAAGAACAGCTTGGCTGGGGTTTTTTTTGGGTGCACTGACCCTGTCCCAAGGTCAGAGCCCTCTCATCAAACACAGCTTTTCCTAGACAACTGGGTGTGAGAAAGAGCCAGTATAGGAAAAGACCAAAGGCTTGTCAGGGTTGGAAGTATATAACAGAGCCAGCCAGATCGGAATTGGACGTCAGCGCTCCTGTCTGATCATGCTGTAGAGTTTATAATCTTGTTATCCTGGTAACTGCTGTACACGTTCCCTGACTTCTCTTGATTTATTTTCTCCAACCTCCTTTAAATGGCTTTTTGTACATCTGTTCATTCTGACTCTGGCAACAAGTCGTTTCTTAATGAGTGCGTTGGAGCGAAGGTGTATGTTATTTCAGAGTGGGCGCTGTGGAAAGTGTCTCCTCTTTTACTGCAGTTGGAGCCACAAAGCAACCTGGCTAGTGCTTATGGGAAGGCCTTTGCTGCCAAAACATCAGCTTCCCAGTCTTTTAACGTGTGTGGGAGTTGCATGAAAACACTTCAGTGGGTGGCTGACACATTTTTAGTACATTAAGCCCCTGCTTACGTTCTTAATATATTCTATTTTGCAACTAGCTAAAAGATACATGTGTTCCAAAACATTTCCTAACAGAGTTAAATCTGCACACCTGCTCTGCTATTGTGCGTGGTGAATGTAAAATCCAAGGAGTATGTGAGGACGTTACTAATGAACAGAAAATCAAGAAGGGAGATTGAAACATGTTTGCACTCTCTCCATTTTGAACGGTATTTAAACTCTCTTTTCTCTTTGAGAGGGTATGTTTTTTGAGCCATACTGGCTGTGGATAACTAAAGGGTCTCATTCATGTCCCTCTCTGAGCTGATGGGTTTTCTCACCAGCTGGCACATCAAACAACGCTCCTGACAGCAGCTTCACTCTTTCCTTCGGGGCTGAGTTTTGTTTCTCCAAATCAAAGCCAGACTAGTGGAAATCTAAGGGACGGCTGAAGTGCCCTCTCCTCAAGCTGTACTCCAGCTTCCTGCAGATTCTGCTAAATTGTTTGTTGGCCTTTTATCATAGGGCCAGGCGACCTGCAAGTTATCTGCTCCTCAGCTTCAGACCATCACCTAGGAAACAACTGTTTGTAGGTGGAGATCAGTGCATCTTTGGACGTTCCGCTCAGAGCCTCAGATCCTTGACCATTTGCTTTATGGCCACTTTCCTTTTCATCGTTAGCAGCCTGGGTTTAGTTCTTAGGCTTGCTGTGGAGAAAGGCGTGCTCAGAAGAAGTGTTGCCTGACAGAGATTTAATTCTGCCTCTCCCACTGTTTGGGTGGTAGGTGCCTATGAGCAGATCTGTTTTCATCAATGAAACAAACTGAAGGACCAAAGGTATCACTGCTATTAGGACAGTTGATTCTCTCAGATATAATGTAAAGGGACGGTAGCAGACTGCTGTAATTCAACACCACTCTCATGAAATAGGTGTTTTTATATCCTCTAGGCTTTGGGCCATAGTAGTGAATAATTTTTTATTGTACTAGTCTGTTAACAATATTCCTTGTGTTTTAAACACTCAACATTATTCCTGACCTTCAGCCCATCTATCCCCAAAGTAGGCACAAAAAGTTCCTACTTGTGTAGCCAGTTGTTTCCTGGCATAATTGCCATCCCAGAAGAGTTCTTACTTTGCTGGTATGCTGAAATAATTTTAACTGAAGTAATTTCCTTATTAATTTTAAAGGATGTTGCAGCACGTGGACTAGACCTGCCTCAAGTTACGTGGATCATACAGGTAGGTTTGCTCTGTACGTATGTGTATGTATGTATGAAGTGCAGTCTTGCTCGGATGAAATCCCTTTTCCAGTCCACACCCTCCTTCTGTAGTTTGCTGGTCTTTGTGCCAATGCCTCCAGGTATGGGAGACCCACATGTTCCTGACTGCCGGACTGGGATTCCAGGTTTTGCTAGGATACAGCGTTGCTACCATACCTTTGGTTTTGACGGTCTATTTTCCTCTTCAGTAACTCCGGTGTTATCAGCTGTGTAATAATATTCCACTGGCTGGGAGGAAACACCCTCTGCTTCCCCCACAGGAAGCCAAATCTTGTGAAGTACTGGCCATCTCTCTTGCAGTTCTGTGTTTCTACTTTTCTGAGCTTGCTGAGGAGGCAGTTCCATGAGGAGCTGAAGTGTAATCCTAATGTTAAACATTGAGTAGCTCGGTAGTGTCTGTGCAATGACCTGAATGTTTCAAGGTGAGGCTTTGCTGGGTTGGGGCTGGGGTTGGATAGCTGTAAGCATTCAGCTTTCAGTAGAAATACATAGTTCAGATTTTCCCTGGAAAAAAACAAAACAAAACAAAAACCCACCACCAATGCTGCTGCATTGCTATTGACAAAAATATTGTCTCTGAAAAAAATAGAAACTAAGGGAGATGGATTGAACATTAAAAATAGCAGCCTGTCATTTCAAAGAGGAAGGTGGGGGCATGAGGCAGATTTTGTTTTTATAAAAGAATTATAATTTAAAAAATTGAGTTGAATTGAGGAAGAACAGATCCAAAGATTCTCGTGTATCAAGTGACACCTGCGTGAAAAGAACAGGGCACAGAGCCTTAACAAAGCCTTTTAATTTCTACTTCATCCCTTCAGGTAACAAATTTGATTTTAATTTTGTATTTTTAAGAAAGAAAGACTGTGTAGCAGCTAGCTAGTTGGAGAAGGCTGGGGAAGTGAAGTCTTTAATTCCCAAATCAGTTTATTAATATAATTTAACCAAAGATATAGTTGCCAGTGTTAGAACTCAGTGCAAATTACCTAAAGCCCTGGGAGACTTCTGTGTGTCCAGAAGGCGAAATCTCAGCTGTCCTGAGAGCTGTGTCCAAGAGCAAGGACCTGCAGGGAGCAATTAGATTGCTCACAGCATCTTACTCACACCTCTAGCCAGTAGAAACTTTGCCAGAGGGCACAGGTATAAACACTAGAGTGGGCTTTGGTTGTTGGGTTTTTTCCAGTTAAACTGCTGAGGGCTCATTTCTGAGCAGTATCTCTGTGCATGTTCATTTTTCCAGGAAAGAAAGGATGGGGGGGGCGGGGGAGAAGAATAGGGGGAGGTTAAAGGGAGGGAAATATGTCACCCTTTATCAGAGCTTGCAAATGGCTGGGCAGTTTTGATTCCCAGTGAAGTAAATGAGAGGCACCGCTATATTTAAGCAACATTTTCATAGTGCCTGATAATTAGTTGTACACAGGAGGACGATCGCTGCCTGTATCATATCCTGCTGAAAGCACCCCCCCATCTCTCTTAGATTTCTTCTAACCAGTGACCAGCTATGGTTTGCTTTAATCAAAACAAAGCAATTCAGCCCATCTCCAGATTTGAATCTGTCGTCTTTTACTTTGTCTTTTCTCCCAAATGCAGAGCGGGCAGCCTCCCGCTATGTATGGGCAGTCCTGGGGGTTGTTTGTTTGAGCTCTTTGTGAGACTATTTTTTATTTTTTTTTTAAGGGAAGCAAACAGATTCCTGATGTGCCTGTATAGAAATAAAATGTAAAAAGGCAAAGAGAGACACTGAGATGGGGAAACTGTCCTATTATCTGAAAGTTGGCCGATGTGTCACATTCACATGTCAAAAAACTGCTGTGGCTGAGGGGGCTGAGTGATGGTTACAGGGATGAGCCCGATGGGCTCTTTATAAACAGGCCAATTCCGAGGGAGGTACAGCATGGGGGTTCTGCTCTGATCCCTTTTGTTTCAGATGAGCGGGCTGAGTGTCTCGTTTATAATTAACACGCTGTGTTCTGTTAATTCCTCCTTTCCCTTCTCATGTTCCCTTTTTGAAGTATAACGCTCCGGCTTCACCTGCGGAATACATCCACCGGATCGGGAGGACGGCTCGCATTGGCTGTCACGGGAACAGCCTGCTTGTCCTGGCGCCTTCGGAGGCAGAATATGTCAGCTTGCTGGCTTCTCACAAGATTAAGTGAGTCAGAAACGCGAACAAAAGTTTCAGCTCATCCTTGCTAATTAACCTTCCGTGGCACTTTCAGCGGGACTGTGTCTCGTGCAGGTTTTAATAAGAATTTATTAATTCTTGTGATCCAGGACCAGCCCCAGACTAGCAAAAGGAGAAAAAGGAAAGTGTGTGAAAATCATCAGCCTGACAGATTGTGCGTGCGGGTGTGCAGTGAGGGGCAGAGAGGAGACAGTAGTCGGAGATTCTTTGCACTCTGTTGTTAAGTCTCTGGCCCTGGGTTCAAATCGTGGCTATGCGGAGATCACAAGTCAAATGAGCCTGTCAAATGCTAACTGGCCATCTGCCTGCATAGCACCATATTGTCAGGGGTTGTGCTTGCTCTTCAGGAGAGATCCGGCGAGAAATAGCAAGGGAGCCTTGGGTCATCTCTGGCAGGTAATTGTCCAAGATGTGCAGTGTAAGTGGCTTGTGACGGGAATAGTAGAGGCTTTTGTGAGTGGTGAGTGCCCAATCTGGTCCTGGAAGGCAATAAGGGGGGTGGACTCTGCAGAGCAAAAGTGGGGTGTGCTTCCAAGCTAGCTGAGAGCTTCTCTTGCACCAGCTCTAGCTAGGACTTGGGAGTAGATGGTAAGGAGAGCAAGCCAGGCTGGGACATGTGCTGTCACCTACCCAGTGGCCAACACATGATGTTAGTCCAGCTCTGCTTGTGCAGTGGTCCTTTTGGAGAGAAAAAACACAACTCGCCACTCAGCATTGCTAGTCAGGAGCGCTATCGGGTCTCAAGCTTCCTCAGCAGTCGGCTGGATATATGTGACTCCCCGTGCTCCCTGCACTGCTGTCTCCCGGCATTTCAGAGCAGCAGCTGAGCAGAGTCCCTTTAGTGGTGAGCTAGTGTTGATGGAGCCCTGTAAACTCATGCACAAATTAGTTCTCTTTTATTCCTTGTGTTTATGTCGGGTGGAGCTGCTTGGAGTTGAATTTGGGTTTGCATCCTTGAAACAAACAAATGTTGACAGTAAATACAGGCTTATTCTAGGCTGTGAGCCATTTAGTGGTCTAACAAAGAGCCATCCATCATCCCAGGTAACTATCTATTAAGCAGACACCAGCAAGACATGGAGGGCTAAGCTGACAGGGTTTTTTTTCATGTAACAAACAGCACTGACATTTAAAGGTGAAATCCCACATAATTGTGAATTTTTAACTCCAAGTGGAAAGTTCTATTTTTTGTATTTTATATTTTGGAAGTGTTGGAGGAAGGAGGGGGAAATTTCCCTTTTTTTATTTTAAATGTTAATGCTTTTATGCCATTTTGATGTTTTTTAACAAGTTTAAGGAGCAGTGTCACTCACGCTGGTAATGATGTCTGCTAAGGAGACCTGTTGGTGAGCTAGCCACTGTTCTCCGGGAATCTATAGACAACTGGGCTGAATGAGCAGAGGGAGATTTATGTGAATTTTTTTTTTTCTCCACTTCTCAAATCGGTATAGCCAAACAACTCTGGGAATTGTTATTTCATATTTGGTTGTTTTATGTTCTTCATAAAACGTGCTGCCCTGTGGATATGGGACTTGCCAAAAAAAGAATTGTCATTTGCCTTCCTTGACCCCTGTCTTCAGTTGGAAGAAAACGAGTGTCTAATTGGCACGGGTGGGCAATTCGGCCTGTTTGCACTCTACTCTCTCTCTACTCTTCCTACATAGTAGCGCATGGTGTGAGAAGGGGCAACGGGGGAGAAAACAGAGCTGATGAATTACAGTGAAGATGCAGGAAGGCAGCTTGAAGCTAAAGGCAGCAAGTGCCATCAGCACAAATTGCCGTTACCCTTCATAAACAGGGCATTATGGTGATAATCCTGACAATTTAATTCAGTGCGAGGGTGAAAGACAGCATGTGCTGTACTGTCACCGATCCTCTTAGGCACTGATAGGTTTTGTTTCTTTATCCTGAGTCTTTGTGGCTTTTGACTTGGACTGCACAAGTTAGTGGAGTTTGCATGTTTTTAGTCTTTGCTTAATTTTTAAATCTCTTGGGGTTTTTTGGAGATGAGTGTGCACTGGGAATTTTTTTAATTTGTTTTTTTCTTTTTTAAATGAAATTCCCGCTGGGTTTATTGAAATGTAAATACTTCATAAAATATGTATTTCTAAGAAGACAAAGCATGAGACGAGTCTCCGCAGCTCTCGGCTGGTGTAAATGAGCAGTGCCGTGCTGATTTACAGTAGATGAGGATCTGACCCAGAGTTTTTTCTTAAGCCCCTCCACCCACCCCAGCATGCATGGGAGTAAGTCCAGAAATGTTGAGAGTCGGAAGTAATGAGAGCAGACGTGGCTTTGTTCCTGGATGAAAATCCACTTCGGAATTAGGGATGACTGCCTTTGAAATTGGAAATCGCTCGCAATTAATTTTCACCGGTACCTGAAGCATCTCCTTGGCTTCCACGGTGGAAAAGCAGCGTTAGCCTTTGCCAAAACCATCTCACTTTGGCTCTGCTGAGATCAGTAATTCCCGTTGGGGCTCGAGAAAGCTGCATTCCTCTCTCTGCAACTTTTCAGTCTTTGTGCATCTTGAAATTGCAGTTCCTCCACCTAACTGTGAATGTGTATGTGCGTACACACACATGCTTACTCATGTTTTGTGTGTATTTCCTCTTTCTTTTTTCTATTTTTTTTTTAAAGGTTAGACTCCAAAATGTTCTATCTCAGCTCTGAGCGTAACTAACAGATTTTGCTTCAAAGGGAGGAGGCAAGAAGCAGAAGAAAGTCAGTGAGGTTCACTTTTTTTTTTCCCTTATGTCTCTTTTAGTTCCTTCAACTGCAATCTAGCAGCGCCTGCCTCGACAGCTATCAGATAATTTCTTTATCTCCTAACGGCGGCCTAACTAATTTATAAAGGAAAACGCATCACCGTGAAGGCACGAGTCATTTCTCTCCCTTCTCTACGGTTGTGCTTCCCCCCTCCCCTGCTCCCCTCACACGATGCTCCCCGCTGTGAACCAAGTTCACATATCTGTTAGGCTGCGAGCTGGCGGCGCGCCAGGCGAGAGGAGGATCGGAGAGGGGGTGACATCTCAGACAAATCAATGTCAAAGGTTTGACGTTTTCATTCATAGCGGTGTCAAAGCAACCTTTAGGGGGGATGGGGAGGTAGACTTTTCCTCTTGCTTAAGTGGTTGCCGTTTATGTTTTAATTTACTGTTATACTTTTCAAAAACAAACAGGGAAGCCCTCGGTTGTCTTTTTATGCTCCATTTCCCTTTCTCCTCCATCACTCCCCCGCCTTTTTCTCTCTGCATCCTCTGCAGAGGAATCTGCTCCATGGGGAGTCCCAGCTGCACAGCGATGGGGCTTGTCTCCCATATAGGAAATCTTATGGCCGCACTGGCCTGTGCCTTCCAGGCTGCATGGCTATTTCTCTGGACCATCTCTTCTCCTTTCCTTACATTGTGATGGTGATGTGGCTGAGGATGAGAAAGCAAATAGCAAACATAAAGGTATTTGTGGCTTTAACTGGGAAGGACTGGGGAACAGGATCGTGTTACACAGTATGGCAAAGATTCATCCATTCCTCCTAGCCAGGTGTCTAGAGATCTTTGAGCAAAGAGAAAGGGGATATCCTTCTTGTTATAATTTCTTTCAGTACAAAGTGAAGAAAAGAGGAACTGCATACATCTTTCTGACCATCTCAGATTCGGAAGTCTGAGAACTGTTGGACCCCCAAAATTTCTCTTTTCCTTATACTGATGTAACCCCAAATGAACTGCTTGGCTTCCGTGCAGTATTTATTATTTATTCTGGTATAAAAAGGGAAATAATCTCTTTTCTAGAGATGACCTTTGCCCATTGCTGAAAATCTGGGCCCACAAACTTCAGCTTTTATTATCTGAGTAATCCCCTTGGAAATGGGACCCAGTTTGGATGCAGCTGTAATATTAATGGCCTGGAGCTGCACAGCTGTTCCTGTATTGTCACCTGGCGTGTGTGTGCCCCACAAGACAGTGTTAAAGAGGACAAAGAATTCCTAGTCTCCTATAAATGCACTCTGAGTAGGATAGGACCACTCCCTTTAAAATGAAGCAGGTTTGTAAGCGTGTCCAGTATCTGGGCCATGACAGTACCCAGCAGTGTCTTGCGAGCAGGACTTGGAGAATAAATCATCTGGTTGAATCTACAGGAGGAATGTGAGTCGACAGAATGAAAATAAATGCCCAGTGTGAAGCCTGGCTAGGACAGCTGACCGAGTCTCCTGTATTTAAAAAAAATGCTGTGGGCTCCCTGATGGGCTGGGCTTCGGCTGTACACTTGAAATGAGAGGGAAGGTGAGTCTTCAGAATGAGGAAGGAAATCAAACCATTATTTGGTGTCAGAGGTGGCTTTTGAAGCTATAAATGAATTGGAGGGTGAGTGTGTCTATTGGAAGTGTCTCTGAGCTTTGACCCAAGCCATGTAGCAGGAAGTTGGAATGATGTAAGATCTTGTGGGAAAGGGTGATGATGTGGCCAGGGGGAAGGAAACTGCAGGAGAGTTGACTTGATAGGAAAAGTTCCTTGGGATCCTGTTGTTACCCTCTGAACTTGAGTCACTATGAGGGGAAGGAGCAGTGTCTACACAGCCTTAGTTTTAGCTCTTTAGTTACAGGAGCATGGTCATTAACATGGGTGGAAAAAAATGTGTGTAAACATCAAAGTGCTTTGTTCCTTTGAATGAGGGCTGAGCAATGTCTCTGATTCCAGAGTCAACTGGGGGAGACAAGATGTAGGAGAAGTAGCAAAGTAAGCGGAGCACGTCTTTCCAGCCTGTGTGTGTGTCTCTCGGTCGATTTCTTACACTTGCACAAGCAACCAAATGCAGACACCTGCTCCCTGCCCATGGCATCCAATGGACAATAAAATGTTTGACACCCTCTGGGTTCAAAGTGGCGGTTACAGATCTTATTGTTCACAGTTATAAAAATGTACAAATCTACAAGAAGCTTTAATGTTATGAGCTGCTTCAGCTCTGAGTTTCTTTTAGTGAAAAACATGACCAAATGTTTTTCAATTGTGTTGGTGCATCTCAACGCAAGGACAAAAATTATTAAAACAACAGAAATATAATTAAAGGCCTAAAGTTTTCCTTTAATCAGTTACTGTGGTTGAGAGCCAAAGATACTTTCAGTGAACTGGAAATCCGCCTTCAGTTATTTTGATGCTCTGTTAGAATTGGAGTGTGTAATGGTGACTTGTAATGGTGGCAAGATTGCGGGTAAGATTGTGTCTCTCTTCCAGTGAAAACACCAGTTCAGCTGGGGTTGAGATTTTACAGTAGTTATACTTTTAGGGTTGCTGAGTGTCTGGGATAAGATCGCATGTATTTCGGGATAAACTCTTAAGTTGAGTGTGTAAATCTCAATCTTTTGCTATTTTCAGCCTGGGGCTCATTACGTGCTGTGTTTGAAAAGTAGGAGAGACGGTAATTTTTTGTCTTTGTTGCTTCAGTGTTTCAGAGATAAAGATGGAGAAGGTATTATCCAGCCTGATGAAGGACGATCGCTTCAAGTTGCACAGACCAGGACGCAAGGTGAGTTATTCTGCTGATTCGGGATTGCTCCGATTTTCATTTACCGATTAAACGTCGTAAGTATTCCTCCCTTAGCTTCCATCTTTACAATGCAAGGGTTGGTATATCCATGATGTGAGGCACTGCAAATAATTCTAGAACTGCCTTATACCACAATTGTGCAATCTGTAAACTGTTGTCCCCAAAAAGCAGTCACTTCTAACTCTTCAGCAAATATTTTTGTAACAGACAATAAAGGTTTCTGGCTGCAAAAGCTTTGGGTTTTTTTCCCCACAAAGTTTCTGTTCTCCTTGGCTTTTCTGAACAAAAATTCTGTTGGAGATCACAAATGACACAAAACTTCTCACAAGAAATGAGGAAAATGTGTTTGGTGATGTGTTACGTAGGTTTTTTTATTATCTGTATTCAGTTGGAGCCTAAAACAAAGCTCAGTGTGTCGACAGACACCTTTTCATTGACTTCAGCAAGCTTTGGGTCTGCCTTCAAGTTGCTAATTCACAGAATTCAGTCATTTGCAATTGATGTCTCAGGCGTTTCTGCATTCTGGCAAATTAAATCCTCCAAGAACCCTCATTTTAAATAGAAGTCAAGAATGCATCAAGCAGTATGCTCTTTTTCTTTTTTTTTTTTTTTTGTTTTTCCATCTTGTTGCTGTTTTGCCTGCTCGTTCTTTCTGTTATACCACGTATGAGCCGCCTTGTTTCCTGCGGATGACTGTTAGGAGCTGTGGTGTTCTTGGTAAACACGCTTTTGAAAGATGTTCAGCTTTCCTACATGCCCTATATTTCACAGAAAGCCACATCTGTGGCTCATCTGAGATACAGCTCTATTTAAAGCTCTTTCCCACCGCTGCACAGTTTTTCACTGAAGTCACCCTGTAATGCCTGTATTTTAAATGTCTGGAACACGCCTAGGATATGACCTCTTAACTCATTCAACAAATAAATAAAAGTTTAATTGTGCTTTTGTTAATGCACAAATTATTTTAACTAGTTCTTCATAAATAATTTCCCTTTTTTTCCAGAATGTGTTTATAGGCAGGCAATTCTCACTTAAACATCTCAGAGCCCTTGTACGCTTGTCTTTGGAATAGCAATAAAAAGCTAACAAGCCTTTTTGCTACTAGAGCTGATCAAGTTGGTATTTCTACCATACTTTCAAATTATAAAATACTCTACACATCTCAGCACAGAATATTCTAAATACTCGTCTTTTGTCTTTCTCCCTTTTCTTAAAAAAAAAACAAAAAACCCAACATAAAAACCCCAAACAGTATTTAAAAGTATCTATTAGTCTGGTTTTTGCTCAGCGCAGCTGCCCTGCCACACCAGATGCTGTCTGTGGGTACGTGTATGGAAGGAGCTGGTTCCTTTCACTTGCAGTCAAAGGTGGGGTTGAATTCCTCTCTTCCCTCTGCCATCAAAGTGAATAGGATTTAGCTGTTGACTTCACTGGAGCTGAGATGTATCCATTCTGGCTGTAGGACAGTCTGAATCTGCTGCGGAAACTTAAAAATAGGTTATTCTG
Source organism: Pterocles orientalis (assembly GCA_011057875.1). Taxonomy (NCBI): domain Eukaryota; kingdom Metazoa; phylum Chordata; class Aves; order Pterocliformes; family Pteroclidae; genus Pterocles; species Pterocles orientalis. Next base: position 682,263 of record WKFP01014946.1, on the reverse strand, counting down.
TATTTATATGTAACTCAGAATCTGAAAGGATTGGGACTGAGAAACAGAGTTTCTCTTAATGGAAAAAAATACATAATTTAATGGGGATGAAATTACAGTAGTTCTGTCAATATCAAATAGGCTTCTTCAGGAATTACTTGAAAATATATTAAATGCGAGCAAAGATTCATTCTGTTTGTTAGCTGTATATTTAATTGCCATCAGAGGCTCTGTGAGTGGTCTGCAATGCTTCCTCAGGAGCTGCAGGGGCACGTTTCCAAGTTTTCCGGAGGGTTAATCTGTATTAAATTCTGTAAGATTGTCGTAAAGGTGGTGCAATAAACTGGGAATGCAGTGGGACGTTGCATAGGACAGAGGGTGACTGAGGACTTGTTATAAGGAGCTGAACCTGATCGCTTGTGATGTTGCTGTTCAAGAGAGCGTTAGCTTTGCTTATCAGCTCTCCGTGCATTGAGTCATGTATATATTATAGCCGTGCACACAGGAACCTCATTATAATGCTCTCCGGTTCTCATTGCCTCAACTGAAGTCCATTATAAGTACCACATTGGAACATGTATTTTTTTGGGCTTCTGTGTGCAGCCAGGGAGCAAGCTGAAGTGCCTGTAAAATGTATATTTTATATTTAGGTATATAAAATATATATGTGGCTATGTCTGGGTGTGTGAATGTTCACCTGCCTACAAAGAGAATAAATTTGATCTTTCAACTTTTATGGAGGGGGGCAGGGGGACTTGGTGAGTTCTAGAGAAGGTGTGCGGAGGTTAGTAAAAAGTTGTTATTAAAACAAAATCCTTCATTTTGTTTTGAAGTATAATAGAAGCAGGAGATGTTACAGCTGGGTTTTTTTGGCCGATTTTTTTCCCCTTCCTTTTTTTTTTTTTTGACTATTTTAAGAAAGAACTTTTCTATCTCAGTCTAGTTTTCTTGTGTTTTGATTCCTTCTACCATTAACATATTGTCTTAACGAAATCAGAGGTTTTCTGTATTTATCCCAAACTCTCAAACCTAAAAGCTGTGATCTTTATAATCAGAAGTTTCTTTGTTCTGAAAGAAATAAGTGTGTCTTTTCCTGGTGTAGCTGACACTTGGGGAAGTCCCCCTGATGTCTTGAACCAGTTAAACACCATTGCAGCCAGGCCTGTTTCTTCTTTTAGCTTATAGATACCGTTATTGATCGCAGTCGTTAGGCAGTGATTAGGGATCTACCAGAACAGGCCGTTACTCTGAGCAAACACAAGGCAGACAAAGTTCTCCTGTCCCGCTATTTCTCCATAACAGCAGTAATGGTTGTTATTTAACAGATGTAACAAATTCATCTAGGTGGAGAGTAGATCAAGCAAGCCTCTAGGGGAGGCTTTATCTTCTGGGTCCTGATAAAATGTGTAAGGTCTCAAATTAATTGTCCTGCTCATTGGAACCAAGGTACGAGCAGAATTAAAGCTTGCTTGTGTGAGTAAAGCGTACAGGATGGCTTCCAGTGCACTTCCAGTGGCAGCGTTTTATTGGATCTGTCCAGACACTCCCATGGTGTGCAGCTTTTATTTTCACAGTTTGGCTCTGAGTCAGCTTTAAATTTAGATTTTTATTATTATTATTGGGGTTTGTGGTTTGTTTGTTGGTTTGGTTTTTTTTTTAGATGAATCAAACAGATTTTTTTCCGTGCCCATTAGGGGGCAATTTTAAAATGAGATCTGTCTCAAGGGGCTGAAGGGGATAAAAGATAAGGTGGAGATGGGAGGAGGGGAGAAGCTATTTTCTGAGTACATTATGTTTCCTGCCATTTGCTTTTTTTTCATTTCTTTCTCTTGGACTGACCTCACACTTTGGAAATTATGCACCTAGTTTTTTATCCCTCATTTTTGTCTTACTTTTTTTTTTTTTTCCCCAGCACCAGGAAGAAGAGATGCCTCATTTTGAAACCTAAAGGGGGGAATAAGAAAAGTCCTTTGTAATATATTGCCATATTATCACTAAATCCCCTGACAGTTGTGACACAGAAGCAAGTCACCTGTCACTTAAGCTTGAGGTCTCTTTAATTTTCTCCTGGAATTCGCACCAGGCTGTCTTTAATTTGAGGCCTTTATTGGAATTCTGAAACCTTTCTGCCTCCCCGGTGCTCAGATCTATTCTGAGTGCTGTTACAGAATGTATACAATAACCAACAGAGGGATTCAGAGGGGGCTGAAGCACTGTTTATTTAACACTCTGGAGGGATTTTCGTGCTTATTCGGTCCTGGCTACCCGGCTTTCAATATCGCTTTGACAACCGTTATGCCCTTCTCATTAATTTTAAACAGTTAAAACACAGGAAAAAGAGAAAAAGTTTTCATTATTAAAGTGCTTTACTTTTTAATAACAGAGGATTCTGTCCACCAGGGGAAAGGGCAAACCTCACTAATTTCACATTCATATTAAAAAACGCTGGGAAGGTGACACTTTGTGCTGCCAGGAGGCTTAACAAAAGAAAAGTGATGGGGGCTAGGAGGAGCAGGCAGGGGGAGAAAGTTTTATGTTTCACGTCAGTGGAAACTTGTTAGTCACAAGGATGAGTGTCCACTTCGGGGAGGCAGCTCCACTTGTGGTTTATTAAACCTTTACAGGGACCCTTTGAGAGGCGACTGTCTCAGCTGGTTAGTAGGTGCACGTTAAGTCAAAGTAAAAAGCGTCTGTGAAACAGGCTGTGGTGTGAGTCTGTCCCAAATGCATCGGGAGACAGATAGCAGGCACCAGAAATTGGGGAAACTCTTCATGTAGCTTTGAAATACTGACTCTTGTCTTTGCTGGCGATGCAGATGGACAGTCAGTCCAGGCAGAAGGTGAGCAGGAACTCTAGTCCCCATAACCATTGAAGAATAACCCACTGGATCGAAGCTGTGGGATCCCAAGCTCAAAAGAGGGCACTGCGCAGGGAATTTAGGCTGGATTCGGGGTCTGTCTCTGGGCAGATTTGCAGTTCGGCTGTAGAGTGGCAGATTGGGGTCAGCAAAACATTTTGTGTAGGGTGCCAGCAGCGCTGCCTGGCTGCCACGATCACCGTGGTGTCAGCGTGATGCGGTTCCCCTGGACCGGCAGCAGTGCAGAGGTGATGCTCGCAGCCAAGGGAAGGAGGGCTGTGCATTATTAGCATGCGAATCTGGGGAGGAGCAAGAGGATTGTTGCCTTGGCACAGGCCTAGCACAGAGTCATGGGAGCTGGATGTTTATTTTGTCAGATGAGGGGTTGACCACTATGAATTTGCTGCCTTGGATCTGGCACTCAGACTTGGATGCTGGTTCAGTCGGAGTAGCTTTTGAGAACTGTTGTCCTTTCCTGGGAGAGGTTCACATCCATGGATGCATGGCTTCGCACTTTGCTGTCAACTTTCCATCAAAACTGCTCTTGTTTTCTTGTCCACATTTCCTCTCTCTGCCTGGGTACTTCAGACAGAGAGGCAGCCTCTTTTCTCCTCCCAGTAACAGCTTGCTCCCAGGAATGTTTGCTTTCCATTTCCTGAACTGCATCCCACAGTCTGATCCTGGGAAAGCTTGAGCACGCGCAGAAGTTGCCCTTTTGGTCTAAGGTAGTTTCTTCTGTCATGCCTTTGGTGCAAGGGGCTTCTCTTATTCTAGAGGAGCCCCGTGGTGGCAGTTACAGTGAAGTATGACTTGTTGACAGGGAGAAAACTTCACGTTCATGTAGTTGGCTTTGTTCACAGGTACTGAATTCGGTCTGTTCTCTGGAGCTTGGGGCTGAACGTTGACCTCCTGTCCCACGAGTGCCAAGCCCAGGCCAGGGGTTTTGAGGAACTGCACAGGGGGACTTGTACCATCAGTCTAAACCTGTTAGTGTAGAGTCTGGGGGGAGTTATTCCAAATAACTCCAGTGGGAAAAAGTGGTGGTGTCTGGCCTGTTGCATCTGAAAGGAAAACAAACAAAAAAAAACAGGGAAAAAAGATACACGATAAATGTTAGAAAACACAAAATTAAAACCGATTTGCTCTCCTCACCGCATAGCGCTCACTGGCTGCTTTGACTTTAACATCTTTATCTTTTTTTTTTTTTTTTCTCTAGTAATATTGAGAGGATTACCTTTGTTGGCCCCTGGGTGGTTACTGTGTGATTTTACTGTTATTAAATCTATTGTAAACTGCTTCATTATTCCTGACTCAAATTCTCTCTTTCCTCTAATCCTTCCACCACCCTTGTAGAAATTCTGTGGCACGGACCCTCAGGAAGTCCGGGAGCGGGCCACGGTTTTGCAGACAAAATTTGAAAATTACGTTCACTCCAGCGAGGGGACTGTCCGGTGGGCAAAGAAAGGTCAGTGCACTTCTTTTTGGTTTATTCCAGAAGGGTTCATACAAGCTGCCAAGGTTTTCTTCTGGGGGAAAGCTTTAGGGAAAAGTCCTGGAAGAAACATTTTGGGGCCATTGGGCTCTGTAGGGGGTTGAGATGGGCCCAGAAGGCTTTGTGATGATATTAAATGTTAATTTCTTGCATTCCCATATTACGTGCAAATGAGGTTTAATCTTGGCTTTCGATAGGATTCACATCTGAGGGCTCTGACCCAATTGCAAGAGCAAAGAGATTACGTGTGTTATGCTGGGTGAGTCGTGGGTGACCTGTTTAACCACATCCTGGTGCAGTACCCATTGGGTGCTTTCAGTTTACACCAGGAGTGAATTTGGAGCCTGTAAGACAGGATGGCTTGGGAGCAGCTCTTAACAGGCAAGATCTTAAACTGGAGGTTGTTGTGTGGGGTGGGAGAAAAATGAGAGAGAGGGCAACTACCCAAAAAGGCAGGAAGAACTAAAACTGGGATGACTTCATAATAATTGTAGCTAAGTGCAAATCTGGGATTTGATCTCCCATCTTTGCCAAGCAGGATGCACAGCAGTTGTCACTGAGCAGTACAAGAAACTCTTCCCTTCTCTTTCTCAGTTTGGAAAATCCAGAGGAAGGTGGATTTTTGGGAAAGATTAAAAACTTTCTAGGAATGTGGTAGGAAGATAAACACTAAGCCAGTCTCCCAAGAGGAGCCAAAAAGGTGATGCTATGTAGGCACCCCTCTTCTCTGTGCTGTTGTGTTGCCCAGTAAGGTTGATCTGGGTGCACTGGAAAACTGAATAGCTGCTGTAAAGGGAACACGGGAAGTCAGGCCCCAAAGATCCTTGACAAGTACTTGGAGTTGGGTTGTTCAATATTGAGAAAAGTCCACAAAATGCAAACTCTTTACGCAAGAGAAATGGGGAAAAGTGGCTTTTGAGCTGTACAATGTCTTAATAGAAACTGGGTAAGAGAAGGCTGTCTTCAAGATAGAAGTTCACCATTAAAATGGTTTGGAATCATGAGAAATCGTTGTTCAAGGGTTCAAAGGTGCTGTTTTTTTCTGAATGTTGTACTAGCTCCTTAGGTGATGACATAGCATAATTATGAGCTATAATGACCTTACCCCAATTATTCTGTGTGCTTTTACTGATGCATGGCTGTATTGGTGGGTGAGGTTTTTGAAATCCTACTGTTTTGCTCTTTGCTCTGCTCCCTGCCACTGCATGTCACTGCACTGATTCTCACCCCTGATTCCAACAGTTGCAATGCTGATTTTTTTTCCTCAGGATAGTGAAATGCTTTTCTCCAACAGTGAGTGTTAGGGGCTTGCTGTACACGCAGCTTGCTTGCACCCATCTTCAAGTGTGTTGTGCTACTTGACTGGTGTAATTACTTCTAAGTCCACAGTGTCAAAGCATGTAACTAATATGATCAAATTCTCGGTTCTGCATGGATGAGTTTCTTGTTGCTCCGCTGGGATTCCTTATACCCCAACTTCTAACCTGAAAGGACTGTGACAAGGAGAGCAACTGAACGGCTGTGGTCACACATAGACAACCTCAGTGGTTTCTCTCTGTGTGCATGAACGCACCCCATGTACTCCTGTTGCTGCCCTTAGCACTAACTTTTTTTTAGCCGCAGACAAGAAGTACAGAAGATACATCAGGAAACACTGAAATGTTGTGTATCCCACTGATCTTGCACAGGAGCACTCCACCTCTTTTTCCTACTCCGCTATCTGCATATGCAAATTTTCCACTGCTGAGTGGCTTCCATAAGCCCCCTCTTCCTCCCCTCTGCGCCAAGCATCATGAATAATTAACACGGCAGCTGGCTTTTGCTTTCATGGCAGACAATCAATTGGAAACTGTGCCAGAGATGCATTTGTTTCTCTCTCTTTTTCTCTTTTTCCCCATTTTCTGACCTAGTCAATGTTAATAAGCAGCATTTTGACTGCAGCCCACTTCTAAAAGGCAAGTGGCTCCCTGCCCACACACCCCTTCTGCCTCTTGGTCCCTGTTTTCCAAACCCAAATCGAATGGTTCAGGGAAGGTGCTGCCCTTCAAAGTTGATTGACTGGTGAGCAGTGAGATGGGTGGGAAGAGGAGAACAGCTGGGCCCTGCTACCTGAAGGACGAATCTCATGAAGTGTTGAAACCCCTTTTGGGAAATGGAGGTGTCTCATCCGAAGGGTCGCATGGTGACAAGTACTCTGTTTTGCAGCTGTGGGGACAGGTAGAGCTCAGAAGACTCTGGCCCTTTGTGCCACTGAGGTTACAGAAAGGGTAAGGATGCTTTTCTCTTCTATTTCCCCATTTTATAGCCAATAGTTGAGCATTTTGCCTCATCCTTTCTCTCCTCAGCACCCGTGTGTCAAGGACAGCAGAGTTACAGGAGCCCACTGCTGTAGCATGATGCTTGAACCTGTGGTGGTTTTGGTGCGTTCTTCCTTCCTCTTCCCATATGCCCTGTACACTGGCAAAATGCCTCCGCTGGTTCATCCGGCCGTGCGGGGCCAGCGCTGGGAACTGGCTGCCGGCTGGGAGCACGGTGAGCAGGTTATGTCACCTGTCTCACTTTCGTATCTCATTAGCCTCCTGTCCCCTGTTCAAAAAAACAGCAAACCAACCTATCTAGGCTCCATCATATGTAGCTCTGGTTTGGTTTTTTTTTCCTTTCACTTCCCACACTTACTTTCCTAGGGAAAAGTGGGGATGCACAGGTACAAAGGACCGTCTAAATCCGCTGTCTTGCATGAATGTGGGTCTGAATCCCACCCAGGCCAGTGTCCATTGCCTTAGACTCGTGATGGTTTGGCAAAACCTGTAACAGCTCGGGCAGTTTGCTCCTGTGGCGTTAAGAGGAGGTACCCTTTATGTGAATTATATCCTGACCAGCACTGTGAGCAGTCTTTGAGTTGTTTTCATAAAGCTCTATCTCTTTGATCACAAAATTGTAAAAGAATTTCAACTTTAAAAAATATATATTAATATCTGGCTACCGTAGTTGCACATAAAAGCTGGAAAACACGACTCTGGCAACACTGAGAGGTCTAAAGACCTGATAGTAAAGATTTTTTTAAAAGAATCTTACCCATGAAGGTCTTCATTTAAATCTCGTGGGTGCTGTAATGAGTGTTAGCAGCTCTGAGCTCCTCAGACATAAGACAGTTGCGTGAGCTGAGGTTTCAACCTGCTGGCACGGCAGGCTCTGTTAGTCCAGCGTTGGGTTAGTGTCTTGCAGCTCTCCCTGGTTTTGCACGCCCTGGCTCAGGGTGGGATTTGGCAGTTGTCTGTCAGGACTTCAGGAGGAATGGGGCCTTTGGTACCTTGATTCCCTAAAACTGATCTGAGGGGTTAGTACCAGCAGCCTTTCCTGGCTGAAGAACCGTGGGAGGTGAGGTCAGCCTTCATAATAACAGGATCTTTAGTGTCAGCTGTTTCCGATGCTGCGAGGAAGACAGCTATATTAGCTCCAACAGGACCAGATTCAGAGTGGGAGCAGGTTCATATTGTTCCTTTTGAGGAGTTCCACCTTTTCATAGCAGGTGAATTTGACCGATAACTTTATGAAAAAAGGCAGCAGAATAGGGTTTTTGAGAGCATTTGAGCTGATTTATAAGCCCTCGGAGGGACAGCCTTCAGATGAGACACCAAGACAGGGTATTTGGAATTTAGCATTCTCTTTTTGGGAAAACACAGGTCTCTTGATGCTCAGATGCCTCTGAGAGAGTAGCGTTGTGAAATTGGGAAGAAGGTGCAAAAAACTCAATCTTTTCTTCTCATCGATTGGGAAAAGGAGTTCGCTTTACTCAGTAAACAGAGCTTTGATGGATTCCCTGGGTCCTTCCAGGAGCTGATCTGCTAAAATGACATTTTTATTACTGTTCATAAACTCCAATCTCTGGCTGCTGCCAAGAGATTAGACATAAGCTGTGGGCAAACTTGCTGGTCTGGTGGCTCAACAGGCAAGGGCAGGAGAGGTTAGAGTTTAGAGCTTGCTGCTGTCAGGGGCTGGGGGGGAGAGGAAGATGTAGGTGGTGGCTGGAGTCAGGGCTAGGGAGGCACAGGAGGTTTAACAAGCAGAGGAGCAGCAGGGGATTGAAGGGAGGCATTTTCTGAGCTGTAGAGTTTCTTTACTAAAAGTCCCTCTATTCCCCATAGCAGAGAGGACAGCCTGGGTGTAGTTAATGTTCCGGGTACGTGGAGGAGCAGTGGTAGCGTTCATATTAGTGGATGATCGTCTTTAGAGCAATGAGCCCTGAGGGAAGGGCATTACAGGAATACCGAGATGTGAAGGGAAATTTGCACACAATTCTATTATTTTTCCCTTTTGAGAAGGTGAGCTCTGTTCTCAGTGTGATGATGAGTCAGGAAATCCATCTGGCTCTCAGGTATTTATAAGAGACTAGCTAGTAACTGGTGAAAAATGCGTGGCCTGCTGGGACTGGAATATCAGAGGAGTCTTTCCGTGCCACCTCCATGTTTCTCTTTCCCTCTCTTCATCCCTGCCTCTGTTCCCTCTCTTCCTCTGTCTGCCGCCATTTGATGTGAATGTCTCTTATTTTGCAGTGTGCTACAGATGTCACCTTTGTGGCAGAAGGGGCATCCTTGCAACAAGGAAACCTAATGCAGCTTTGTTTCAGTTCCGAACACTTCTCCACACCTCTCTTCTCCTTTCAGGGTTGTACTAGTACTAAACAACCTTCATAGGTTTTTAACGTACCAACCTTTTCTACCAGCTGCTGACCGGAAGGTGACCTAAAGGACAAGACCAATCTTGTTTGAGCTGGAACAGCTGAATCTTTAAGTATGTGTATATATAAAAATGCAGCAGCAAACAAAATTCACTTCTTTCTTTTTTTTTCCCCCTCAGCGCTGCAGTCTTTCCTTTGTGCCTATACCACCTATCCCAGGAACCTCAAGCACATCTTCCACATCAAAACTCTGCACCTGGGTCACGTGGCCAAAAGCTTTGGCCTGAGAGATGCTCCCCAGAACCTGACTGCTCTTCCAACTGCTGGCTCAAAGAAGAAAACCAAACCAAAACTGAAAAGGTAGGCCAACTTGGTGTTCTTGAGCCAAGGAATGCCACATGACTGTGGTGTGCTGTGCTTTGCTCCTCAAGGTTCTTGTTCTTGCTCCAGGAATCAGTCATCAAACGGTTTAGGTTGGACCTTCAAAGATCATCAGGTCCAAGCCCCCTGCCTTTGGCTGGTCACGTGTGATTGTTCCTGAGAGGCTAAATCATGTTGAGCCATTGGCTTAGGTCGCATTGCCTAGGCATTCAGAGCCCTAAATCCTTTCCTCTGCTTGGAGCGGAGCTGAAGGTGCTCAGGATGTCTGATCCTAGCTGCTTCAAGTTGGTTCCACAGGACAGATAATCCCCCCTTTTGAGATTGCAGTGTTAAGGACTCACTGCCTTCCCTAGCACAATGGAGAATACTAACCTCTGGCTTGCCAGTAAAATCACTGCAATAATTCAAAGGAGGAAAATCTTTATTCTTTTATCAGTATCGCTTATGACTCCTTCCATGTAATTGTTGCTGCAAACTCCATTAGCAAACGTTAGCTGTGCAATTAAAGCACTAATCCACGTAATTGCTGCTGGGCTGGTGACATCTCTTGCACATGTACATATCTTGGGAAAAAAAATGCAAGGGAAGGGATTTTAAAATAAAAAAGTTGGAGACAGCATTGTCCTGCTTTGAGAAGCCACCAGGGACAGGCCACTGATCTGCCTCCTGCTTCAGCTGACCCTCACCAGCAGATGGGCAACAGGATGGGAATGCCCCTGTGAGCAGGGGATTTAACGGAGCTTTATTTCAGGAAGAATAGCCTGATTAGCCGGTAAAGAGCATGTAAGATGGTATGGGGTGGGCTTTGATGTCTTGCTGGCCCAGCAGGGTGTCGAGCTATGACTGACAGTAGCGTGTCACAGGATTACTTGGCCCGCAACAATGCCTCTCTCTGTTCTATGATGTTGCTGCTCTGTTAGAGCTCCTTTTTCTCTTGTTACACACCTCTTTTAGATGGCGTTCCTCCTCCCTAAGTCTTCATCCTATTATATACAGACAAGCTCAAGATACAGTAGGTAGTTTATGCACAGGACACGTGGAGGTGTTAGAACAAATGGTCAGAGAGTGATTGGAAAGCTTATTTGCACGTGGATCATATAATTGCAGCTCAGGGAAAGTGGGCAGCCTTTGCACAGGTTCGTCACGGCTCAAGCTCCAGATTTGAAATCCAGGAGCATCTGGAAAGTGAAGACCCTGCAGAAATAGCCAAAGTTGTGATGTGCAACAATTGTTCTTGTCTGTGAAACTTGTTTCTAATCAGCTTTCTCTGTGCGTGCTTGGAGAAAAAAAAAAAAGAGAAAATATATTAGTATTTATAGGATAGTTTAGAGAAAGTGAATATAGATTTAAATTCAGTCTCCACTAGGATAAATTCAAGATCTTACTGTTAACTTACAGAGAATTGCTTTTGATTTCACACTGACAAAGAAGAAAGCAGAATTTAGCCTGCCATTTAGAAGACAAGAGGTTTTTAATTGTAAAATGCAAGGCTTGAAATTATAACAGCAGCCACAGAGCAATCTTTTTAATTATATTTCTCACGTGATACCATGAGTGTTGGTTGTCGTATTACACATTGTCTCCAAACATCTGATACTTGTTTTTAATCAGTCTGCTCACTAAAGCCTCATCTCTCAGCACCTGCCCAGAGAATAAAGAGCAGGCAGTCCAGGTTGAAGGTGGGGTAAAGGTGATCATTAAATGTTTCCTTAAGAGGACAAAGAAAACTTTTAATTTCTTTTCAAGTGTCCTTTTGTGCTTAGCACCTCCTTAGAGGGCCTGCTTGGGGAAGGTGAGACAGGAAGACAGGGCAGCCAGGTGCGTGAGGGTTCAGTGCTGAAATGTGGAAGCAGCCCTCTTCTGAATGCACTTTAAACTTCCAGGTATTTTTTTTAAACCTCTTTGTGCAACCCAACTGTCCCCATAGCTGTAATGGTTCTTGCAAAACCCAATCTGAAGATGGCAAAATAATTGCTCAGGATTTTTTTTGAAAGGTGAAGTGGTGCATTTAGGTAAGAGATGAGCACATGAACCAGATACTGTGTATTAAGTTACAGTACATCAGCTTAGTAAGTGTCTGGGCTCATGCTTTTACTGAAGGGTAGATGCAAGGAAGCTGATCCCACTTCCATTGGGGGATTAACTGTCTTTTGCTCGCTGCAGAGAAGCAGCATGCTCAGGAAGTAGCTGACACGCCAGATAGACATGTCTTTTGACTCTTACACAATGCACATGCCAAAGACCTATTGCCATTCCACCGAGCATCCCTGTGCTACTCAATCTTTTGCATTTTGGATCAGTGGTTTTTTACGGGATTCTGTGGCAACAAATGGTCTGTTGTCTCCATTTGAACCCTGGAAGACTGGTGTACATCCCCAAAGGGTTTCGCTGTAATGAGGAGTTGCAGCTTAATTTGCCATTACAAAGAAAGAGGTAAATCTTGAAGTTTGATAGATTCTGTGGAGCTCATAGCTACAGGATGTCTCTGATGCCAGAAATGCTCAGAAAGATTGAATTTATGAGTATCAAGTGTATTCATAGTTGCTACAGCATGTGCAAAAAATTAGTGTAAAAATTAAAGTGTAAATCTCCTCCTGATTCAGAGTTTAAGTCCAACCCTTAACTAAAGAGGGATCAAGAAAAGGTGTGCAGGGTCCTTCTGTTTGAGGGGCTTGATTTATGTCATTATTACGCTGCCATTGCTCTGAAGATGGATATCATCGTGCCCTTAAGGTTTTGGTTGCGAGATTATTGTGGTAGTTCATTCTTCAGCATTAGCAGTCGGATAGAATTAGGCTCCTGCTGGGAAGTCTGCCTGGTAACCCTGCGTGTCCTCCTCTGCATGGCCAGAGCAGCGTTCTCCTTTCGGTGAAAGCTGGTAGCCTTTTATGTCCCTCCTACCTCGTATCGGTGATTCCACTTTTGAACATCTTGGCATTGACAATTTTAGAAAGACTGATGCTTCTATTGACAGGGCTTGCGAATCAAGGCTGCATTTGGGTCTCCCTGCACAGCAATTGTCTAATCATTAGAAGCAGTTTGCTTGCCAGGTTTTTTTTTCTGCCATTTACAGCTTTCCTAATATCACTTAATTAGTCACAACGTAAGTGTGGGATTCTGCCCCCTGGGAATTTTGCTTGGCTGGAGCAGGCTGCTCTAGGATGGCAGGCTGGAGCTCAGGTAAGAGAGTGTATTCATGGACTGGAGTGCAAACAAATCCAAAAATTGGAGTAAGAGGTATGGCTGCTGTGAAAGGAAGCATCACCGTCACTCTTCATTAAGGCGGTTCAGAGACATAGATGAGTCCTACTTACCACATCATGATGTTATAAAAGTGTCCTGTTATGAAATTAAAGTTTTATAATTGTATAATCTGTCTGAATGTAATCTGCGTGCGGCGATGGCCTTTATGACTGTCCTGTTCCACCACAGCTGCAGCACAGGGCCTTTGCTCCATCTTTAAGCTTGGGACAGCGCTTGATGCTCACTCTGGGTAATAATTTTTCTTGATCTTCTCAAGCTAGCGTTCGCGTCAGCTGATAACAGAGTACCTAGGCCATCTGGTGACTTGTCGAGAGCAGTGTAAGATGGCTGATGAATTTCTTGCCCCCACTCTGCAAAAAACAGCAACACAAAAACCAACCCAAAGAGGGTTGCATTGGCTGCAGATGGTTCATCCAACACTGTGAGTAGAAGAGGCAGGTGTTGCAGCAGCCTTGGCCCAGAGGTAACCCAGCTCTGTTGCTGGCACCGTTTCAGAGAGCTGTTGGAGATGCTGTCAGGCAGATTGATGGTGTGATCCATGTTGAAATGTTTTCTGATAAATGAGACAGCCTACTCTCATCCAAAGACACACCGTGAGTTCTGTGACTGTGCAGCAGAACTTGATATTCCTTCTTCCTCAGCTGGAGCTGTTTGAGAGCCTTTGGGGAGCAGCACGCTGGGAGAGGCTCTCCAGATGGAGGCAGAACAAAACAGAAGCAGAGGAAGGAGGGATTTTATTCTCTTTCCTTCACTGGGCACTTTTTCTCTCTTGTTTCTTCCAGGTGCTCCTCTCCTGCCCTTTCATCATTCAGTGATGTATTTAGCAAGATTCAAAAGTTTATCATGTTTAAAGAGTGAATAAATTCATTCTAGTTTTCTGGAGCAGGGCAGAGCTTTTTTTTGTCTTTAAAAGTTTGTCTCTGGCCTGGTCTTTCCCAGCTATTTAAGATATAACAAAGTCATCTGGGGACAGTTCTTCTGTTTTCTTACTGTCTCTGCTGAGGCTCCCGGTACCAGCTTTTGTGAGGTTGCAGCTTAATTACAGATGTGCACAGGCAGCTGTAAACCTGGCTCTTTTATTCCTTCCTCTGTCTCCATGAGGAGGAGAGGATCTTTCTCAGACTTTGCCAAGCAATTACTAGGCTCTCTGCCTTCCCTTCCTCACCGTGCGAAGCACCTTTCTCTCCCCTTGATAATGAGGTGATTAGATAGATCTTGGAGCGATATGGTTTTTGGATACCTGGAACATAAAGCCCAAAGCAGTGGTTGGGTCTAGGGTTAAGCCTTGCAAATGAAGGGATGATGTGTCCCCCACTTGAAGTTAGAAGGTGATGCTAACTCAGCTCTGCTGGCTCCTCTGACTGCTTACCAATTCCCATCTCTCTTTTATAGGAGTCCTGATACCCCATACCTAGCGCAAAAGAGCAGTAATCCAGTCGTGCTTGTGCCTGACACAACACCCAGCGTGCTGGACAGTAACACAGAGAAGTCAAATAGCTTGTGTTCAGGGACAGGTTCTTCCTAACTCGTGTGTTGGGGCTGTTTCATTTTCTGAGTTATGACTTCTCTATTCCAGTCTCATTTTCCCCTAGCTAATAAAAGTGGCTATTTTCTCATCTGTTTGAACACTAGTTTCTCCTTTAAGCCTTGCTGAAATCTTGGCACTGAAGCACTTTGGGATGGGTCAGTCATTAGTGAATCTCTTTTTCCCCTGCAAGTTCCCCTGAGCTGCACTGTGCTGCAGCTCCCCCCCTAAAGGCTGGCTGTTGTGTTTGGAGGGAAGGATTTGAAGGGCTGGGGATTTCTCTGCCCGTCATAAACATGATGTGTTCTCATTAGGACTCAATATAATGTGATATCTAGACAAGAGATCACAGAAAGAGATGCTGACAGTCCATGTGTTTATCCAGTGATGGGAACATGGGTTCTGTCTGTGTTGCAAATGCATCTTACATTCACAGCCTTTCTGGGAAGCTTTTTGCCACAATATCCAGTCTCACCACCCAGCTCTCTGAAATTAACATCACAGCAGCCTTCGGCAACAGGAAAAATGCAGTCATCCTGGGTTAGGAGGTGGGAGAATGGACACGGAGGCCAAAGAGGTTAAATACCTTGCCCAAGGATGTTCAAAGGGTGAGTACCAAGGTCTCACTCTGTTCTCCTGGGCTTTGTCTCCTAACCACAGGGTACTTATCCTCAACAATGTTATCCTGACTGCTCTGGTAGAGCCCTGGAGACTTTCCCCAGTTGAGCAGAGAGGGGAATTTACAAGTTTACAACAGGAATCAGAATCCGACCACGGATCCTGACCTGGTGTACTTTTCCTGTGGGTGCTGTCACTGCAGACAGTCGCTGTTGCCTGTGGCTCTTCCATCTCGTGGTTAAACAGCACCTTGACAGCTGCTTTTCTCATCTCGGTGATCAGCACAGGTTCCACAGCACAGCTCCATTGATTTTTGTGGCCCTGGTTAGAGGGAGAAGCCTCCCTTTTCCCGGCGTCCTGGCTTGGCTGTGTACAGCTGATCACCACAGCAGGGGGTATTGATTTACTAATTGGGCAGTGATTTCACCTGATTGATAATAAAGTGTTGGACAACCTCCCTGCTGAGCTGAAACTCAGCCCGGCAGCTACTGGTGGATTACTTGTCCTTCTGCAGCAGATAGTTCCCTGTTGTTAAGTAAACTGATCTGTTGCTTGGTAACCCTCGAATTACTGTAGTAAATGCTCAGAGACACAATGGAAGTGTCAAATAGAAACTTTACCAAGTGATGAAGGGGACTGAGCAGAGGACACAGCTTCACTACAAAGTTTTTTTGCAGCAGAGCTGGGCTGGCTGAGGGCACACCTTAGCCTGGCGCTGTGTGTGCACCCACGAGCATCCCTCCGTGCTGCTGCGGCTCCTGCATTCAGGAAAGGAGAATATCTGCTGAGGAGATGCTGCAGGTGCGGCTTTTCCAACAGCGTGTTTGCTTCATTAGCTGTAGGGTCGGTCTGGAGTTGATTCTGTCTTTTTGCCTTAGTTTCTGTGGGTTCAAACCAGGTGGCAGCTGTGCATCTTATTTCTCTGGTATGTCCAGTCTCTAGCTCTTCTGCCAACGTGGAGCTTGAATGTTTAATTAGTGTGAGAGTAGAGACTACACTGGAAGTAACAGTCCTCTTGCCCATGTGTTCCAGGCTTTCCCTTCTAGCAAAAATCATCTTTCAGTGGTAATCATCACACCATCCTTCTTATCATTCCGATCCATCCTTCCAAACCCACTCCAGCCATGAAACCTGCACAGGGATGGAAAGCAGGCAGCGGAAAAGGGGGCAAGCGAGTACCCTAGACAGCCAAGAGTTTGCTTCCCTTCCCTTCTTTGTGTGCTTGGCCTAATGAATGGATTGATCTGTTTGCTGCCACCAGAAATGCTTCCTCCTCCTGTAATCCCTGACAGGGTTCTGGACACCTGAAGGAACAATGAGAGGCAATGCTATAAGGCTGCAACCTTGAGGACTGCTGAGGTCCATGTGTTGTCATAAATGCACGCTGGTGTGGATGTGGGGCTTCAGTTTGATTCCCTCATTGTATTCAGAGGGAACAGATATATTTCTGTTCACTTCTCTGGAAATTTTGGAGATCTGTTACTGGTCTTTATTTTAAAGAGGAGAGTGGGGTGCGCAGACACTGATAGCTGTGAATATCCCGATGTGCCCAGGACCCCGGGAACGTGGTGGGGAAGGATGGGTCCTACACAGAAGAGATCGTGGTTTAAACACATCAGCGAGGGTGAGAGCAGCAGTGAGGAGGAGATTTGCCCAAGGTCACGGAGCAGGACAGTGGCAGAACTGGTAGTGGAAAAATGCTGAGTGGGTTTTTATATTTATAGCTGGCAATTTAGGGCTGCGGGAACATCCATGTTGAGTGGCTGGGCAGAATGCGGCCACCTTTGCAAAAGCTGGTCTCTGGGGAGCGAGGCTGTAAGGTGCGTGTGTGTGATGCCCGCAGGACACTACAAGAAAAGAGTCTGTTGGATTTAAACTCCTGACTTTTTTTTTTTTTTACTTGTTTGTTTGTTTGGGTTTTTTGTGTTTCCAGGCTCTGGATTTAGGCTCTGTTTATAAAATGTTTCCATTGTTCAATGTCTTAAGACTGTTAGGTTTTTTTATTATTATAATTTTCAAAGTGCTGTGTCACCTAATTCATCAGCCTTCAGCGCGCAGCCTTCCCTCCTTCTCCCCGCCACCCCTGCAAGAGCATTTGTACAGAACAAAGGCTTGCTTTTAAAAACGGCATGATATTTTGCCACCTTTGTGAAAACCTGTCACAACAATATCTAATTTTGCATGAGACAGAATTTCAAATCAAGCCTCAAGAAAAGGAAGCTGTTCTTCTGCTAATGCACAAATGTCACTTTCCACCGCTGTAAAATGAGTAACCCACCTAGCAGCGTTTTGGAGAGAAGGAAATCTAATTCCTCTTCTCTTCCTTCTGCCCAGGTCTGACCTTCTCAAGAAGACCCACGGCAAACATCGCCTTGCTGAGATCTTGCGATCTGAATATTCCAGTGGGATGGACACTGGTGTATCCAAGGTCAGGAAGAAGAAGAATAAACAGAGAAAACCTGGCAACCAGCAGATTCCAACATAAGCCAGGACCTTCCAGTCATTGGCTGCAAAACCTGCTTGAACACCTCAGCCGGGGGTCAGGGTGACCTGCCAAATCAACTGAGGAGTGTTTCCATTTATCAGGCGAATAGGGGAGGGATCTTGGCCTCCTCCTTTTCATTCCATAGGTCCGAATGGAATCAAATCCAGGCGTGTCCTGTTGCACTGCTGCAAGTAAATGTGGCTTCCTGAAGATGCACCGTGTTTCTAAGGTGGTTTTTGCAAGAAAAATAAAAAAGGTTAAATATGACTTTCAGAGAAATGTGATGTCTATGTAACATGAAAATGAGACAAGTGTACTCAGACAGGAGATGTTTTCCTGTTTAAAAGACCTGTAGAAACACTCCACAATCTGTTTACGTGCTTATTTTTAACCAGATAAACAGTTGTGGCAGAAGAGGTGTTCCAGGAGTGCGTTTAAGAGGAGAGGGGAGGCTGCCCTTTCCCCTGTCGTTATACAGGGGGACACTTCTGTGCCTGTCAGTGTAGTGTAGCCACGTTGCTGCCTCCTTCTCTCCTGTCCTTTATGCGCTGGGACAAGGTCTGTCCCTGCACACCGATCATTAGGTATTGCTGCCTCTGAGGAGTCTCCCCAGTTTCAGTGCCAGTGGTGGGATCGTGAAGAGCTCTTCAGTGCAATGACACACGGTCCCTTCGGGGCAGAGCTCATGGGCACAAAACTTCATGTCAAAACTCCTGGGTTTGGAAACAAACGTTGTCATTGTTGGAAGGAGGCAGCATGGAATCCAGCAGTCTCCAAACTTCTCCTTGCCTGCAGCATGTTGTCATACCTGATTATGTAACGCAGAACATGGAGGAAATGTCTGAACATTAAAGCCTTTGCAGGCTCTTACTGAGCCTTGCCAGCAGTAACCCCAGCTTTCAGGGTTCTCTCTGCTGTGGCCAGCCTTTGGAGTACAGCCCAAGCTAATGGATCTCCCTTCTTGCTTTTCCCATTTGCCTTTTTTCGTGGTCTGGCTTATGGTCAGACAGCTGGCTCTGCTGAGCCAGGGGGTGCAGTGGAGCCCCAGTTGCCGTCACCGTTGCCCAGTGTGTGAAATGGATCCTGAGCTCAGTGCAGTCTGTGACAAACTCCCCTTGGAGCTGGCGAGGTGGGGGAGGAAGTGGGGGCTCCCCCAGGTCTGCAGGAGACCTACAGCCTCCCCCAGGACCTACAGGGCAGCACCCACCTCCCTCTCCCTGTCTTCCTCGCTGTGCTGCTTCCAGCACCTCCTATAACACCAACACCAAACAGTGCACATTGGAAAATGGCACAAACCCGACCAAAATGTGACTTTCTGCTGCCTACGTGTGTCTTCCTCAGGGAAAGAGATGGGGAAGAGCAGCCCAGCCATGACCTAAGCTGGGCGTGTTGTTTAATGCTGAAATCCAATGGCAATTTCAGGTGCTGGAAGGCAAAAAATACTGAAAAACGGAATATAACCAGATGAAAATGTTGCTCACTTTGTGAATACAGAATTGGGGGCACCTACGTTGGGCTATGGTGAGTCATACTAAAGACTGTAGGAGGGAAGCAATCAGCCCAAAAGTATTTAATTTCTGAAACGAATGTAACTTTTGAGAACCAAAATGATTTTTTTTCCTCCCAGGCAATTTCCGAGCATGCTGATTTACTGCAATACTTTTTTGAACACTTAAGAAAGATGTTCAAAAGGCTCCAGTATAAAATGAGCCATGTTTTTGCAGAGAGAATGAAGGTACTAACATTTATTAGATTAAGATAGAATAACAACAAAGCCCACCTGATTTTGTTATAATTACTGTTTGGAAGAGCAATCAGGTTTAAGGCAAATGTCAACTTAAACAGAAAAGAAACCCCTGAGGATGAAAATGACTCAGAGAGAGTGATGCAGAGAGTGTAAGTTTGGGAAGAACTGATCTTGTGCATGAGGGGAAAATATATGACCTTCTCCTGGCTGACTGTCACACATGAATTAATAGGGACTATTGGCAAATTCATAATAATGGGAATAAAGGCCAAGAGCACATCAGTGAGAGATGTCAGGACGTCTCATTGCCGTCCGTATTAACTGGGCATGTAGTGCTACAAATCAATAATGTGATTAAAAAAAAAAAATCTAGAATGCCTTTTTCTCTCAGATTCACCATCTTTTAGCAGATAGCTCTGGATTGCTTGTGTGATTAGGGAAGAGGAGGAGATTGTTAAACGAGAAAGTGTTAGAAGAAATGTACACACACCTGCAGCTAAGCTGGGTTTACTCTTAATAAACTCCAAGGCCAACGTGTTTGAATTGTAGCTGGGCCCCAAATTCTGCCCTTATTTACACCTTGGCAGCTCTAGGTCGGCTCTGAGCTGGCTTGATCCTTGGGCATCAATTCAGGAAGAACCTGGTAGGTTTGGAGTTCATTTGTGCTCCACTCAAAGCATCTCTTCACCAGGGCGGGGCAGGGTGTGGTCCTTGCTGTGGAGCTCCAGCAGCTGCGGTGGGATCCCAAATGCTGGAGGAGCTGCTGGGGTCACAGTGGGTTCCCTGGGCACAGCCCTGGCGTGCAGCAGGTGGATGTTGCCCTGAGCTGCTCCTGAATTTGTCCTTCCTGCTCTGAGGTACGTGGCGTGTGTCGCAGGGGTCTTGGCTGGGTGGGAGTGTGGGCTCTTGGCTGTGTTTGGTGAAACTGCAGCTCCATTTGCCTGCACCGGTGCTGGCAAGGTTTGCCGCCTTGTCTTAGTTGTGGTGAATGCTGGGAGCCTTGCTGCCCTGCAGCTTGAAATTTTTGTGTTTGGTCTGGACATAATGGCACTATGGATGTTTTATATGAAGCTGCCTGAGTCAGACCTGGACTCCATTTGGGTTTGCCTTCCTCGCTGCTCCGCCGCTCCCTGCTCTCACTCCTGGAGTCCTGCCTCTCCCAGGAGATGCTCTTCCACCTTTTCTCTGCTCTCTTCTGGCTCCATGTTCTTTGCCAGCAAGAGGATAACATGTCCTCCTCTCCTCTGCAGCTGGAACATCTTGGGTTTACACTTGAAAGCTTGGAGTAGGAAGCAAGGAGGGCACAAGGTTCACAGCTGAGCACCTGCGTTCAGTGGAGGTCAGACACAAGACCCCACCACTGAGATGCACCCATAACTGAGCAGGGCAGAAAGCAACAGAACTTCCCTGCTTACAACAGTTATTTTCGCCCTAAGTGTGGGGAAAGGACAGGACAAGCACCGATCATTCTGGGCTTTTCGCTCTGGCATCGTTGTGGTGTTCAGATGAAACTGTAAAATATCTCAGCTAGAAACAGCTCTGCTGATTTCATGGAGTTCGTGTGCGTTGGCATGTTCAGAGGAGCAGCTCTCGTGTGTCTGTTCCCAGGGTGGTGGTCCTGGTTAAAGCTGTGCTGGGAGGGGAGGAAGGTGGCCCTCGAGCTGGGTGACAGCCCAGAAGGGGCTCAAGAGCCAGGACTGGGTTTGGTCCTGGCAAACCCGCTGCACTGACTGGTTTGTGTGTTGGATCCAGAGCCTGGAGCTGACAGAAACCAACCACCAGCAACCAGCTGGGGTCTGTACCCTGGGAGAAATTGGTGGAGCAGAACTGGTGCAATATTCCGAAGGTTTCCTTAATGGGACTAGTGCGCCTTCTCAACCGTACCATTTTTACTGCTTCATCTAATTCCAGCCCAGCACAGCCTGTCCCACCCCTGAGGACCTGCCAGGACTGTGCCAGCCTGGCACTGGCCTCTGGAAATGAGCAGGGTTTCCAGTCTGGTCCGGGGCTTGTGCAGGTGCAGGACCAGCACTGGTGGGTTCTGCTTTGGGCAGAGGATCTCCTCCCAGTCCCTACACTCGAGCTGGAGGTGAGTCTGCGCCTTCAGCAGGTTTTGGGGCTGCTGAACTCCCGCACAAGATGCTGTTCATGTGGCAGATCTGACGAGAGCAGTGCATAGTGTCCTCCCTGAACTGATTTATTTTGAAGCTTGCCTTGCTTGAGCTCTCTCTGGAGAAGATGGCTCCAGCCCTCGCTTCTCCTCTGCTCTCTTCCCATCCCAGCCAGACCTGGCACGGCCGTTCCCCCTTCCCGGAGTGGAGGTTTCCTTGGGCTCTGCCCTTCTCTCTCCTTGTGTCCTTTGAACACAAACTGGACCCTGTGGCTGTGTTACAGCTCTGGCTCAGACAAAGTTTCCAGCTCCTTCCAGATGTGAAATGGCAAATTTAAATATTGCAATTACAAACGTGTAACGAAGCCTTGTACTTCATTAATGTAAGAGGAGGAATCTGCTCCGGCTACAAGGACAATTAAATATTGGAGAATGTCTTTGATTCACATTCCTGCTGTGTAAATGGGAGGAAGGTTGCTGTGTGCTCCTTGCCTTTGCGCTGGCAAAATGAAAAGCACACCCACTGCAAGTTGTCCTTTGATAGATTTTTAATATGATTTTAAAGAGTTTTGTTTGGCCTCATTCTTATTCAATGAGATTAATTTAAAGCACTTATCCCCTGGGTTTAAGTCAATCCATGTAGGATTTGGGACGGGGGGTTGTTGCCTGGGGAGGGGGCTTGTTTGCAGGCCTCGCTGAAAGACTCCTTTCCCACTTCATTAACCCCGAGCTGGGACCGACCCCCCCCTTCCTCCTCCTCCTCCTCCTCCTCCTCGCCCCAGCCGAGTCTCGGGGATTTACCAAACTCCCCCATTCACATGCAAAGAAACGACCCCCTCCACAAAAGCCGGGGGGCAGGGGGGGGTCTCCCCCCAGCCGTGGCTGTGCATTTGGCCGAGCCGACAATCCCCCTCCCCGCGGGGCCGGGGGGTGCCAAACCTCCCGGGACGGAGCCGGGCGGGGGGCACCGGGCTAGGACCGG
>WKFP01014946.1:578526-640041 GCA_011057875.1 Pterocles orientalis | reverse complement strand
GTGCCCCCAGGGAGCTTGGCCACGGGCTGGGGGCGGTGGGGACGGGTCCGAGATGGCACTTGGGGTGGGGGACGAGACCGCCTGGGTGGGCTTTCCCCACGTGGAGGGGAAGGTGGGGGCCGGTGTAGCGGGGAGTGGGTGCCCTGTGCCACCCCCACCCGCCAGCCTGTCTGAGCCATAAGACATTTGGGGCATGAGTCTGTCCAGGATTTTGGGGTGCAGCGGGGCAGGTCTGCTGGCTACAAGCCCCATGGAGCAGTGTCTCCTCCTGAACACACTTTGTTTGACTTGGCTGTTGCTTTTTTTTGGGGTTTCTGGTCTCTTTGGTGGCTTTTTGGACCTGTCCCCAATCAGGAGGTCTGTGTGGGCTTGATTCACCCCGCATCGGTTTGCCAGCCCATTTCCAGCCACACAGGGCTCCCCAGAGATGCTTCATTCCCCCTGCACGCCCCAAGGACCGGAGCGGTTGCTGGAGGCAGACACGGATGCTGAGGCTGGATCAAGAGCTGAACACGGCTCCTGCCAGGCAGGAGGGCAAACCTTGGCTCCTGGGTTTCTCACACGCTCGTAAACTGTCATTTTTAGCAAGACAAGTCATTTAAGGCCCAGCTTTCTCCCTCCCTGTGGAGGTGGGAAAGGTCTCCGGTTATAATCCACCCCTGCCAGCATGGCAAACCCTACTGTTATCCTCCCAGTTATTTTAGATGGATTTTATTTAGAGGCCTGTACTAAAAAGAGGGAACTGCATACCAGGGTTTTCCCCGTGTGGAGCAGGTGATTTCTTTCCTCCCTCAGCTCAGCTGTGGGCAGGGTGGAGTTTGCTACAGCTGCTTCCTGATATAAAGGGCAGGTTGAGGGCCAAGTTGCCCCTAAGGAGGAGATATGTGAAGTACCAGAGTGGTTGGTATGGAGCCTTCCTTGTCCTGGGAGAGGTAAGAAAAGCTGCCCCTGCAGTTTACTTCATTTTTTGTGTCTTAAACAGAGCAGTTTAATGTTCTGAAGGACTTTGCTCTTTTAAAAGTTTGACTGGAGATGTGGTGGGGCACAAGCCTGGGGCTCAGCATGGCTTCTCTGTGTCCCTTGGTGCTGGTGGGTCAGTGTAGAAGGGCTGGGTCAGCCCCAGGGCTGAGGTGTGTTGGGCAGAGTCATGCTGGGCATATCCACCCCCTCTGCGCTGTTACTGTCCCCTTTCTGACCTGGGGGTGCAGCTGGGGCTGCCCAGGACAGCAGATCCCACCCCCTTAGCCCATGGCCCTGAGGAGCCCAGGCCATCCTGGGGTGAACACGTGAGCTCTCAAAGTGCCAGTGGGATGATGAATATAAAGACTGAAGGCTAACATTGGATGTAGATATTATCTGGTACAACCCGAGATATAATGGTAGATGTGGGAAGCAGGCTACTTTGGAGTCATTAATTATTCTGCCATAATTATTCAGCACTCTTGGAGCTGCTCAGATAAAGCAACTGCAGCTATTACCAAGAGGTATTTTCTTAAGGTGAAATGCCCTCTTGGGTGGAGACGGCCTTTAAATATGTTGGTACCTGTCTGAGCCTCTGCTGTCAACTGTTGGTGGCCAGTCTGGGGTTTGGGTGTTGTCATATTGAGTTGGTGTTGGTGGAGCTTGAGTTTGGTCAGAACTGCCTGGAGAGGCCCAGCCCTGGGGGACCCCAGGCACCAGCAGCGGTTTGAGGGTAGGTGTGGAACTGGCTGGAACCATTTTCAAGCAAAATTATCACTCTGTGGTGAGGCCTCAGTCTGGCAGAGCGCTTAAAGCTGGTGTTTGGATGCCTTCCCATGGGCAAGGGCTTTGCTGACTTGGGAGGTGATGGGAAGCTTCTTTGGGAAAGAAGTGAGAAGGACTGATGGATTAGGAGATATTATACACTTGATATTGACTGGGATATGGTTGTATGAAATATATTTGTTCAGAACAGGCAGTGAAGGAGACTATTCTGCTTTCCCTCTGGGGCTGTACTGGTGTGACACTGGTATGGGTGCTGTTACCCTGAGCACGATGCGAATCACGGTGATTAGACTAAGGTGGTGCGCATCTGACATGAAGCAATGAGCAGGCTGAGACAGGATCATTCCTCTTGTATTTATGATTTATTTGACTATATCTGCATTAGCATAAGTTTTTAAAAATAGAGAGAAAAAAATATTGTCTATGGCTATCACAGGGTCTAAGAGCTGTGGTGCCAGCACTGTGCTGTGGTCCTCGCTGGTGGATCCTCTGGGGAAGGGGACCACGGTTCGCAGGCACTTCTCAATGGGAGGCACTGAACGCCTTCCTACGAGCGTCAGGGTCTGGAAAAGTACTGAGATGAGGCTCAACCTACAACGAAAGGAGCAGATAGACGATTGGTTACAGCCAGCAGCCGGCCAAGGAAAACAGGCTGTAGCACAAACAGGGAAGAGGCTGCAGATGAGTGCAAGGGGTTTTGCCTGTTTGGGAGTCATTGCTCCAGCTGAAGTTAAACACTTTAACCTGCTCAAAATGAGAACTGGTTCTCCAATTGACTTCAGATTAGTATCCTGCTCTGTTAACAAGGTTCTGTAGTGTGTTGGTTGTCTGACAGTTTCAAATGCTGGCATGCCTTAAGGTGGGCCTTAAAAAAAAAAAAAGACTTATTTTGTACAACACAGGCCTTGAGCGCTTCCCTGAGGGGCCAGGGTGGGCTCAGGGCTCCCAGGGGTCAGGGACTCTGTCACGAGCTGCCCAACAAACATCCAAGCAGCCTCTCCCCAGGAATCACCTCTGAGGTGTGGGGAGAGGGTGAAAGAATAGCCCATGACATGGGGGAGTCATCTGGGGAAGAAACATCCCAGGGCCCTTTGGGGTGAGTGGTGGGGTTCATACTCAGCTGCCTGCAGCAAACCCACCCAGCAGATGCAGAATTCCTGAGCTGTGTGCGTGTCTTATGGAGGGGGTTTACCATGGGGGCCACGGCTCTACCTGCCCCAAGACAATTCCTTGTGCCGTACATCTGCCTTGTGTGGATGTGCCGAGCTGCCTCCCGCATCCCCCACCCTGCTCAGCCTGGCTGGATGTCAGGTTTTGCATATGTAAAAATACACAGCAG
Source organism: Pterocles orientalis (assembly GCA_011057875.1). Taxonomy (NCBI): domain Eukaryota; kingdom Metazoa; phylum Chordata; class Aves; order Pterocliformes; family Pteroclidae; genus Pterocles; species Pterocles orientalis. The sequence goes on along the minus strand of WKFP01014946.1, from coordinate 636,956 downwards.
TCTTTGCCCTGAAAAGCTTGCTAGTGATCTCATTAATCAAGACAAACAAAGCGTATTTAGCTATTCCCCCTCCCTGGAGGAAGGCATTCAGGTACTTAAATATGCATTTGAGTGCCTAACTTCAGACAGTTGTTTCTGGATGGTTTTGCTTTCTGACAAGTAGCAGCAGTGACATAACCCCTCTCCAGGAGGGAAAGGTGGGAGAGGCAGAGCCAAGGGCTGCTGGAGTGGGTGGGCAGCCCCTGGGAGCTGGTAGGGACACCCCCCAGCTGGGCCAGCTCCAGCCTCCCATTAAAAATCTAGCTTTTCCCTCAGAGCTGGGATTGTTAGAAAAATCCAGTGCCTGCAGGTAAGGACAGCTGAGCTGCTTCTCTTGAATATCTCTGCCCTCCCCATCGTGTTCCCTGCCCAGCAGTGCTGGGAACTGGGCGGGGAAATGTCTGCCTGGGACTGGGTTGAAGCCACAGGGGAGGAAACAGCAGTTTATTCACTCCAGCCTTGGTGCAAAGCTCCCAGGTGAGAAATGTCACACTGAGCCCCAGCCAGCAGTAATTAAAATTAGCAGGGCCTTGACAAAGTTGTGAGGGATGCCAGCTTCTGCCGTCAGTGTGAGTAAGTAGGAAGCACCAGGTGTAGGACAAGGGACAAGTGCTGTTTTAAAAAATGAGAAACCCTCCCATAATGAGGGACAGTTGAGAAGTATGGATTAGTCCCAGGCCAGCAATTAGAGTCAAGATAAGGGTGTCCTTGGGTCAAAGGTCTTATTATGATAGAGACTGGTGTTGAGAAGCCAATGCCAGTGGTGAATCCTCATCTCTGATCCTTCTAATTCATATTGTAAATGATGAACCCAAAGGTACTTCCTCTAGAGACAGCGGATGATCTTTACCATTACTCTGGTGTAGTTGTGGGCTGTTACGCCAGGATTTTGCCTGAATTGTGGATTTGGAGCGTTGGCTGTAACAGGACAGGAATACAGTTTGTAGGCACGAGCTCGGTGGCTTTCCCTGCAGGATGGTAGAGCTGTGATGGTTTTCATCTGCTGATGAGAAGCAATGTTTTGCTGCTGTTCTTGGCATTTGTTATGGGCAAATGAAAACCTGCAGGACCCAGCTGGGATGCTGTCAAGTCAGTGCTTGCTTTAAAGAATCAGAAAAGGGCAATGAAAAGCCTTATCACTTTTAAAATTTAAATATGTATTTGGGGGTTATTTTAATTTGGGTTTCTCTTTTATGATAATGTTTTAAATTGGAGGGCTGTAAATGACTACTTGTCAAGTGTTAATACAGCCACACGCATGTTGCAAGCAGAAGCACATTGATGGAAGGCTGATAAATTATATGCGAGATGCAGGAAGGCTAAGCTGGTGCTGGGAAGGCAGAGCTGAGCGGGTACAGGCTGGCAGAGCTCCCCGACAGCAGCAGAGCACAGAGACACCGGTGTTTTGTGGGTGCTGTTGGTGTTGGGCTTGTGGACATTGCAGCACCAGGCTCTCCTCCTGCCCTGGGAGGACCCACACATGGCTGCGGGGAGATGCGGCTGTGCCCGCTCCTCCTGCCTGCTCAGAGGCAGCTTCCCAGCCTCGTACAATTTTTCATTTTAACAACAAAGCCGCCCCTAGACTCAGCCTAGTTTTTCCATCATCCATTTGATCGAATCCTTTTAGCGTGTGACAAAACACTTTCCTGAGCTCTCTTTACAGGAAACCAATCTCTGTTCCTTTTTCAAAACCTCCCTCATTTTCAGGAGTCTAACAAATCCTGGGCCTTTTAAATCCTCTCCTGTTTGTTTTGTTTGTGGTTTTTTTGTGTATGTGTTTGTTTTTTTTTCCCCAAAAACAACAATGCCATGTTTGTAGATATTTATTTTTTTTCCTGGGGTGGAGGGAATAAAATCCACAATACGGGAGCAAGGTCGGGTGTACAGCCTGACGCACGCCGCGCTGAGCATCCCCGTACAGACAAAACCCACGCGCACGCACATCGAGATGCAAATGATTTCCGTGAAGCTATCACTTGTAAAGCTTGACAGAAAATAATGAGAAACACTAAATCTTTTATAAGGTCAACACTCAAGCAGCTGTCAAACAAGAAAAGAATTTAGCGAAAGATCCGCAAAAAACTTCCATCGCCTCATTAAATCCAACAGGGCCGGGGCCCGGCGTGGTGAGGAGGCACCGGGGCGCCTCCGTTTTGTGTCAGTAATTTGCGGCGGAGGAAGAGGGAAGACGAAACAGCCAGTGCCGAAGGGGCCTTGGGGGAGGCTGGGGAATCGTTAGTGCGCCAGGAGCGGCCTCGGCTCCTAATTGGAAGCATTGGGCATTATCAACGGAGGATTTGCCTCGGCTCCCTGACAGCTCTCTAGGCCTGGAATGATAGCCCACTTGTCAGTGTAAAAGACCATTAAAAACAAACCATTTTGATTTAATTGGAGGCGGTGCGCTGGGGGCCCAGGTGAGGCGCTTCATCAGCCGATGTTGGCTGCTGATGCCTTTTTCCCCCTGTATTGATGGCTTTTTTTTTTTTTTTCTCCCCTCCCTTTCAAAAACTGTCTAGGAAAGAGAAAGAGGTGCTGAAAGATCCTTCACAGCTGCATCCAGAGTGGCTTTCAATAGGGTTGTCAACAAATGCCATGACAAGTTAGAGAGAGGCAGGTATTTTTAAAACAGACGTTATTCTGTCCAAGATGAGCTGCACTCAGAGGTGTGTGTTGGATTATTAGGGTTACAAATACTGTGGCTTTTTCTGGCAGAAGTGCATTTAACCGGTTTAATGAATGGGCTTGATTTTTTTCTTCCCACCTTTCTAATTCTAAGAATGTAGGGAAATGCAGGGCAAGGGGTCTGGGCTAAATGGTTCTTATTTGCTTCAAAGCCAGGAAGGTTTCAAAAAGTGCTCAGCAATTTTTGGCTCCTGTATTTAACGCCCTATGGAGATTTTGTGGTTGTTTTTTTGTTTGGTTGGTTTGTTTTGTTTTTTCTGCTTGCAAATAAGGGCTACAGATATTTGCTGAAGTTCACTGGTCACTTGGTCTGGGCAATAGGGTGAGTAAAGGAGTGTTCACCCACGGGAGCTGTACCCCTTGGCAGATGTCCTGGGGTCAGACTAGAGCTGACAGCATTCATGCTGACCCCATGTTCCTGGGATTTGAATCCTGACCCTTTTCATGTCAGGCAAGAGTTTTACTTCAAGCTCAGTTGTCTGTTGGTAAATAGCCTCTCTGCAGAAGGCAGAACAGGTCCAGGAAGGAACCCCCAAGCCCATTTAGAAAGCACTTTTGTGTATTTGTGTACAAAACAGTGGGTAGCACAGAAAGCAACGGTAGGTGCTCACCTGTGACCCAGCACAGCATGTGTGGTTTTACTCTACTGCAAGTTGTGTTAAATAAAAATCTATTCCTTTGTGGATGAATATTTCCAAAACAGCAGTGGGCATTGGTTGCCAACAGTTGCTTGTGCTGCCTTTGGACTCCAGGGCTTGGATGCAGGTGGAGCATCCCTGGGAGGTGGTCCAGGCTGTGAGGCTGCACAGGGAGGGGTGTGCTTTCTTGTGTCAGTCAGGAGATGTTGGAGAGCAAGGAAAACAGCAGAGGAATGATGCGTTACCATGTCTGAGGGAGACACGAGGAAGGGCTGAGCATGGCAGAGGGCAGCATTGGGGTGTGATGGAGAGGCTGAGTGTCCAGGGCACATCCAAAGGGACACTGGGAAAGGCTGGACCATGGAATGCTTTGCTGTGATTTGAGCAATTACCTTGCTGTAAGCTTCAGCTGCTGGGCAAAACAAGAAAACCTGCAGAATCTACAGGAAAATGGAGTGATGGTGACTGGGGTCTGGAGCTTGCATCTAGTCACAAAATAGCTGTGGTGCGGGAGGTGACATCTCTGCTGCGGTCCCAGTGGAGATGTGCAGGGATCATGCCCAGGGTAGCTGTGTTTCTGGTGCCCATGTGGATACCTGCAGGGTGTTGTATTTTGATTTTGCATTGTGACTGTGGCAGGCAGGTCAGCACTGAAGGCCAGTGTTGCTGCTTTGGGTTGTCACCCACCAGTTCATGTCACTTAGGCCATTGAACAGCCATCAGGTGACACTGATTTCTTTTTTTTTTGGTCAGCCAGAATCCCAGCTGAAGGGAGGTTTGGTATCGTGGTGACAGAAAGCTCTTGAACTCATTGCTTTATTCTTTAAGCACCATCTAGAGCCCAGGAGACAAGTTTTATAACACTCCAACTCCATGAAGTTTTGCTGCCTTCCCCCCTGGGAGGATAAGCGCTGTATCTGAAAAGCCAGCCCACCGTGTGCTGTGTGTATCAAGCCTGGGTTATTTAAGCAGAGTTTATGGCTTTTCTGACAAGACAACAGTTGCAAGTTTACATGAGCTGTGCTTGTCAGTTCAGCTCTTTAGACAAAAATAGAGGTAAGGCATTAAAAAAAAAAAGCAGAACATTTTTGTGTATATGTGTTAAACCTCAACTGTTAATTCTGATGAAGGATCAGGCTGTGAGCAGATATCGGATCCCTGGTGAGAATCAAATTCTGGAGCCCAGAATTTTGCTGCAAAGTTTATACAGTGGGGATTCTTCTAATTACTTTCAGTGGAAATTTACCTGACAGAGCTTTCCCAGGTAACGCAAGGCATATGCGGGAGAGCCGCTCAGCCGTTGACAGAGCCTTTGATTTTGTGCCAGGTTGCAAATTAAGTCTTTTGCCAAGGTACCCAAACACTTGCTCGTCAATTGCTTATCGCTTATTCATATCGCGCATCGAGCACAGCTCGTTTCATCTGCTTGGGAAGGCAGCGCATGTTGACAAAAGTGTTGTCCAAAGTTGCTGTATTTTCTTTCCTCTCTCTGTTTGGTCAAGTAAACAAGACTATTCTCCCTGGAAAGCCACCTTCAGTGTCTGTGCAAGTGGGAATTCTCTAATGAGCAAAAGAAAAACCCTGGTGTGTGTCAGGGACACGTGGTGCACACAGCTATTTCGACATGGGTGAATTCTGTCCTACACCACTGCTGTGTGAGGCGTCGCTACCAAAATCCTCTGGCTTGACTTGACTTGAGCCCTGGAAACCTGTTGCAGAGTGGCCAGCGTCGTCTTACTGGGTTGGGGTTGTGACTTATCAAATATTCACATGGAGGTACTGGATCCTCAGCCTGGGCTGGCACAGGCAGGGCCATGGGGAGGCTGCATTTCAGCAGTGACATCCTTTCTGGAGTTTGGTTGATACAGAGGATGCCAACCCATTTGTCTCATTAGCTGGAGAGCCCAGGAGAGCACATGCCAGGTTGGTCCTCCAGAGCCAGACACGGAGCAGGAGCAACCACTCAGTGTGGGAGAGCTGTAAATCACCCCCTTAGCTTAATAGCGTGGGCCATTATTCTAAAGCAGTGGGGCTGAAACCTAAATCCAAATGAGAATAGAGTCAATTTGTCTATACTTCACTGCCTGAATGACTATGTAATGTCAGGCAGCCCCGGCAGTGCAGGGAGCAAGCAAGAGGCAACTAGCAGCGAGGGCAAAGCTCCTTTGTTTTCTTCTCTTCTGCAAGGTCTAGCATTGTGTCAGGAGATAGTAATTGAGTCTTACAAAAGCCATAAAGTAGTTATCGACTACCATGGAAGAGCCTGACAAAGGTTTCATGAGGCCAGAAACAAACTCCCTCACTTCTTTAGGGTGCTGCTTCCTATTGTCACCCTTGTAAAGGAAGGATTGGCAGAAGGACTCCTGGAGTCCCTGCGTCTGGTGGAAGGGTGAGACCAGTTTGTTGTTCAAGACCATTCCACCACCGCCTATATAGAACCCAACTTTCCAGAGATGGCTAAAGCACAGTTTGGAGGCTACCAAGTGACTTTGGGAACCATCAGCTTTCATTGGGTTGTTACTGCTTTTAACTGGGTAAATGTTTATGGATGTTCAAGAGACCTTATTTCTCCATGGAGGAAACCATGCACTGAAACTGAACTGAGCAAAGAATTTCCTGATCCAGGTTCTAACATGGGATGTGCTTGTTAGATCTGTACCTGGGGAAAGGAAAACCTTCCAGGGTAATGGAAAAGGAAGAGTAGAGAAAATCTGCAAGGGCTGTGTAGAATGAATTGTCCCTCCTCCCCTGGGTGCTGCTCCTGGGAAGGGAAGGAAAGGAAGAGGAGAGGAAGGAGAAAGGCAGAGAGAAGAAGAGATTTGGAAGTTTGAGAGCTGTGGCTGGAGGAGGAACCAAACTACAGCCATGGATGAAACAAAAGGGAAAGCATGAAGAAAAACACAGGCTGAAAAATGAATAGTGATGGAAAGGTCTGGGGTGAGAGGAGCTCTAAAGAGGAGGCTTGCCCCAGTATCTCGTGTGACTTACACAATCTGTTTAACAGCGATCGGTCATGTTCTTTCCCTGACACCAGCCGCAGCAGCAGCTCTGTGCTGACAGGCAGCGGGGATAAATGATTACTGACATATGCTAATCGGACAGTCTTAGACAGGACGTAAGAAGAATACATCAAGGTGGTGCAAAACACAGTTCTTGGTTGAAACTCTCTGACTTGTACAAGTAAATTAGCTTCAAGAAGTCACAAGGCTGCTTCGTTGTTTTAAACTGCGGTTAAAAATGAACAGCATGGCAAAAAAAAATAACCCCACCAGGACAAGGGTGGAGTCAGAGGGCTGAGAGGCTCTTTGCAGCGGGATCTGTCAATGCCAGAGATGATTTTGGCCATGTAAACTCCCTGCAGGGTTTCAGTGTGTTCAGACTTGCTGGTGTCTCCTTTCCATTCCCCTTACCCAGCTTTTTTCCCTTCCTTCCTAAAATGCCCCCAGCTCTTCACTTGAAGTTTTCCTGTAATTTACACCATGGACAAAGCTAACGGAATTCAAACAAGTACCCCAGAGCACAGCAGGATGAGCAGATGAATTCAGGGAGATGTTTAGATCCCATTGCTAGAACAAGAAATCTTCACCCTGGCTCTTATTTGGATCAATTAAAGGAAGTGTCACGCACATCTGTAACCTGGCTAGACCCTTTGCTCGGTCTCAGGGTGAATATTGTCAATCAGGTAGTTTAGAGAGGTATCAAGAGTGCAGGCTTTCTGGAAAGCTGTAATTCTTGGGGTGAAAATACTTCTTGAAACATCTGGTGTGGTTTGAATCAGTTACGGTGAGAGCTGGTAGAATGGCAGGCTACCAAAACGCGGGTTTGACTGTCCTGGTTGTGCGGACAGTCATGGGAATACCAGCAGAGAGCAAAAGCCATCCCAGTACTAATAAGGAGATAAAGATGTGGCTTCTCTGGTGAAGCTCATGAAAATATGCATAAGTTATAAAATAAGTCGTTAAGCCCTTATCTGGGCAACTGCTGCCTCTCTTCCAGGGCTTATAGCTGCAAAAACCATCCCACCTCGGAGCCCAAAAGGGGCTGATGATTTTTACATCCAGCATGGCAGCATTTCAGGGTCTGGGTCTTGGGGAGCTCCAAGGTAAGAGCCTTGTGTCTACCACCATTGTGTGCTGAGGGTGTTACCAGGGCATGTGGGCAGGGTGTCCCTGAGCTCAGCCAAGCGCTCCATACCTTCTCCAAGCGGGGCAGGTGCCAGAAGGACTCCTCCTTTGCAGGCAGTGGGACTTTTCGCAGCAATGTGGTACGGGTTTCATGCACTTTGCCTTTCTATAACCAAAGGTAAAGAAGAAGGGGCTGAAATGGCTGCACAGCTGTATACATCAGGCTGGTGTCACGCAGTGTAATGACACTGGGCTGAACAAGACAAAAAGTCGCTTTGGACTAATGATTACAAGTGCCTCATCTGGGTGGGTAGTTTTTCATGTCCATGCAGCTAATACTTATATCTAAAAGACAGTGACGAGGAAAACATGAGCAGCTGCCAGCTCTGAGTGTCTGCTTTATAGGGTGTCCCAGTGAGATGACCGCTGCCTGCAGGAAGCCCCGTGCTCCGAGCTAGAGCAATGGCTCATCGCTCGCTGGGAAAGTCACTTCCACACTCACCATGGGGGGGTTTCCTGGCTGTCTGGTGTGTGCTGCTCTCTTGATTAATTGCAGCTTGCAGTGCTTGATAGTCCCAGCAAAACCAGTGCAGGTACCTGGTGCGCGTTTTGGCGGCTGTGTGTAACCCTGGGGAATCTGCTCTGTGCTCTGGAATGCAGGTTTGTGTTGCTCAACTCAGTAATTGGTGGCTTCGGGCTTTGGGAACTTGATGGAGCGAACTTAGTGATTAAAAACATCAGTCGTTAATAGATAAAGTAGGGATGCACTTTCTAACATCCCAGGCTTGTGTATTCATAAAGCAGCTGCTAATTAAGAACACTGTATTCTTGCACTTCAACTATAAAGCACAGTTTGTGATGGCAGTAAGCCCATTGAAATTGGTCATTACCATATTAGCTCGACTCTTCTTTGAGCCATTAACTAATAAAACAGTCATTGGCTGCTTTTAAATGTTATTACAATATTGGTATGCTTAACAGCGCAGAGTTGCACTCTAACAACTGCCGCGGGTGCTGGCATCAACCAGACTGTGCCAGGACCAAGACTAGTGATGGTCCTTTGGACATTTGTTGGCTGCTCCACAGTTTTGTCCACTGTCACAGGTGACTGGAGCAGAGCTGGTGCTGTCTAGAGGACAGTCTGCAGGGTTGTCGGCATGGCATAAATACCAAAGATAATTTGAAACCTAATTCTTTGTTACAGCAGGTCCTTTTAGTGTTGTGGTGGTGCAAAGGGAATCAGAGCCTCTGTTTTAATCAATACGGGGAGTGTAGCTGGGTGCCCTGTGACCAGAGGTGTATCGATGCAGACAGATGCTTAACGATGGCTAGAAGGTGGCTCTGCGGGATGGGTGTCTGAGCCTTTTGACAGGCCTTGGTCAAAGCACCCTGAAGGGTTTGCTCAGCTCCTGCATGTATCTTCAGATACAAAAATACTTTCAAAACCCCAAACCTTCATTTTGCCTCCAGAGCACTTTCAGGGACACATGGCGATATGCACATCCAGTGTTCACTGCCCCAGCATCACCTCCCAGGACATGCTCTGGCTGGAGCCAGGCTCACCTTGGCTGGGAAGCAGCTGATCTTTGTCAGGCTTCACCAGCCTTCCAGCAGTCGGGGAGGGTGGTTTCCCAGCTGAGAGCCCTCCCCAGGGCTGGGTGAGGGTCTGTCCCCTGTGGGGTGGGACAGTGGGGGTTTGTGCCTGGTAGCAGTGCTGTGCACAGCAAGGAAAAGCCCTGCTGGAGTGTGATCACCTTTTTCTTTTCTGCTCTCAGGGCTGCTGTCAGTGCTCTCTGCTGCTCCATCCATAGCTCCTTGTATCTGTGTTGGAGGAGGTCAAAAAAGGGAGTGCAAGGCCTGGAAAACATTGAAAAGACAATATCATCTCTGGGGTTAATGCTTCTCTTTACCTCCCCATGCTGACACCCATCTCTGCCCCTGGAAGATGGGACTGGTGAGAACACAAACCCTTGCACTGGGAAAGGCTTTCTCTTCCTCCAGAAAGACTCAAATGCAAGTTCATTTGCAGTTAATACACCAACTTAAACCTCTGCCTGTGGGGTCCCTACCACCCCCTCTGTTCCAGTTCCTGTGTGCTGGAGGGACCACAGAGCATCCCAGACTGGCTCAGCCTTGGTCCTGCTGTGGCTCCAGGAGAGCATTTCCCAGCTGGTATCCAACCGTGGGTGATGAAAGCACTGGATGGGGCAATGTCCCGAAGCAGAGCGCTGAGCATTTGCATCACCATCCCGGAGCTCAGTGGAGCAGCTCTGGCTCTGAGCAGCTGAAGGCTGACCTGTTGGGTCCCCCCCTCCCCTGACACAGCCATGGCAGCTGCCTGGGCAGAACCACTGGGTGCAAAGTGGTTATTTTTTTCTACAATAACTCTGCTTTTGCTATTCAAATATCAATACTGCGGTACACCGAAAAGCTGCAAACAGATGCAGTGATGGATTGGATGCAATGAGGGACTGGGTGAGAGGAGTTAAGTGCTGTCCTAAGCAACCTGAACAGGGACAAAAATGGACTCGGTGCAGATGGTGAGGTGTCTGCAGCAGAAAGGGAGCTGGAATGCTGAGCCCCACTCTAGTGCCTCAGCTGCAAACATGTATTTGTCCCTTGAAGCAGGGTACCAGGGAGCATCCCAGCCAGGCAGAGATAGCAGTGGAGGGGAGCTGCAGATGACTGTTGTTCTAGAAAATAGTAAAAATAAGCTGGTATTAACCCGACCAGCTTGTGCCAGAGCTGCAGCCTGGAATCCTTGAGCCTTGCTCCTTGCAAGTGAGGACACTTCAGCTTCATCAGCTGCCATGGGAGGCAGGACTGGCCGTGGCAGCAGCAGGGTTCTTGCCTTGAGGGCAGCACATCACTTGCTGCTGTGGTCCTGCTGCTATTTTTCCCCTGAAGCAAACCCCTGAAGGTGATGGAGGACCTTGATCTTAAGTTTTATTGGTCTGTGTCCTTGCACACCTTGCTGGGGAAGGACTTTTCCCATCTCAGCAGCAACCTCTAACAGTGTGGAGCCATCAGCCCCAGCTCTGCTCCCACCTGTAGCCCCCAGTGCCCCCAGCTGCAGCTCCTGGAACACAAAGGCAGGGCTTTCCCTGCCTGTCCAGACCAACTGCTGGGGACTTGGGACAGTAGCTGGGCTGCTTCTGGGCCACCAGCTCCACCAGAAGATGCTTTTTTTTCTGCAGAGACAGTCCGTGTGCCACAGAGTGAGCTGGTGCTTCGTGGCTTTTAGCAGGACTGGGTCCAAAATTGGCAGCAGGCAGCTTTTAGCAGTCTGGAGAATCTTTGACGATCACGGAGGTTACCAGCAGCGCGTATGCAAATAGTAACTCTTCCTTTTCTTGTTCCTTCACCCCTGTGGTGACTTTTATTACTTAATTATTGCACACCACATGCTTCAAAACAGCCTAATCTATGGTCGTGTTTTCTAATGATACTAGATGTGCGATCCAGCGATATACATCCCAGGGGGGCATTCATATCAGAGGAGACATCCTTCTGCAGCCCTCCTGTTCCATAGATCACACGCTGCAGGGCTTTGCAAGGCTTTGCTTACAAATCAGCTGCGCTGCTCTAGACGGTTATCCAGAGACAGCCGGTGCCAAAGGGGACACGGACACTTACCCTTTGTCTTCCCCTATTCTCCCCGCTCCTTCCCTTCCAGTTTGGCATTTCACACTGATCTGAGCTGGGAAAAATATTTACAAAAGATAAAAGATATGGTAAACCTGTGGTCGAATTGTCTGGGTGGGTCTTCAGCCTCGTTGCATGGTGTCAGTTTTGGCAGTGCTGGCAGAAGCACAAGGTGAGCCTTGCACATGGGCTTGTTTCCTTGGCCTGGCCCTTTGCTCTCTGGGGCAGGAGCTTTCCTGGTGTGCAGGAATAGCAGGGATGGATGCAGGAATACATCGAGCCTTTGTGTATATGTTTGGTTATTGATTTTTGTGGTAGCTTACTGTTTTCCCATCTTTATGGAGGTGACTTTTACCATCTCCAGTGGACCAGCCAGTTGGTGACTGATTAGTCCACAGCTGGCTTGTAAGCAAATGCTTGAAAGGACACATTTGGGTTGATGCTCTTCAGAGGTCCTTCCCTGCCGTGTGATTAATCGCATTTAAGTCCTGATCCAGCAAAGTATAGAATCACGCCTGGAAGAGCACATGCATGAACGGACTCTTTGAAAGCGGTGGGAAAGCCGCGTGTGCTCAGTTATACCCATCGGCTCTGGTGGGGCTGCAGGATGTGAGGCTTCAGCTGGGTCTTCCTCCTTTGAGAGAAATCCTGAGGAAGTGGAGGAGAGCAGGGGATACCAGGCAACACACTTTGACTAAGGTTGCCAGAGAAATTTCAGTGAGGCGGCTTTTTCTTTGTAGGTCAAAGGCTGATCTCACTGGAGTGGATGGGGAGTTTTGGCCCCAAGATCAGTGCCCCTTGGCAGTGTGACAGTATTTCTCATTTGCAGCTGGCCTTTGGGAAAACGTCCTCTGGCCTTAGTGTTACTTAAGGACAGGAATGAACGGCTCGTGTGTTCCGTTCCCTTTTGTCACCCTGCCCAGGTGTCACTCCTCTGGGAGGATTTTGTCGCTCTTGTCTGCGGATGCTGTGGGGAGAGCGGGGGAAGCATCCTCTGAAAACGCTTATTGCAGATTAAAATCCGTCTCTTTCAGAGTAACTCAGATCTCCTTGTTTTTGGCAAAAGCACCCTGCCACAGGAAGGGAAAGAAGTTCTGATAAGATGTAACAAATTATTTATAATTGTGGAAAAAAATAATCAGCTGCCTCCTTTTATAGTCAAATAGTTGGAGCCACTTCTAATGTTGACATTTGCTAAATATTTTAAAATTTATCTGTGCACATTTCCAAAACTATTATCCCTGAAACAGTTCCTGTCTCTTTAATAGACTCTCTCTCTAATTTACTTTCAAGAGTCAGGGTACAGACCTATTTTCAACTGAAATGACAAGCGCCTGCTAGCTCGGTTATACAATGGGGTATGCTAGTCTGCCAGAAATCTCCTGGAAAAGAAGCTGCAGCCTCCTAATAGGTTATTTTACTGTGAAAACAACGTTAAAAAGTATAATAAAGTATTAACAATATTAAAATAAAACAGTGTAGGCCTTAAATGAGCTACAAACTAGTTAAATCTATTCTATTCAATAGGAGCCTTCAGTGCCTCGCAGCTGATACCTCAGAGCTGGGATTTATCTAAAATGAAGGCACCAGGGACATGCAAGAGAAATGGTAATTATAATTTGCAAACATTAGGCTGACACTTTTTTTGTGTATGTGTGTATAAATTCTGACAGCTGTGATTTGTGCCGTGCCAAATAGTGCTCCAAAGCGCTAGGAGCGGCTCCCTTTCTGGCAGGCCATCCTCAGAGCAGCAGCTCATTAAAACTTTGGAGAAGGAGAAGCTGCCGAAAACAGGAAGGCGTCAGAACCATCTGAGGGACTTTTGGTACACGCTTGTTGAAAGGTGTTTGAGAAGAGAGCCCTGGGTCTGACAAACTGGAATTTTAGTACGCCTCTCCGTTCACAGTGGGGCAAAATAATTGGTCATCAGTGACTACTAATTTGGTTTAGTAGCCAGAGGCGTTTTTTTTTCTTCCCAGAAAATCAATGACAGTGCCGAGGTCTGTTCAACGTGATTCAGCTCAAGACGGGTCCTCATTTAGCTCTTGATGCTTCTTCCACTGGAGACAGCTATTTTGTTAAAATGAAATTAAAATCCATCTATAATACTCGGCTCAGGGAGCGGCACCCGTCAATGCCATGCTGCTCTTGAGGTTTCAAGGTTGTCAGTCTCCCCTCAAACTTATTTTCAAAGGTTTATATATCAACTGAAAAAAAAAAAAAGGTACTTGGCAAAAGTGGATACAAAGGACTTTGCTCAGGAAGGGGGTTTATACCAGCTTAAAAGGTGCAATCAATTTGATTGCTAAGTTGTGATGTAAAAGGGTAAAAACTTGACTTGTGATTGCCTTTTCCTTGTATTATTCAAAAGCATAGGGGCTTGTAAATATTTTAGTGTGAACTTCAGCCCTTGGATTTTCCAGGTAGCTCTCCAGCTGGTGCAGTCGACTCCTGCAGCATTCCTCCTGCTGCTGGTCAGGACGGGCTCTGGCGGGGAGCGGAGTGGGGAGCAGAGGACACGTGCGTGGGCATCCACTCCCCGGCGGCTGCGCAGATGTTTGGGCTGTGCCGAAAGCACTGCTCCGATTTCAGTGGCAGCAGGATCTGGCCCTGCATGGGTGCTTATGCAACGGATAAATCATACAGTTGGATTTTTTTTTTACAGTTATGGTATTACAACTGTGTTGCAACACCACTGACTGCCATGAAAATTTAACCCTTTCTTGGAAATTAATGAGGATTCAAGGGGATTTAGTCCTTGCTGGTGTCTTTTCTATGGCTTTCTTGTGTACTTCATGGCAGGAAGGGTTTGTCCTGTGGTAGCAGTGTCCATACAGAGATCTGCCCCTGCCTCGTGGCCGGGTCAGTCAAACTGGCTCTCACACCAGCTCAGGTCGGTTTTTTATTGGGAACCAGTTTGGTCTCTAGCATCTCTGGAGCACAGGGCTCTGTGCAGCTGGTGCATGTTATCTTCAGCAAATAAAGCACAAGCTGGGGTCTGATTCGGCTTGGGGCTGTGGGTTATGACCGACGCAGGCGGCAGTAAGACATTAATGCTCCGTGCCCTGAAAGGGTCTGATAGCACAGGAAACCTCTGATTACAGCTCCCCTTTACTGCTGTATGGTCTCCCTTCCTCCCTCGTTACTGATGGGCTGGAGCTAGCAATCTATCTGCCGTTAATTTGTCTCTGTGTAGCCCAGCAGGAATCTGGGGCATGATTACAGCTCTGGCCCTTGTGCGAGAGCCGCCACGGCCCCGGCGTCCCCCTGCAAACTGCCTGCCTCTGCCTGGCCTTAATTGTTCCCCTTTGGCCCGTGGACCTGTCTCTTCTAACAAGGGCAGCGAGGAGGGCCGAGGTAATTGCAGCACTTAGCCACACTCCCGAGCATCCCTCCTGCAGCTAATTAGGAAAGAGGGCCGCTGGGCTCTTGGTTATTTCTTTTAATTGTTTGTGGGTTTTTGCATAACAGTGAATGGCAGAAGAGGGATGTGCGGTTCGTGGTGGATTCTTGACTTTGAGATTTGTCTAAAAGGTCACTTACAATTTGTTAATGCCTTTGCAAGGGTGAATTCAATTAGCGGCTCTGCAGTCCCCGTGCGCACACACGTGAGGGTGTTGGGAAGGAGAGGGAGAGATGGCAAAACAAGCGGGGTGTGAATGTTAAAGGTTCTGCATTTTCCTAAGAAGCTTGTGGACTATATGGTAAAGTTATAGGCCCCTTACAGCTTTATGGTCCTCTAAACAGGTCCTGGCAATAAACCCATGGAGAGGCCTGAAAGATAATTTTTAAATGATCTCCACTTGTCCTCACTTTCCATTAACCACTGAAGAAAATAACAAGAGAAAAATTGGTAGAAAACACTCAGGGACCAATTTTTTTTTTTTTTTTTCCATTCTTTGGGCTGGTAAAACTCTGGGTTGAAATAGTGGGTCTTTCACCTGTATGGCAGCTGCAGGATCTGTGCTGTCGAAGCACTGATTACTCTGAGTTTCTGAAGCTTCTTTACAATCCTTGTAATTTGGAGGAGGAAATAACAATATAAATTATTTCACTGTGGGCAGCCAATGAGCCAGTGGCTCCTTCTAAGTGTCAGAGGATCTGTTATTTTGCTCAGAGGGCTCGTATGTATAGAACAGTAAAAAGAATAAAATCCATTGTAAACATGCACTTTAAAAGATTTATCAGATGCTCATAGCTGTACTTAGGAGCACACATGGTTCCAAGAGCACCAATTTGCTTTACTGTTCCCTCCCAGGCCCAGAGTGGGATGTATCCTTGTAACGATCCTAAATGCGCGCACGGAAACACGTGTCTTGCAGTGGAGATACCGAGCCAGCTCTCACCCACCAAATACCTAGCTTCACGGGGTGGAATTTGTGCAGTAGCAGTGAGTGTTTTGGGGTTGGAGATACCCTCTGGCTGATTTAATTGAAGATTATTTGGATTTGTCTTCACCACATTTGTCTGCTGAGTGGAAATCTGCTGTTACCCCCCCGAGCAGATCAAGTGAGATGTGATTATGGGACAGAGCTATTCTGTCCATGGCTGAGAGTGAACAGTGCTCAGTCTGCAGCCATCAACAAATGCAAAACATCCTGATGAGTAAAAAAACCAAGGGGAAAAAAAAAAAACAAACCACAATGCTGAGCAAAATAAATCAAAGAGCAAGGTCTTCCCCTTGACCTCCATCCCATGCTTGAATCTCTCTGGCTGGGTGGGAACATGACTTCGTTTGAAAAGAAAATATGTCAATGAGGGCTGAAAAGCTTTGCTTTCCCAAAAAGGACTCTGCAGCTACTTCTCCCTGACCCAGGTTTTCATTGCACAGACTGCAGAAGCAGAAGTTTGCAAGGGAAAAGCCCACTTGTGGCAAGAAGATGGTAAAGTTTTGGTAGAGAGGTTTCAGTCAGCTGTAATCTGTGGAGATAAACCCATGGACCACAGCCCATCTGTGTGAGAGTAAAGCACTTTCCTAGACAGTGTAATGCAATGGGCAATAAGGGATCGAAATCTCTATTTACATCTTTTTTTCCAGCTCTGTGGCTGATGTGCAGGACCCAAACCTTATGCCAAACCATGACTTGGCTGCTTATCTTCTTAATCCAGGAGCCTAAGTAGCCAGAAACTGTTGCAACTGCAGTAAATAACTACACTGAAGGACAACCAGTATCTTCCCGGCGCACTCAGGATTTTTTGAAGGGGCTGACGGGTCTTTCTGCCCCTGCACCCCCCAAGGCACAGGGTAGCACGATGCAGGTGGATGCGGCTGGGAGCTGTGCAGTAGCTGATGTACACACAGCGATGCGAGCATGTAGCCAGCCTGGAATGTTTCCAGTAGAAGAAAATGATTCTTGAAATAGAAATTCTTATCTTAGCAATGTGAGGATGGATATGAACTGAATAGGATATGCAATGGAACTGAATAGGATATGCAATTATCTGAACTGATGGGAGTCCTGTATTTTTGAACGTGGTTGCATTTTTCTGGTGCCTTCAGCCTGACAGGGGTTCCAGTCTCCATTAGATTTTGATAATTTGTTGTCAGTGCTCAGATATTTTTTTCTAAAACTTTTGTTTGCACCAATCTTTTGTAGCTTCGCAGGTTTACACTCTATTTGTTTGGCTTCCACTGATCACGGATCACGTGTGGGCTTGCCGTAACACTCATCTTTCTTGCCTGCCCAGCTTTTCCTGGTGGGTTCTTTCCAGGAACACACTCTGCTCTTCAGTGTTGTTTCTTTGACATATCTTCGAAGCTGATCTATAGTTAGATTATTTTTTTTTCCAGGGCCATATGTTCATGAACTGTAATGTTCCTTAAGTGTCTCAAAAATAAACCTGCCAGTGCCAAAGAGATGCTGGAAATATCTAAGCACCTTTTGGGCAGCTTCCTAAACTTTGTTCTGGCCATGTGCAAACATCACTGACACTTTGGGTGGAAAGGCCACTTGCAAAGCTGAAGCATGAGCATTGAACCCTCCCCTGGGGAAGGTGACAGCTAAGGACAGAGCAGTCGGTTAAGCCAGGAAGGTGTGGGGATAGCTGGGGTAACAGCTGAGCTGGTGAGACAATTGTCAGCAGAGCATTGGGACAATTGCACATGATACACAGAAAAGAGGATGTGCTGGATAACTACTGATACCCTTGGGCAATTGTAACAATTTGAAGAGAGGTTGCAGTGACCAAATGCTTCAGAGAGGAGAGTTTGCAGCTGCCAAAGATATTAAGACCGGTTTTAAAGAATGGGAGGTGGAATGTTAGGAGGAGATGAAGTTAGAAGGAAAATGGGATGTAAAATTCAGGAAGGGGATGGTCAAAGTGAAGGCAGGACGGTAGGGGGGACCTGGCAGGAGACAAGGGAATGACAGAGTGCCAGGGAAATCCTGCCAGCACACCCAAGGTCAGCCCAACCTACAGGCCAACTGCCAAGAGGATGGCAGCATGTTGGAGGCAGGGTTACGGCCATGCAGGGTTTGAAGGAGGTACAGGTGTAGGATGGCAGAGAATGGCGTGTCTCTACAGTCCTTGTGTCCAGAAATATGTTCAGGACATAGTATGCAGAATTAGGAAACTTGTGCTACTAGGAGGCAAATGAAAGCTGTTCTCTAAAAGCAGCCCTGGAAACACTGGGCAGTGTGTTCGTGCTGAGGATGCCCTCTGCAGTGCTAGGTCCTGGGGAGAAAACTTGTGCTTGGGGTACCGACTGGTGTGTTTTGGCTTCAGACTCTTTGTGTGACCTTGTGCAAATCAACGTAATCTAAAATCTAGCTGCAGACAGCATCCGTATCTTTGAAGTTCACTGTGCATCAAATTAGCAGCCATTAAACAGTCATTTTTGGAATAAGGAGTATATACAATCACAAAAGGGAGTTAGGAGGATAAATGTGGGTCTGGACATCTATTGGGGTTTCCAAATGCACGTTGAAAACCGCGTTGTATTGACACCAGTGAAGATCCTGGAGGTCTTCCCAGACCCTCTGTGTCTTTGGATCCTCCAGCATCATCGAGACCCAGCCCTGCATCCTCCCTCTTGTAAAACAAGGTCACTACACAAAGAGTATGGGGGTGAATACACCTGCTAGTAGCACTGTGGTGTAGGGTTATTTTAAATGAAAGGACCTAGGACTTGGGTCCAGGAGGACAGCAACCCCAATCTGCACACATCTCACAGCTGTGTAATATGTCGTGTTCAGAGCATGGGGATAGGATGGGTTTAGCTCCTGGAGGGGAAATATTACCAATAATGGACATTTTCCTGGAAAGAAGACCTGTAGACCTGTTTGCAGCGGGGCTGAGGGCTGGGGCAGGTGAAGCTGAGCGTGCGTGCACTGTAGCGTGGTTGTTACCCCAGCGCCTGCACTCCATGGACATGTGTTCTCTTGCAAATTGTGGCTTGCACAAGGCAGCTCTTGTGGAGATCAGAAGCTGGAGCGTGAATTGGGGGAACCTGACTGGAGGATGCCCCATGGGGGAGGCTGGGACCCTACCACATCCTCGTTACCGCTGACCTTGGCACAAGCACTGCCTGCTGATGGATTGGCTACAGAGCTGGACAAGACCCTGGGGAACCACTGGATTATCTATTATTGTCCCATCAGTGCCTCTCCTGACCCCTCCCAGCTCTGAATGCCACAGGCATCAGGGAGGGAATAAATCTCTGTCTGATACTGCGAGAGAGAAGGGAGCGAGAGCAGGAAAAAGGAGAGATGAAAAATGTCCTTTTTATGACTCTCACAACAAAACCGGCCACATGATTCGTAGCAAACATTTCTCTGGGAAAGGGGAGGGAGAGAATGGGGGAGAATCAGCAAAAAAGCAGAGCTGCTTCTCTTCCCTGGAAGATGCCCGCGGGGAATTAATGGAGGGGTATGGGTGACCTTTGAAGGTAAACATCCCAGGGAAGGAAAGAGGCCTCAAAGCTTCAGAAAGCTCACTCCAGTGTCTGATGCTGCCTTGTGAAATGCTCTACGCAGCACACATCCACCGTGAACGGAAAGCAGAGGCGTAAGCGCTCTGTGCTGGAGGGAGCGGTGGTGCCAGGGTGTGATTAATAAGGCACTTACAGCAACCGCAGCATTCGTGCTCATTTCTGTTGGGAATGGTCCAGGAAAGCTCGGACTTGGGAGCCTGGGGGAGGAGAACTGACCTTGGGGTCTTCAGGAGACAGAATCCTTTAGCAGTGCAGTCCAGGGCCTGAGCCAGGGCTGGAGAAGCCGTCTGCACGTTACCCACTGACTGCTCTAAGACCACAAATGTGTTCCTTGAGAGCTGCTGGGTTGTTCAGGTCTGATCACCCCTGTGCTGCTGTGCCTGGGGAGGCAGCCCGGCCCCGAGGCTGTGAGCTGTAATTCCAGCTGCATGGAAGAGTTGCAGCAGGGCTGTGGGTGCAGACTGGGAGGGTTTGGCATTGATGTTCTGGGGATCGTCCCATTGCTATTGTCAGGCAGGGTGGCTGCAGCCCCTTCCAGTGCGAAGGGCAGCACATTTGCTCTCTATCCTTCCCAGCCATAGTGTCTGTGCCAGGGAATGATGTGCAGGCTCTGTTCTTGTTGAAAAACTTCACTGTGCCGGAGATTTTATCAAAGTGGATGGGCTTAGAGTCTGGAAACAGAAGGAACTTGCATCCATTGACAACCGTCCTTCTTAACAGGGCAGGTCTTGTTGAACTTGGGCAGCTGTGACTGGGGAGTGCTTGCCCAAGCTGCTGACTTTGACTCGCCAGTCATGGAAAAGTGTGTTAAATTCCTGCTTTTACCAAAATGGCTCTAACAACTCCTTGGTAATCCCGGTAATTTGATTTTGTCTATAACGTGCTTTTAAAGTAAAGGGATAAATACAATCCGTCTGCATAAAAGGTAGCTATTAAGGAGCAGGCAAGTTGCACAATAATAACTTTAAATTAAAAGCCCTTTCCCACTACTTCTGCTGTTGGGGGTCTGCAGATTGTCCTTAAAACTTTTGAAACGTGCCTAGACTTCTTCCAGGCAGCCATTTAACCTCCGTTTATGAAGAAATAAAGCAAAATTGATGTTGATTTTGGTCTACGTTGGGGGATACTTTTGCAACATAAAAGCCCTTTTGCCTGCAATTTGCAGAGCAGCCCTGTCACATTGGAGAGGGCTGATCCTGATAAAGATAAAGCTTTATAGCTGGGGCATTTGCAGCTAACAGCAAGCTAATGCTACATTTTCATTTTGATGCAATTAATGTTAATGTCTGCTACGAAAATTGTCATTAAATACCATTTTAAAATCCATTCAATTTGCATATGCAGAGCCCATTTACTATCACGTAAAATACACGGTGCTGTTCATCATGTCTTTTCTCTAGAATTTGTAGCTGTTATTTTTCTGGTAGTGATTATTATCTGGCTCTTAAAATGAAACGTAATGTCTGGTCCAGACCTGCACAGAGCAAGAAAACCCTCTGTGCTCCAGCAGCAGCAGCAGAGCTGCTTTGGAGCCCCTTTCAGGGGCTTTGAGCCCTTGTTTGTCTGGAATTCTCACTGAACCTTCTAGACTGCTGTGTCCTCCAGCCTCCCTCAGCTCTCCCATGGAGGACAGGCAGTGGAAGGACTAGAAGTCAGCCTGAGGTCCCTGTTTTCACAGTTCCCTGTGAGAAACCAGTACAACAGGCAGCTGGTGTGTGAGGACGATGTTAAACGGGTCACTCTGAAGTGCTGTACCTGTTTGAACCTCAGGGAGGGCTCACGTATGCTGGATGCTTTATAAAAATATTTTGGGAGATACTGTGATGTAAAAGACCTAACTTAGTGTGAAGCCTTGAATCTCCTCCTGCATTGCAAGGGGCTGCTGGGGGAGCAGCAGCTACCAGCCCCCCTCCAGCCCTTGGGAGGGGAAGCCCAAGAAAGGAGGAGAGAGAGCAGTGACGAACTGCTTTGCCTTTCTCCAGATGTACTACCAGTTTCTGCCCAATGTAGAGAGACGAGTGGGAGAGCGTAGCATAGATAACCTGGACTGATTCTTAACAGCACCAGAGTATTTCAAGCAGTCTGAACAGGTAGAAATGCAGTTGCTCTGATTTTCTGACCCTGGAATTCTGGTTTATGACTCTTCATATTCCTTTGAGTTAAAGGATTGGCATTGAGTGGATTTTTAAGGGGTTCCAAGCCCTTGGTGCCAGAGGTGGGAGGGGGACGTGTTGTGGTACGCAGATCAGATTTAGGTAGGTGGTTATCTGACACACAGCTGCAATCAGACATGGAAGTGATGCTGTGGCTCAGTTGCAGTGTGTCCAGGTTCAGGACACTTCTCTTTTGGGGACTCTGCTAGCTGAGATGTGAGGGCAGGAGAGGACAATCTCATTCTGAGGAGGGGTCCAAGCCTCCCCCTTACCGTGTGGAGATGCCATAGGTCATGTCTGCAGGTACTGAAGGAGGAGTTCTCTTGAAGCGACTGTAGTCATCATCTTTGCGCCGAATGTCCTTGGCCTTGTAGTACAAGTTAAATTCATGGGCTGTGGTATAACCAGCCTTCAGAGCACCACGGTTCATGGTGATGAAGTCCCGGGGCATCTTCTGAACTAAACCAGTGCTGGGCTTTACTGTCTCCCAGTGGCATATAGCTGGAGAAGGGAGGAAACATGAGAGGCAAAGAGAGAAAGATCAGGCATTTGGGTAATTCCTGTTCGGGAAGGCAGGCTGGTGGTTGTCCACCATGGCTTCACTGCAGAGTGAGCTTTGTATCCTGTCCCACTGCATTTCACACGGGGACATCTATCTAAACTGGATGTCTTCTCACCCTCCACCCTGGCTTGCCCAGCGAGTCTGATTTCACAGGGGAATTGTCCCCGAGAGTACAAAGTGGAAGTGGCCACATGTATCGCCCTTTGCAGATGCCATACGTCTCTGCGTGGGCTCTGTGTGACCGTATAAAAGTTTCCAATGTGACAGAGCAACTTTTCTAGTCACCAGGCAATTTGGGTGATATTAATGAAAGTGGGTGAATGTTGGAGCTCTTCACCTCCAGCTTGATGAGAAGTATTGAAGAGCATGGGAGAGGAGAGCAGAGTCACTACCAGTTTTAGGATTTTTGTTGCAGATCTATATTTTAGTGGTGTTGTCATACCTCCAGGGACTCCTCCATCTGTCCTTGGGATGTACAGCCCATATGCAAAATCAAAGCCTGGCAGGGGGTAGCAGTTCCTCTGGGGCTTCCCCACTTCCGCCTGCAAAAGAGTGAAGGAAGTGTAAAGAGCTTTCCTGAAACTAAAACCCCTGAAAATGAAAATTTGTAACAGAACGTGGGCATGAGTACAATGACTCTGGTTCCGCTTGGCAGCAGTTTGCATCCCACAGCCTGGGCACAAGCGAGTGTGACTGTAAAAGGAGAACTCACAGCTATGAGGCTTCACCAGAGCTGAAGCCTAAGGGATGCTGAATGTCACACAAGTTTGTACCCGAGTTAAAAAGTGGTCTGGCCTTGCTGGAAATAAGGATCCTGGCTCAATATATATATGGACTTGAGGTCTCCTTGTTTGGTTAACTTCTCCTTTGGCTGGGAAGCCCAGTTGTGGTGTCTGCAGGGGAGGCTCTGCAGCTAGTCTTAACTTTCCTTGGAGTTATTTCATTTCCAAGCTGTGTACTCTCCTAGACAATTGGCACCAACTTCCCCAAGCACAACCACATCACCATTCCTGCCTGGGGATAATCAAGACGCAAGGCATGTTGCAGGGGGAGGACAAGGGGGATAAACAAGGGGGAGCAGAGACTGGTGTTTACAGCACAGAAAAGAAGAGAACTTGAGCTCAATAACCTAATTTCTATTTAGTTTTAAAATGAACTCCTCCCCAGCCCATGTGTGTCCCAGCCTAGTGGTGTCTGTGGGATTAACTGACCTCCCCTCACCCCTTTGTCTCTCCCCTCCCATCTCCATGGTGAAGGCACTGCAGGGCGTGTGTGTCTTGAAACCTTATTGCTACTTGAAAGGGAGCTGGTGGAGGAGGGAAGGGGCCATGGCCTGGCAACCGGGGTCTGTGCATTCCTGCTGGGAGAAGCTGGAGCTGGCTCAGGCGACAAGACCCCTGGAGTGCGGAGGCATGGTGTGGGTGCTCTGGGATGGGTTATTTTCCATGGGAAGGGTGTTGGGGAAGCTGGGGGGTTGGCAGGTGGTGTTGGGACAATGGAAGTGCTGAAATCCTACTTTAGGGCTTCTTACGGGTGAATTATTGGACACTGGCATTGCAATGACCGTTATTACACTCCAGAGTGAACGCTCTGGATCGGGAGATGCTGAATCAAATGCAGCCCTTTCAGCAAGGACTGAGAGAAGAGAGTGAGACTGAAAATGAGCTACCTCCAACTTGCTGCTATGGCAGGTTGGGGCTGTACAGCAGTTGATAAGGGAGGCTGCTTACTGGAGCTGCTTGTATAGGAACATCGTCCAACCCCAAACTGACGTTCTGCTCCCAGCCAGCACCATGCAAACCCATGGCAGGAGCCTTGGAGCAGCCACGGCTCTCCTGTACATTGCCAGCCTCCTGGCCCCTTTCCAATGTGCTGTTAAACGGGGCTCACCAAGTGTGTGATGCTGCAGAGCAGCTTGAGCTGTTCTGCACCACCCTCAGCTCAGGCAAAGCTCTCCCTGAACTAGTTTTGCCTGGAGAGCGAGGGTTAATAACCCCTGCTCAAACCAGGCACCTTTCCAGAGGGCTCCGCGTTTACATTTCTAGAATTTGCTCATAGTTCCTCAAACTTTTTTGCCTGGAGTAATTTTTTTGTCCATTCAGTTTGGAGTTTCTCAGCTCCTGCCTCCATATGCAGGTGTGGCACTGGGCTCCCTACCAGCGTGTCCGGGGTGAGATCGTTCCCATTTGCTTGAGCAACTTGTCTGTGCTGTGACAACAGGTCTGCTCCTTCGCAGGTCCTGGCAAACTGGCTGTCAGCTTTGCCAGTTTGTGATCATTGGGATGAGATCCTTTGCGCAAGCCCCTCCAGTGATGCTTTCGGGTAAATCCAGGGTCTTGCTTCCCAGCTCTGGGAGGGAGGTGCCTCGTCTCGGTCCTGTTAAATCCATGCACTTGTGGTGCTGTAAAGCAGGTGTGGTATCCTCATGACTCTTGGGAGCACAAGTTCACCAGAAAATGAGTGTTCTGGACTTGTTAAGATCCTTTGATAGATTCAAACCCCATCAGGCTCCTTGCCCTGTGCGGAGCTACAGATCCGTTGTTGCAAACAGACCTTTTTGAAAGCAATCGGCTCAGGTAGCTGACACAACCTGTGCATAACATGGTGCGTTCCCCCAGCTGCCTCCTGTGAACCTCTAGCAGAAGGGACAGTCCCTTGTAGGTGTGTCCAGCACCAAGCATGATGGGAGCGAGCAGACTTTTAGTGCAACCGAAATAGCACACGGTAGCGCTAAACCATATGTGCATGCTGCGTGTGAGCTGAGGAGCTCGCGCAAAATGTATAAACGGGTGCCAGGAATGATGGAGTAGCTTTCACTGCTGATCTATTTCTGCTGTATTTACAGGCATTTGTACGCTAGCTATTTTTAGATTAGCTGTCGCTGATGTACAAGGAAATGGTGTAGCATCCCTCAGATGCATGAGAAAAGGCTTTTTCCAGGAATCGTGTTCTGATTCCGGATCAGCTGAGGGAGGTCAGAAAGTTGCTATGATGGCGAAGGTGTGGCAGATGGCACAAAACTGCTGAGAAACCACAGGAAAGGAGAGAGGTTTGTAACCTGTGGCAAAGCTGCTTCCAGACCTTTGAATGCAGAACTCTGTAGATTGGAAGAAATTACGGGATTTAAAGATTTCCTTTTGTAGAACACTGAAGTTAACACTTTTGGGTATTTACTCCATCACAAAATGAGTGCACCCTGCTTCTTTTTATGACGGGGTGGCATTTTACAGTCACTTTGCACTGAATAAATAAAGCTGAAGGTGCTGAATAATTAATAGAAAAAAAAGATCTGGTCCAATATGTTGAACATGGAGAGAACCTGTGACTGAAGAAAATCAATGGACTCGGAGGACTCTGGTTGCCTGCCAACATCTTTTACCCACAAAAACAAACAAGGAGGAGGAGGTAGCAGGAATAAATCTTGCTCAGTGTAATCCAAGATTACAACCTTTCTCATTCACAAATTAGCAAAATGCTGTTGCAGCCTCCTGGGCTGGTTTCATTCGTTTGTCCTGGGGTGTTGTAGGTGTGCTGTGTCAAAGCTGTGGGGAGAGCGAGCTAAAGGTGGTGCAGAAGGTCCTTTTTTCTTCCCCAGCTCCAGCACCTTTTCCTGTGTTCAGGTTTAGCCTGTCATAAAGCTGCTTGGCTGGAATACAGATCTGTCTGACAGCTGTGCCCATCAGCAGACAACTTCATTAAACCTCATTAAGATGTCATTTCTCTGCCTTATTTCCCACCTCTTGGCTCTAATTAAAACCGTCTCTCTCTGCATCCCAGGCGGTCCTAATTTTCTCTGGGTACCTTCTGTAAGTTTTCTCCCTTTACGACCTCAGTGAGGAAAATCCAGCATCTTAAATCCTGTTTATCCACCCTGTTCGGAAAATTCAGCTCTAGACTTTTCCTGAAGTGCTCCCAGAGCATCCTGCAGAGATCATCACCTCCTCCCAGGGCTGCGAGAGGCCTGTGCTGAGGCTTTGTTTGTTCTCTCAAACTGTCTTTAAGGACTTGGCTAAAGCATCCTTTCCCCTTGGACACGATAGTTTTCACGGTTGGAGCAGGTGTGTTCTGCCCTGGGTTTGGAGGGTGCTGTGCTGGGGCTGGCTGCAGCGCGGTGCTGGGGGTGTTTGATCAGTGGGGTACCCTGGTCGGCTGAAGGGTGAGTGGTGTTGGATGTATCGAGCTCCATGGCCTTTGCCAGGTGGTTTCTGAATTGTGCAGCCCAAGGTTTGAACCCTGGATTTCTATTTGGGTGTCTAATGGTGTTAAAGCGTTTGCTGCAAGGGAAGAGGAGGGCTTGGAAATGGGTCTGTGTAAGAGGTGGGCGTGCTGCAAAGGTGTAAGGAAGTACAGAACCCTTAAGCATTCCTGGTTTTCTTGCAAGGCTTGTTTGTGTTTCATCTCCTGGTATTTCTGGCCCGTTGACACACATTGCATCAATTTTCTGAAGATGACTGAGAGGGTAAGAGACGTGTCTGTGTGGAGAGGTACGGTGAGAGACAGAGGCATGGATTTTTAATCCCTGCATCTAATGCCCCCCCTCACTGGGAGGGGATGCTGACCCACTGGGAGGGGATGCTGGGGAGATCCATGAATCTTCCCTGCGCTGACACAGCCGGGGCTGCCCCATCCCCGGCTCCATGGCTCTGCTCTGCAGCCGCCTGCAAACCCCGTGCCGGTGCATTTTCAGCCCGCCAGGCCCTGCTTCCTTCTGTTCCCCTGTTCATTACACCCCCTTGTACAGTAAAGCCTCCCGTCACGCTGCCATTACTATTATTATTGCAGATTTACGGCGCTTGCAGAGTGAAGCGATGGCGGTGACAGGGCCCAGCATTTTTCCCTCCTTCCCCCCACGACAGCTTGAAATCAAGCCCTTCATTTGCATTTACATGATCTTGCTGTGCAGCTTATGAGATCGGGAGATTTATTTGCTACTTAGCTTGATGTTTGATTACACTCTAAGAAGGCAGTGAGCTACAAAGTGCAGGGATACATCAGGACTGAGCTACGGAAAGCCTCTGGGGGACAGTAACTCACCATCAGGTTTAGGTAGATGAGAAAGGGACTGTTCAGTGTTTTGAGAAAGGCATATTTGATCAGATTTGGGTTTTTTTAAAGGTGGAGGGGATAAAAAACTTATTCCCTGTCTCACCAAAAAATGGATGTGAAAAGCAGAATGCTGTTAGAAAAGCACACCTGAAAATCCGGGTTTGTTAGTGCAGAAGAAATCTTAGCGGGGGCCGGTGGCTGCTGGGCTGCCTGCCGCTAACTGCTTGTAACTTCTGCTTCCAAGAAGATTATTAAGAAGAAGTTGGCAGTTATCTTCGAAGCTTTCCATAAACATTAAAGGTCAGTCAAAGGAAGTTTTGCTTGGGGAAGGACCACAAAATCTGGCCCTGATTTATTAAGCTTCAAAACATGCCACTGAGCACTAATCCAGCTGTAATAGTGGGGAAACTGAGGCAGGGAATGAATGTGCCCATGCAGGGCAGCAAAGGGAAGGGAGTTTGGACTGGGGAGAGGAGCTGATTGCTCTGGTACTCTGTGTTCAGAGTGGTAAACTAAATTATTACAGTGTCCCACGGCAGTGTGAGAGTCTTCCAGAGAACAGGGTGATGGTTGGGCAAATTGCTACTCTCGGAGTCAGGAACGGTAAAGCTCAGGAAATCTTGCTGTGCGTTTAACTCCTTTTGTTATAAATACACCAGCCAAGGTAGAGACGCAGCTGACCCCGAGTGTGTCTGCAGTCTGTGCTAACCTGTGCTGCCGACCGACCTGCACTGGGAGCTGCAGCTTTATTAGCCAGAGATCTTTGAGTGTTGGGTCTAAATCTGAAAGATTTTTCCCCTCTAGGAGCTATGTTTTGCGTAACGCCAGCAGCAGACGGGGCAGTGGGACACAGGCATCCCCCTCGCTGGGTTAGGTACAGCAGTTGGATACGGCAGGAGGCACCTCCAGCCCAGGGTTCCACCTACCCAACCCCAGGCACCCGTCTGCCCCTTCCACCTCCTCTGCTTGCAGCAGGGCTGTCACACCGACCACCAAGGGCTGCGCATGTGGGTCTGTGACACAGAAACCCACATCTAAGGAAAGATGCCCGCTCTGGTACAGTAGCTTTACGTGCAAACTGTTTGTACTTAGCTTTTAGTCTTGAAAATTGCCGTGAGATATGCTATTACAATTAATCATTAAAGACTTAAGAAAGAGTATACCCCATTACATAAAAGACTCCGGCGATGATCTTTATCCAACTTGTAAAATGGGCAGACTTGATGCGACTGAATAATTTTCCTCTCATCTGCACAAAATCAGGAATGCAAGTCATACTTTGAGCCTAAAGTGAACACTGCGAGACCAGCCTATAATTACCAAAACAGAAAAAAAGAACAGCGTTTTCTAATGAATGACAAGCCACTAGGTGGAAATCTAATTTGGTCTAATTAAGCAGCCTTTGTGAGGATTTGTCTTTAGATGAAAAGAGGGAGCCAAAGAGATCTAAATGCAAATGAACTCTATCATTTTGGTTTTAAAGGGCCAGACAGATATGAAAGTATTTGCGTACACAATACTTTCATTTGTCTTCACGGGTATATTCACCTTCTAGTTTCCCTTGAAAAATCGTTTGCCCCAAAATTTGGTGACTCTGATTACTAGTCACTCTTTATTGAGTTAGATAATGTGCTGTTAGAGGGACAATTTTAGCAGTAGGGTATTGCAATGGTTAAAATTGCCTTTCTCCGTAACTGGGCTGCTGCTGTCTGTTTGAAAATGGTTTTGGCAAAAAAGAAGATGCTCTTTGCTAGGGAGTCAGTTCCCAAGTCTATCGCTTTCTGTGTGTGGCACCATATAACTCCGGGGTCTTTGGGGGCAGCTGCTGGACCCTGAGCTCCTCTTCAGCGTCTCTGTGTCAGGATGAATTACTTCAGCATTGATAAATCACCACCACCTTGCCCAGTTGTGCTATTTCTGCTGATTCTGCCGCCAGTCTCAGCGCTGGGAGCAGGCAGCCCAGGTACAGCCCCAAAGGCTGAGACTCACCGAGGTGTTTGACTGTAATTGGGATGGAAATATTGAAAACGATCTTCTCCTGCTCTGCAAAATCTGCTCCTGACTTTAAGATAAATTTGTGTCTCTGCAAGGTTTCGTGCCAGCCCTTGAAGGTCAAAGAAGCATATGTGTTTCCGTAGCGGGTGTCACAGCTTGTGAGGTTCACACCAGCCTCCGCTTGCCTGCAAGCCCTAAAGCAGCAGCGAGGTCCGTAGCCATAAGACAAAGCCGCCGCGGGAAGGACAGGTTATCTGGGCTAAATGAAGATGGGCACAGTTTACAGCTGCCATTAGACTGAGGTCTTACCTCTACCTGATCTTTCCTGAGCTACAACTACCGTGCTCCTCTAAGAGGCAGAATGAGCCTGGGAGAGATTTGAGGACACGTAGGGGCAGTGGCAGAAAGGTTTGGTACGGCATGGGGTGGCCCTGGAGCAGCTGAATAGAGAGATATCTCTGAGTCCTTGCTCTCCCTACAGGCAACATCAGGGGGGAAACAGAGGTGTGTACGGATGGATCAGGGTGGGAAAATCAGTGGAATAATTCTGTCTCCAACATGGCAGCAGTCCTGGGAGCTTTGGGGTGAATGTGGGCAGAATAGTGCGCAGCACCTTGGCATGAAAAATGGTAAAATAGCTTTTTTTTTTTTTTTTGTCTTTGACTCTCCAGAGAGATGTGGAGCTTCCAGAGGGTGGCTGGAAAGGGTGTACTGGCGTTGTCATTTCCCAGAGAATCACAGCCTTGGGGGGTACCTGCTATCTTGCAAGCCCTGAAGTCAAATTCTGCCAGGAAAGGCTTTTATTCCGTGTCTGTGGCTTCAGCGGGTGCATTGAGGTTTAGCTGAGAGCAGGATGTGGGTTATTTGATGACTGAGAACATTCTCTAAATATTAAAGAGGTGGGACAAAGTTTTAAAAAAAGTTTCCATCCCCTTCCAGCAGTTATGACTTTTCTCTCTGCTTCATCCCTAGCAATAGCTGTTCCATAAACCTCCCCATCTGCTACTTCAAGAAAAAAATCCCCTTACGTTCTCAAGGCCAGATGTTGGCCCAGATTACGTCCAGCACAACTCAGTTTAGTGAAGCTGCTGTTTACACCACGGAACTTGCTGCTGGCTCCTTCAACTCCATCCAGGTTGGTTTAGTTTCTTCCTCCTGAATTTCTTTGGGTGCTATAGAACATTTGGGCTAAATGCTGCCAGTGTGGCATCCGTACAGCCATGAGGGCATTCAAGGAGTGAGAACTTGACTCTGGGCCTTTTTGAGCAGGCTGAACATGGTCACGTTCCCAGTATAGCAAACTAGTCCCCCAGTGACACAGACCTTGGATTCTTAGGGCCAAATTCAGTCCCTGGCTCCAAGTGAATACTGGCTGCCTTGAGAGATACCTGTTATTTCACACCAGGATTTGCCTGAAGTCAATAGACCTGTGGTACTTCCTGGAACAAAATATCCAAATATTTCAGACTAACAGATGACTTGTTAAATTTGGGCAAACCTCTGGTTCAAGAATCTCTCAGCTTTCATTCAAAGAGAAACTCTCATCTCTGATCACAGATGCAGGAATTTACCAACTTCAGTCACCTCATGTACAAAATAATCTCAATTTTCATTAGAGAGTAGATAAAAGTTTTTGCTGTTTAAAAAGGATGCTGTTTCTTTAATGTAATAAAACCTCAGCAGGACAGAATGTCTTTACTAGACTATCCCCCACTATTCCCACAAGAAATCAAATATAATCCTATTTAAGAAGCTTTAAATAATTTTGAGCTTTCATATTGACTTATTAAAATGCAGCTTAAAAAACGCCTTCCTTGCAATCCCTTTACAAGGGTCAGGGATATAAAATTTGAAGAAATATGATTAGTAGATCAGTTGGAAAGACGTAAGCGGCAGCTTCCAATTTTATTATTTAAAATGCCCTTTTAGAAGAAAAGGTGATTCTGTAAAAAGTGGCATCATCTCCCCGAAGGAATCTAGTCCCTGGGTTATCCCAGTCCTAGGGATCCAGTCCAGTCCTCTCTCCTGCACCCAGCACATCTGCCAGGTTTTTCTTACACATGAAGAGCCCTTGCAGCTGGGACAGAAGAGTTGGTTACCGTGTCCTTGTACTCCAGAAAATCAGAGTCTTGGCAGGCTCTAAACACAGAAGCAGCCAGTAGCACTCATGGCCACTCTTTCCTTCATGTAGAAGACAAAGCGATGATAATAGAGATGCAAATACATCCCAGAGGACAGAGCCACTGCAGAGCTGGGAGTATGGTTTGGCCCCCAGAGCTTCTCTTCTACTGCCTGGAAGCTTTGAGGGATGAAGAGCTCCTGGAACCTTGTTGGTTAGAGCAGGATGGGCTCCTTTTTCCACTTTCTAAACACTATGTGTTGGAACAGCAAATTATGGGATCAAACAGGGATCCTGCTGTGCTGACTTGAACTCTCTGCAAGTTGAACTGCATCTTATCCAAGTGATGGCTACAGACTCCACCAGTGTGTCCTGAGGGGTCTGGGCAGAAATCTCTTTCCCCCAGACCTCAGTCTGGTTGCCCATGTTCAGTCCTACCAGCCTGGGAAAAACTGGGATTGTAACAAAGAACATTTTGGGGCACGTTGGTAGAAAAATTACCTGGAAGGTGCTAAGCAGAGGAAATTGAGTGAGTTACAGGTTGTTCTGAGCTTCCACTCTGCGGCTCTCCTGGGATTAGCAGGGTGGTGCGGATGGAAATGATGAGACAATTTGACCCCCGCTCTTGAAGTATATTAAATACAACGAAGACCAGTATTGTGCTGTCAGTTAGACAGAACTCCCATTAAGCACAGAGGGTCTTGTGCTAATGCAAGAATCTGCCCGAATCATTTGCTCTGTCCTACAGCAAAATGTATTCAACACGCTGAAATTTAACTGCAAAACCTGGTGAGCAAAAAATCACACCCTGCCCATTACACTTACAGCCAGCTACTGTGAAATCCTAATGTGTCAGACTTTCTCTGGGAAATAAGGTAACTAATAACTTTACTCCTGCCTAAGGCTGGACTTTGGTCAAGGCTGTCAAGGCTTCTATGATTTTCATGTGTTTTTGAAAAAGTATCCCTGATTTTGACACGTTGGGACTTGTGTGTGTGAGCAAGCAGGGAGCTGTAATAGCTGAACTTCCCCGAGAGCTGCAGTGCTCAACCTGGGGCACTCTGCCGGTCCTGAGCCCACCAGTGCCCTGATGTGTCCAGCTCCCCAAGAAGTGAATGGCAGCCAGGTGTCACTGACTGCTGGCAGGATCTGGCCCAGAGTTTTCTCCTGTGGCAGAAAAAGCAGAAGTGACACCAAAGTCAACCTCAGCAAATGCTGGAGAGAGCCTTGGTCCCCCAAGGAGTTGGTGTGAGGTTTTTCCCTGCCCTGCCTTCCTAATTTTCTACATTTATGGCAACAATTGTGAAACAGGGCGGAAACAGCACTGGGGAGTTGCCGACAATGGTTAAAAACTATTGTTGTCTATGGGTTGAGCTTATTAGTGGTGCTAAAAGCATGGCAAAAGTCATCTGGCTTACAAATTAATGCTTGTTATCTTTGAAAGGTGTATATATTTCTAAACTTCCCTGTAATCATGTATCTGACTCCCTCATTGCTTTCCATACCAAATTTTCTCGATACAATTTCAGCTCTGCTTTGTTCTATTGTTTTTCTCTCCGGTCTTGTATTTTTTTTTGCAAGAGTAGAACAGAAGGGGTCAGATACAGCTCAGGTGATGTACACAAGTAGCCCAATTGCTTTCAAAGGGGCTACCTTGTGAGGCAACCAAGAGTTGGCTCAAAAAAGTCACTTCATAATTGCCTCGTATTTGCTAAATCAGATGTTTTACGCCCTTAAGAATTCTCTACATTCCCTTCATGCTCAGCCATTACAAAAGGCTCCTGCTCTGCTGGAGCTCTGACCCATATTTTCCCTGCTGCAGTCCAAATTTGGTTGCTAAAAGGTAAAGGGGGGAAAAAAAAAAAATCTGTCTCATCACATCTCTCCCAAACCCTGTTCAGCTGCTGTGGTATTTTCCTTCATTATGCTGCTGCCTCAGACTGTAAACCTCTCTAATTTCCTACATTGCAGCTATTTATTTAAATGCTAACTCGCATTATGAAGTGATAATCCACAAGCGCAGGAGATAATTTATGAAGCATTTAAATTAAGAGGAGCAGCTAATTGGGAGCATGTGTCTTATAAGCCTTGCTAACACCAGAAAACTACAAATTAGGGAGAAAATGGAAGATATTTTTATCTTGCTTTTTTCTTTTGTAATGCACTGAGGAAAAATATTACCATACATCACACAAACAGTGCTGCTCAAAGAAGTCTCTTCTGTTGTTCGTTTCGTAGTTAGTCTAACACACAACGCTCTCATTATTACAAATTCCTCATTATAACACACAAAATAATCTTTGCTCTTGGAGAAGGTGGAAAGAGGTGGGGTTTTCTGTCTCCAAATAAAGTGGAATAAATTTTCCAGGAAAGGTCCCCTTCTCAGCTACACACATTAATTTCAAAGAGCAAAGACTCCCTTGTTATATAGGGATGCTAAAGTGCATTTAATTTAGGACTGCATCATGCTGTAGGAGTTTTATAGGTTTTTGCTGAAATGAGAATGAGCATAAATGGCTGTGAATCAGGGAAAAGCAAACGTGCTGTGGGCACAGGGCTGGAGAGAATGTATTTCAGATGCTCTGTTCAGGGTTTTGGTACAAAAGTCCCAAACTTTGATTTTAGCGCAGCTTTGTGGTGGTTTATTCATAAAGACTAATATTGACCTGAGCCTGGATACTGATGTGACCCATGATGTGCAACTCCCGGGATACAGCTGTGTGACAGAGATGGCTCACTAAATGCTGCTGGAGTGGGCTGATGGGGACAGGAGCATTCTGACACCCAGGCCAAGCCAACAGCACTGGGGGAGCTAGTAACCATCCCCAGCTTCAAGTTCCCAACCCTGCACCAGATTCCCTGGGTTTGCTCTTGGAGGCTGTTGCCTCAATGGGGAAGGTGCAATGCTGGGTGTCCTTGGGAGGCAGCTGCTTGTTACTGAAAGAGTAACACCCCTTTGGTGGAATTTTTGGGATATTGGTGCTTTGATCAGAGGAAAGAAAGGGCTGCGATGTTCTCCCATAGCAGCAAGAGGGTTTCCCTGCACTCCCCAAAGAGCATCCCGGGCACCCAGCTGATTGAATTAACACAGTCCAGGGGGAACTCACGGTGTATGGTATATATAGAGTAGTTTTCAGTAAGGTTGTGTGAGATCTTTAGTGAAGATCCTCCCTTACTAAGCAAACAACTCTTGTGGGTCCCTTGTGTGGTTGCACAGGATAGATTTGCTGTTAGGGTAAAATACTGTGTGCACACCTCGCCTTGCAGGGTGCTCGGGAAGTGCAGGGAGGTCCTTGCACGGAGGATGCTCTGGAAGCGTGTGTGAACTCAACCCCACATGCAACTGCTTATGTGTGCACTGCGTGGCTAGAAAAATATGTCGCTTGAATCTTTGCATTCCTGTTTCTGCTCTTACGAATCTCCCTTTACGTGTACCCTGTCCAAAACAGACTCTGGCGTTATTGGAGTCGCTCCTCGATTCAAAGGAAACCATAAATCCGAAACTTCAATCATATCTTTACGATCATTCAGCAAACAGAGATGGAGGATTTATTCAACATGGGATAGCAAAGGGGAAACTGCAGGGGGTTATTGCAGGAGATATTGGTTTAGCTAAGGCAGAACTGCTCCCTCGGGCCTCTCTACGGCCGAGCCAATGAACAATGGCACCAATGACAATAACAAGGCAATTATGGGGAAGAGGGTGAGGAGGGGGTAATGCTTTGTTAAAGATAGAGGTAAGATTCCAGCATGGTGTCTCTTTTGTGTGCTTTCCAAACGAAGGGATGTCGCATCTGCCTGGTGTGGTCTTATTAGGAACTGGTGAGCCTAAAATCGCAGCAAGGGCTTAAAAGAGACTGTGGCTTGTGGGTGATTGTGCTGCTCTTAGAAGGCGATGAAGATTTCCTCCCTAATTAAATAGGGCTGATGATAGGTTCCCTTAATCCATCCTGTACCCCAGGGCAGGAGATAAGTACCCAAACCTCTGCTGAAGGAAGTTTGTCTCTGGTCATTGCTGATGTTGGTTTTTCTGCATTTAGCACTAACACATGATCCCAGGAGGGGATGTGGAGGCACTCCTCTTGCTGGGGGAATGCTCAGACCTTCACCCCAGTCTGGCCATTGTGTCATGCCCCAAACGCTACAGCAGCCCTTCCACCAGCTTCACCCGAAAAGGCTGTTCTGAGATTGTTCTATGACCTGCTGCCCAGCCTTGCACTGGTCCCAGCTTCACATTTTAGATTATTTAAAAAATATTTTCAATATTAAACATTTCAATATCTTCATGGGGATCAAATGGGGCAGTGCCTGTAGGGCTCCTGTGGGACAGACCCCTTCGGTGTGCAGGATGCCAGGGTCAGCCCTGCCCACAGGTCTCCAGCACCAAAGTTCTCTGAGTGCAGAATGGGAACACAAAAGCTTTGGCACAAAGGGTTGGAAATATTCACGGGCGAGCTGGATCCCACCACTGCTGCCAATAGATGAGAGTTGCATGAAATTTGCATCTCTTCAGGTTGTGTTAGAGACAAACGTCTCTTTTTAAAAAGATACGATTGTGCAAAAGCAGAAACTGAGTGATCCATCCTCACTTGTCCTGCCTCCCCTCCCCTTCTTCTGGCAGTTTTTCCTCCCCCTTTTCCCTTGCAAGCCCCCGAGCAGTTTGTTTTTTGCCTGCAGAAGGAAGCTTGAAATATTGCAAAGGGGGTACAGGCAGCGCTCCCTGTGGCCCTGCCCCTGATGGCACGAATGCAGACATAAAATAACCCAGCACCATCAGTAACCTGTCGCCAAAGCCCCACTACGAGGTGAGAGTTTTCCTCCCTGCCGTGGCTGTTAGCCGCAATGTATTTCTCCCTGCACTAAGCACCATCTTTCCCAGGGCTGCATTACAATGATTTATAAACCCCATTTCTGGGGAAAAACTAATAGATCAAAGTGAGGAGAAGGAAAAGGAGACATGAGCAGCTGGAAGAAGATATTGAAGCATGAAACAAAAACAGAAATGAAAAAGTAGTTTGTGGCACTAGTGAGTTGTTCTGTGCTGCACTTCTGTTATTGAAAAATAATAGGGGGATCTGTATTTTAATCCATTTTCTTTAAGAGACATTCAAGTAATCTGAAAAGCTCTTCCTCGAGCCAGCTTGCTTTTGTGTGTTTGTGCATCTCGTACAGAACCAAACACTTATTTTGCTGTTTAGCCCTTCCTTGTCTATTCCCATGTCATTTATACACTTTCCGTGTTTTAAGCAGCATCTAGATTTTCTAAAAGGGTAACAGAAAGCATTGCGTGGAGGATTGATGCTCAGCTAGACCTGAGCCTAGGATGTGCTTGTTCCTGGTCAGGTTTTACAAAGGGACATTGTGGGCTGAGATCAGGGCTGGCCGTGAGGTGCTTCACCCTTGTTTCTGTTTCCTCTCCCGCACAGTGGGGATGAATGGACAAGATTCATCGTGTAATTCTCAGCGTCAGTCAAGTTCCATCCCAACTGAACTGAGCCAGGAGTACAGCCCAATGCTCATCTCGTAGTTTTACAATGATTAATGCATTAGTGTTTGTAAGAGCACTGGAGATAAGAAGCTAATTGGGCTTTTGCGTGTGTTCTGCTTGTCTGGTTCCGCCACCAGACATCCCTGACTTCAAACATAGGCCGTGGTGGAGAATTATTATGAAAATAACCATAATCCTTGTGCAGCATTTCCTATATTCAGGACTGCACAAACCTTCTCTCTACAGTTTCCCCACACGGCGCGTATGTAAGTGCAAACGTTAAACACAACAGATGAACGGCATCAAACAGGACAAACAGCAGATTTGGTGGAAAACAGACGCGTGTGGCAGGACTGCAGGGGCTTTTCTACAAGACTGTACGGAGCCATGAGGTGGAAGCTGATGAATTATCCCTAGGCATGTTCCAAACTTGTCTGAGGTTTGCAGGTTTCCATTCAAAGTATTTTCTCTACATTCCTGTTGCTTTGTTTAAATTTTCACTCTCCCTGGCAATTTTCTGTAGCCAGTTAATGCTGCAGAGTTGTGTTAACTTCAGGCTGGCTGGTTTACCTTGGTTCCCGATTTCTGTTGCATCCTTTGGTGTTGGTAAAGCAGTGTTCCTGGGGGAACACAGGCGCAGGGATATATTCCTGGACATGTATAATTGATACTTCTCGCAGATAACACAAGGAAGCAATAGTGTGTTAAACGTGCTCATGCCCAAGGAGCGTCAGTGCTTGTTTCCACCAGGAGCTGCGTGGGCAATGAAGCAGGGTATTTTCCTTTAGGTGACTTGCAAAAACATGGCCTGGAGAAAACATGTCTAGGATGGCATTCGGGAGCAAACACCCGTGATGTGATTTGCTTTCAGCTGCATTTCATAACGACCAAGCAGTGAGCTAAACATTGCCATGTGCAAGATCAACACCAGCCCATTCAATCAGCCTGAGATGCCCAACATCCTCACAGCTGAGCCTGACTTTTGGTTCCGGGCCCTGATCAGGAAGAGCTGAGTGAGTTAAAATGACAACCCTTTTTTTTTTTTATTATTTTTTTTTATTTTTTTTTTTTGCTCGTGCCCTGTGCAATGCAGCCTGACATCCTGCTCAAAAACGCTTCAAACCAGAGAAGTGATCTTGCTAACATGTTTGCCCCCTTCCTCCTTTTGGCTCTGCAGCCCAAGCAAATGTTTCTCGACTGAGCCGTGAACACGACACTGGTGTTGTAGCTGGTACCTGGCATGGCAGCACACCAGGCAGCTGCAGAGCCCCTGTTATTTTCACTGCTTACTGCTGACCAGAGCCTAACGCAGCTGCGTCTTCTGTAGACCCTGCACTGGTAGCTGCCGACTGCATCCCCTATTACAACAGGCAGAAAAAGCCGTCCGTGCTCTAATAGCTACTGTAACCCTCCTAAAACTATGACAACATCTTTCTTCTGACTCCCTACGGCCCAGCCAGTCTTTACTCTTTTTCTGGTCCCTGTCTGCAGAGAGAGCTCGCAGGATGAAAGACAGCTCGGAAGGTAGGAAGAGCTGAACGTGGACTAAGAGCTGCCAGAGGAATATGAGAGGAGAATTTTGCCCTCTAAGCTTTAATAAGATGGTGGGTTAAGAGAAATGCAGCTAGGGAGAAAAATGGGGAATATTCTCTCTCCAAATGGGCACTGCTCCAGTTTGTAAAAGCACTAGGGATTCCCCATGTGGCTTAATTTATTATTTTCCCACTCGTTAAATGCCAAAACAATAAAGCAAAATCTATTGTTAGCTTTAAAATGCAGGTGATTTGCATATGGCTGTGATCGTCCTACTGCTGCCTTCATTTAAACTCAGTAAGCCGAGGTACCTTTAAAAATTATGACTTGCTTTACATTTAATATACTGAACTATGTTAACATAATATTAAGGGGCTGACTTCACAGCTTAATTGCTGATCACGTAGAAGGCTGCTTTAGCGGCAGCGTTAGTCTGACGCGGCTGGAAGAGCAGCCTGCACAAAGGGGCTGTGAGCTGCTCCTTCCCGGCTGCGATGCTTCCCTGAAAAGCGCCCTGGAAACCCAGGGTCGTGTTTGCTCTACTCTTGGTTTACTCCTGGTGGGAAGGTATTTGGTGCCCTGTCACAGAGCAGCACCTGCGGAATACAAGCAGGACATAGCTGTAGCTGTACCAGGCGGTATGAGAAAATCAGGTGGGGTTTTTTTCCCCATTCGATAAGATTTTGCAGAGGGGAAGGAATGCACCGTTCCCAGCTGAACACGTGCTGTACTTCCCAGGCTCGGGTCTCTGAGGTCGCTGCAGAGAGATTGTGCAATTCTAGTGGTGGTGGTGTATCTTCTCATTTTCTTCCTTCCTCCTTTGACCCCTGCTCGTGTCAGGCTGAATGCAAAGAGGGCAGGGATGGGGAATGGGAACCAGGTCCACAAAGGCTCTTAACCTCTCCTTGAATTCAGAGGCCCTGGCACAGTGTTTTCATCAATATGCTTGGCTACGAGTGCAAGCTGGTGCTTGGGAAAGGTGAATTGCCGCCGTTTCCTTTACACCGTCTGTATTTTCGGCAGGCTGAGCATTGGGCCAGCCCTCAACAGCAGGGCATCGCCTCCAGGGTGGGAGCTCCTGCCAACGCCTGACTCGTGCTTGACCCTCAAACCTCCAGCAGCAGAGTGGCA
The DNA here is from genome assembly GCA_011057875.1 of Pterocles orientalis. Lineage (NCBI taxonomy): Eukaryota > Metazoa > Chordata > Aves > Pterocliformes > Pteroclidae > Pterocles > Pterocles orientalis. The sequence continues at coordinate 597,868 of WKFP01014946.1, read as the reverse complement.
CAGGGCACTACCCTTCCTGTCCACGGTGGCACAAATTAATTAGGGTCCAAATATGTGTCCAAAATGAGGCGCTCATAGGCTTCTCAGGAGCTGAAGTGGTATCAAGCATTACCAGCTCCTCGCATCCATGTCTCTGACTTCCACACACAGCTCCAGTTTGGGAGTTCTGGACTCCTTAAAATTTTTGCTTTTTCTCTCAGTTATAAAAGCATATAGATTGACAGACATACACCAAGTTCTAGCCCTCTATGATTTAAAAGAGCAAAGTTATAGGCCCCTGAAAATTGAGGTTTATAATAGAAGCACTGGCAAACCCTTAACTCCAGAGAAGCTACCAGGCGTTGCAACAATAATTGGGAAGGGAGGGAAAAAAAAAATCACACTGTGTTTTTCAGTGCTTAGCTAAGAAATACAACAAGAGAGTTTATTGCTTGCAAAACACAGCTGCACTGCCTCAAATTGGATGGAAAAACGAACCCTGATAATTTATTACACCCCTAAAGTCACAAGAGTGTACCCATAAATTACTTTTTTGGAGGGGGAGGGAAGTGGTACCACTGTAGTCCATTCTGCACAACCTACTTATTAGTATCATAATTTATTATTATTATGCCCTGCTGCAAATAGAGAGGCAGATAAAACTCAAATCTATTAAAACAACTGCTCCACTTTCTCCAAGCCACTGAGGGACACCATTCCAAAGGAAATGAGATAAATTACTAAGACGAATGTGTGAGTCTTGCGTTGCAGCACATAGTTTGTATATATGCAAGAGCAGGAGGATAATTCAAATAAAAAAGAGTCGTGTTAAGTTTTACCATTCAGGATTCAACACAGAGGGATTGGACTAATATCAAGGGGTCAATTAAATATTTCTAATGTATAGACTTTTTTTTTGTTAAGATCCTATGTGTTAACTCAGAATGAATATGCAAAGCTGAAATAACTGCCCTGCTTCTATTGCAAATGTATTTGCATCAGCATGTACTTAAAAATAAGCTTTATCCAGCTATTGTGAGGGAGTAGACACTATACTGGTAATTCTGAAAATTATATTGGTAGAATATATATATCCATCTATATCCAAGTGGTGCTGATTAATTGCAAAGCTGATTTGAATTTAAGGTTGGGGAAAGACATTGCTTTGCAGTCACAGAAGGGCAAAGTGGCAGAGCCAAAGGTGCTGTTATCAAGTTCACCGCATGCCTTTGGTAATGGGTTTCAGACAGGTCAACAGGAATTTTGTAATATTTTTCCTTCTCTTCGTTTTCTTCTGGGGTAGTCAGTTGGACCGGCAGTTTTTAATCCTGTCCTCCCCTTCCCTGCCACATGGATGGATTAGCAGAAATGATAATTGTTTTGGGGTTATTGCTTATTGCCCTCTTCAGGACATGGGTCAAATGCCTGTTAGGTTACTGCAAGGTCAGGATGCGTTTGGTGCTCTTGGCCATAGTCACCGGGGTAGAACGGAGCCCTGAGTCTGCAGCCTGCTGGTCCAGAATGGGTTTGGGTACAATGAACCAAGCAGGAATCTTCTTTCTACACATCCAATTTATGGTTTTCAGTTTTATTTTTAAACAAAGAAAAAGGTTGCATATGTGATAAAAGTTGATACTGGACTTTTCTAAGTCATGGAAGAATTGTGCAGGTTTGGCTTCACTTCTATGGATGCTGGGGATTCTCAAAGCAGAGTACATGAGACACAGAGCCAGCAAAACCTCAGTGGTCCACAATGTAAACAAACTTAATGAGAAGAAAAGAGTCAGCAATCATTTCATCTTCCCTACAAAGCCTGCTGCTCTGATCGGGAAAACAGCATCCAGGCCACGCAGTGCGGCGCCCAGACTTTGTGCTCTCGCTGCAGAGGGTGGGGGAACGGGAGGGACTGACGAAGGGAGGAAATGAGGCCACCTGCTCGCTGTGATGCTGCAGATTTTTGTGTTTATAGACCGCTGGTAGCCGGCATCAATCCCTACATCAGATCATTACTTCTGCACTCTAGCATGCTTGTAGCAACTGCAAGTGTGTCTGTCTCTCGCGAACTATTCTCGCACCCCTTCATGTTCCATGTGTTGGCCTTTATTTTGTCTGAGGATTACTCTTCGTATTGATGGTTGTGGTACTTGGAGGGAAAACTGGAACATAAATAAAATGATTTACTTTGAGCTAAAAGGTGTATGAAATACATTCCTAAAAGCTCTATTTAACAGGTTTAGGCTCCTGCAACTTGCATCTTAAATTGTTTATGTAAGAACACAAGGGAAGAGAAGGCAGGAACTTGGTCCACCTTCATTCGAATTGCCAAATCCAACAATTCTACCTTTTTTTTTCTGGGCCTTTGTTCATATCCTAGATACCAAAGTTCCCAGGGAAAGCTGTGTTTCCACTCTCCAAATGACAAACTGTAGTTTGTGAGGGTATTCCCTCCAGCTGTGGCATTTTCCTCTTTGGCAAAGTGCAGGGCTACTACTCGGGCTCTTTTCTTCTCCTTTTTGCCTTTCCCCCAGGGAAATGCTCTGTCTGCATGGCCCAGCAGTTTCAAGCATTTAGTTTGGTAGCTGGTTATCTTCCTCCTGAGGTTCTGGCACTGCCTGTCTGCAAGCAGGGAGCAGGGAAGGGCCAGCAGGGTCCCCTCCTTCCAGACACATGCCTAATACACGGTGCTTAGTTTCTTCTGTATATTGATATTCCAGTGTTTCATAACACAAACTTGTGGTTTCCCTCTATTAGAAGCTGTAGGTAAATCCCCACTATTTTTACAGAATCACAGAGAAGCCCCAAGGCTGGCGGTGCCTCTGTTGCATTTTAAAGCAGCAGTAACCAGCACGTTTCTCCGAGCAGCAGCTGCCTCTCTAACGGTGGGCTGTGAACGGCTGCTGCAGGACTGCGGCTCTGAGATCCACCAGCTATTGCTGACCTGCAGGTATTGCCTGAAAGCAATGAGTGATGCCATCCTTGTGTCACCATCTAATGAATTAATGAAATGCAGCATCATTATCAAATGAAAAAAAAAAAAAAAAAGAACAGTAGTATTTCCAGTGGGTTTTGCATCAATGAGATGGGCAATAGAAGTATGCCCATGTGTGACTGAGAGACATTAGGTGGGTGATATTCACCTGCCTTTTCCATGTGTTGTAGGAACCCCTCCATAGAAAGGAACTGTGGCTGGGTTTTCCAAGATGACTGAATTTGGAAGATCCAGTGGCATAGCAAGATGGATATGTCATATTGTATAAAATAGTCCCCTGCTGCTGCTCACAGCAATTATATTCTCTCTTCCGAACTTGCTGCTTTCTGCACGACAGGTTGGGCAGCTGGTGTTCAAGCTCGGTTAGGACTTTTGGGAGCTAAAAGAAGTGCTGCATGTACCAAGAGGCAGGACTAGACAGCCTGGCATCCCCAAATCGGGGACATCTCTGACCCCATGATGTACGTGGAGAGGGGACATGCCTGAGGAGGTCAGCTGGCAACATGAAAAGCTTGATCTCGGCAAAATATTTTGTGTTGCTTTAGGATACATGTTACTGTTGAAGCCAAGTTTCCAAGCCAGTATTTCCTCTCCAAAAGGGGAGAGGATGATAGGAGCCTAAGCAGAGCAAGGATAGTGAAATTTTAAAGTATTATGACACACATACACTTAATATTACATCACATGTAAGGGAATGAGCACATACGATCGCAATATTACAAGATGAATAGAAGTCCTACAACAGTAAATTTAGTGCCTGGTGATTGACGATCCTTTGTTTGCAGGTTTTCTTTTATGTATACATTATTTCTGTAGGATAGGCGTCTTACCAGCAGGAAGAAACACACAACTTTTTTTATTTTCTAGCATGTAATTTCTGTTTGATTCACAGCTAATAAACAGGTCATCTTGTACTTTGGAAATGCCAACATGCAGTAATTCAGTGAAATAGAGACTCTACATTAGAAAGCTGTCAACCTCAACGCAGTTTCCCTGCACCCTACGCTCTGGAAAGATACCTTGTCACTCATGGTTCAGCTCTGTTTTCCTGAAATATCTCTTCTTCTGCATAAATAATGAATATAGTTGCATGAAAATATCTGGCACAATGTCTGTTCTTCCTCCCACTCTAAGGAGCTGCAGTACACACTCGGTATTTATTGGTTGATCTTCCCAACAAATCTTCCTGAAATCACAGGTGTGGTAATAGCCTGGCCCCCCTCCCAGCTGCAGGCAGGTGTTCTCTGCTGAGCTAACCCCATCCTGCCCGCCTGCCTGAAGGCAGGGAAATGCTGCCCTAAAAAAAGCCTTTGCTGTTTAGTACTTCTCAAAATGTAAAGGCTACACAATACAGAATAATTTAAATATTTACTCTCTTTCAGCCTCTTTCTATTATGCAGGTCTTGCACAGAAGAGGTGCAGATCCCAGTTACAAAGTTTTAAAATTAATTCTATTCTTTAAAAAAGCTAGATATAAAAATTGTCAGACTACTAAGCCTGTCTTCTATTTCATACGATCTGAAACGCACAATTTACTGACGTTTTTTAATGGCGTTTTCCTAGTAGCCCACTAGAGGTGACAGAAGGATGGCAAAATGTGGTTCTGCACCTCTGATCTCAGCAACGAGCCGGTGGAGCTGGGCTGCTGTGGCACTGTCTGCTGGCCCTTGTCACCAGCAGCAGCCCTGTTGGCTCATAGAGTTGAGGCCAGGAGAAGTCTTGGATTTTCTAGTCCAGTCTGAAAAATCATGATGCATTCAAGGGATTTCACTTTCAGAGACAGAGAAATTTCTGCAGTGGTGTTTCCAAAAATCTCTGACTATTTACAACCCACCATCGCAGTACACAGAAAAAATTTCCAGGCAAAGGTTTCATCCTGCAGGTGTTATTCGCATGAATGGTTTCCCCTGACCCTCAGATGGATAATGCGGTGTGAGGCACGGGCAATGCTGTTTCAATGAAAAACTGACCCAGCTCAAACCATGACAAATTTGGCGGTGCCTTTTGTGGTTTTGAATGGAAAGTTGAAACTTCCAAGATGTCAACCCCATAAAAATGGGAAAAGCGAGGTGTGCTCACCCCCTGCGAACCACGTTTTACAAGGGATAAAGCTGCTGAATCCTCACAGTGAGGTCCAAAAGTAATTTAAATCTTTTCCCCTCTCTTCTTGCTCCCAATTTCCCCGTCCCAGTTGTTGTTAGATGTATCAGCTGAGAAGGAAAGTTGGAGAGTGACACTAATAAGGACAGCTCAGACACAGTAAGAGTATTAAAAGGTTAGGTCATGGTGTGTTCTATTAAATAGAATATTAATTGAATTCTTGACATCTGAGGTGAACTGTGACATGCTCATGGGATAAATATTGCATTTAACAGAGCATCATGACCTAAAGCTCTAACTACTATTGAGCATCAGCGCCAATCCTTCACAATAGATCTTAGCCTCAGTCCTTGGGGTACGAATGCTCCCTTGGAGTTTTGGAAGCTTGAGCTTAAAATCAGGTTTCACATTTCTTTTTTCTGATCTCAGTTAAGTCCAAAATTGTTTCTTCCATCTCAAGACTACACTCTATCTCAGACTTTTGGTTACAGACTCTTAATATATAGCTAGAAATGCACTTTTTAAATGCCATGCATTACAAACCTACTGGGCACCATACAGGAAAGGTTGAAGGAAAATTTCTCCATCTCCACCCCCACATCATAAAGGAGATTAAAACATTAAAAAGACCAATTAAAAATAGGGAATCTCATGGCAACATTTTCATTAACCCTCCGCGGTTCCTCTTTCTGTCTCATTAGTCATCACGGGGAGAGGAAGGATCATTTTAATTAGCAGCATTGTAAAGCTTTATTTAAGGCAACTGCCCCTCCTGCTGCTCTCTGGATTACCCTGCCAGCTTATAAATACAATACCAAATCATTAACAGCCAAAACCAACACCGCTGAAGGGTTTGGAAGAAAGAAGATCCGCTATGGTCAATGTTTAGGGCTCTTTAACAATGTCCTTTCTCCTTATTCAGGCATAATTCAAGCGTAATATTGGGCTTTATAAAACAACTCTATATCCTCTTACAGCAAAGCCCTTTCTGGTTGAGGATACCATGTGTTCAACTTTCTTCCCCTTTGTTTTCGAGGCAGTGAAAGCACAGAACCACATCTGATAGGATAGACATGGTAGATAGGATCAGAGGTTTTCCAAAATCCCAATTTAGAATTACTTGTTAAATTCCCAAATTAAAGGGACTGCTGCACGCTAACAGCCTTGCAGGAGGGAGTGAGCGATGAGACCCCAACCAGGGGAGGCTGGCGGAGCATTTTAGAAAGAGGTTTTTGTGGGTTTAGGATGAAAACAAAGTGACTGCCCACATTTCATGAAAAAAAAAAACCATTTTTTTCAATCACGGCTTGCTGAATTTCACATTTTTGCAGAAATGGAGCCCATTGGGTCTGTCGTGTTAAGAAACCCGCAGTCTCCGTACCTGGGAGTGCAGTCCAGAGTACATGTCCCTGCAGAAGAGCACATTTGCTCTCCTTTGCAGCCATGCAACACGTGAATGACCCCCCCCTGCAGTGTGCAGGTTTATTTTAAAACTCATTTGAGTCACTGTATGTCAATCAGGAATTAGATGTAAACCAGGATCTCTCACCCTCTTGCAGGGTCCTGACTCACAGGCACGTTAATAGAAACAAGCAGGGCAGTGTGACCCCAGATCCCAAACACCCCAATGCCTGGAAAGCTCTGAACCTTGCCTTCCAGCCCCTGGCTATTTCAGAGTCTTGCAAGGGAACAGAACATTTTTGTTCTGGACCACACTGCAACAGCTGCCTCTTTTGCATCCAGCAGAACAGTGATGAAAATATCCCATTTCTGGAGATGTAAGCTGCACAAAATGTCCTTCTGACCGCAAAACCACAACTTGGACTATTGGGATTCCCCACTCGGATCTGTGGCCCATTTTCCCTGACCTGAGTGTGTGGCTGTGGATCCTCAGTGCGCCTGTGTGCGCTGGTATCCCACTGTGGAGTTCTCATGTGGGGACCACAGTCAGGATTTGATTTTTCAAAGTTATAACATCACATGGCTGAAGTTAGCTGAAAGTTTCAGATCTCCTCCTTGCTGCTGGGTGCCAAGCTGCACTAGCTACCTAATTCTTCCACTGTATTGCTTGACATGCCAAAGAGAAAATCAGACCAGAGAGGACAAACTCTTGCTATTGAAGCCCGGAAACACAAAGTGCAGTTCATCTCCCCCTGAAAACACAAGCGCATCCTGACTCCAGTTGGAGCACTGAGCAGAATGTGGAGATAGTATCAGTTTCTTCAAAAAAGGGGCATATTCCTTGAGAAAGGTTTAAAAATGACGAGGTACACTTACCTATGTGAACTGCTGTTTAATAACAAAGAGGAAGGCAGCAATGATGTATCACTGAATGATTAATGCACTGCTACGTAGAGTTCATCCCGTGTTAAGTCAAGATCTGTATCTGTGGAGATTTGCAGGGAGAGGTGATACCTTCTATGGAAGTAACTGCTACGTGTCAGACTGTAGCAAACGTCAGTGAATTAGAAATATGTAAAATATTTCCACTTAAAAAGGTGGGTGGGAAACACCACAGTTCCAGTTGGGGACTGAGCAGCCCCTCTGCCCCATGTCGGCTCATCTCGGTCACTGTGACGGGCTCTGGAGACAGACTGGGCAGGTCACAGACCTGAGCTACTGTCCCTAAATGCTCGTCATCAAAACTGGGGGAGGCTTAGAGGAGCCAAGGCACTGCCAGGGTCTGAGCAGGAGAACCGCAGCTCAAAGGGATAAGAGTCTCTGGAGATCACAGATGCTAAACTCACTTAAAACCACAGTGGCGAACAGCCTGAGTAACAACCATTGTAAAAGTTTATATAGGAGTTGCTTTGTTTTCTATTTATAGCCATGCTGTATTTTTCTTGTAATATATTTTTAATGACTTACAAGCCCTAGTTATTTATTCTCCTGAAGCCAAACACTTTCTCACTCTGATAATGCAAGCGAATGAGCTTTGTGCAAGACAGCTGCCTGGGAGATGGCTGGATCTGCTCCCCACGCTGGCGGGGTCTGGGGGATGCTGCATGGCTCTCGGGACCCCCGTGGCACCCAGGGCACTGACGCAGCAGGTGCCTCTCTGCAGTGACACTGCCTGTGGAGGACCCTCCCTTGGCCAGAATATTTCCAAATTACTAATTATTCCATCTTCACACGAGGGAGTCTCTTTTTTATGGTTATTTTATTCTACATTTCCTAATTCAGAATTAACCTTAGTTAAAAAACAACCCCCAAACCCGCAGTCCATGTAGGCAGAGGGTCCTTCTATCTATGTGTTGAAAAGTTAAGTAGCATGAACAATGGACCAAACAAAAGCAGAAGATGGGACACTTTGAAATGGGATGTTTTTGCATGAAACATAATTAACCTGCTAAACAAGCATCCACCCCTAAGCACAAATGCTGATTGCCTCACGAGTCAAACCAGAATCGTATTAACTCTGCTGTTTTTTCTAAATTGTTATATACCCAATATTTTATTTTGACTATTCTTTGCATTTAGATTAATAACTATGTAATCACTTCATTAGTTTATTTAGATTATGTCATTTTAGGAAATTATTGTTTAGATCAGCCTTGTCCTTTCTGTCTATCTGTGCCTTCCCAGAGCTAAGTAATATCTGAAGAAACCAATTAATCGCAACTCGACCGCTGTAATGGGGTCTGCTCCACAACGTGGCAATGTCTAATGGAGTTTTAATTTCCCCATGGTGAGCCAACATTTGCTTAAAGAGAGTTAAAGCAAACCTTTGCCTGAGACAAACACAGCTTCTTCCAGGTCTGTGGGGCTCAACAGGCATCTTGGGGCTACTGCTTCTTTTGTTTGGGGTAAAATTCACAGAGGGTCACAGCTGGGGCATCAAAGAGCATCCCAGTCCCCCCAGAGGCTGAGGGTTCCTGTGGACTTGCAGGACACGAGAAGACACACCCTACGTGGCTCTGCGGCTGCACCTCCCAGCCTTGCAGGGGTGCTGGGTGCTTCAGTGAACTTGTCACCCAGGGGAGGTTTGACAGCTCTTTTTCAACGCATGGGCTTCCTCAGAAAAGATTTATTAACTGTCCTGGGTCCTTGCGACGCAGTTACAGCAGCATGTCCTTGTCATGGGCCAGAAGGCCATTGTGGTGGGGGGCTGTCACGCCAAAAGTCTCATCCCCAAGGAACCTGCTGTACGCACATGACTCGTGACATGTGTGGCACAGCAGAATTTATAATGAGAATTTTTCCATTAATTGGATTGGTTGGGGTATTTAGTACTGCCAGAGGTTACATGTGGGTTCCTGGAGGGAGGCGAAGCACCCAGAGCCCTTTGAGATGCCCCCGTCCCTCCCTCGCTCAGGCTCTGGGCATCTTTGCAAACCTCAGCCTACAGCTGGTGACTAATGACTGTTTGGCTCAGCGAACGCTGACAAACTTCTGAAGCCAGTCTGCCTTTCCCCATCTTCTGACAGCTTAAAAGATTTGAAACAAAGCTACATTATGATGCAACCAATTTCAGCAGCATCTGATTAACAAAAAGGAGGCCACAGCTACCTGACAGCAGCTGGTGGTTATTTTTTATTTCTAAAACAAACTGATGGCCTCAAACATTCATACATATATTTATTTTTTTGTTTAAATGTCTCATTTCCAAGGGTGGTGTGGTTTTTTTTTTTTTTTTGGATCATGCAGGGAAATAAAGTTTTGCAATTCTTCTTCTCATAATAAGTCTGTCCAAAAATGATGTTGCTCGTTGTGTTGAAAGATGGTTTCATTTTCTACTCAAAATTGGTATGAAAAATTTGCCTTGCCAAATGAACATTGTATACTGAACTTGTCAAATCCTCTCTCCTGACACAAATAAAAGATAACATTGGGTGGCAGCATGTAAAACAGCACTGACAAGACAGCTAGATGGAAGCAAAGAAATGCATATTTTTTCTCTTTCTCTCTTCCTGCGAAGGGTAGGGGAAAGATCCAGGTGAGCGAACGCTGGCATGTTACAACCAAAAATACATTATCTAAAGACTTAACAAGCCACTTCAATGCGGGTTTTAAGACGAACATAAGCGATTCCATTTCTGATTAGCAAAACCATGACAAAAATCTCGACTTTTTACAGGCAACCTGCTAAGTAGAAAGAGTGGCTGGATGAAAAGGGTGTTCCGTTAAAAGTTCCCAACTCTGCTTTGCAGGCTGGAAGGACTACTCATGGCACTGCTGAAAATTATTCCAAGTGTATTTAAAAATAAATAAGGTAATGATAGCACCTTCATTAGATCTGCAGTCATCACGTGTAAGTGAATTTTTTTCCTATTAAAATTGTTGATTGAAGGCTGTTAGCTATTTATCAGCCCAAAATTACATTTCTTCTCTCCTAGGGGTTGCTTCTTAAAAACCACAACTGCCTAGTTAGTAACTAGAAAAGACTCCTAAAACTGCAGTTTCGGGTGAGGGGGGGAAGGAATACAAGCATGAAACACAGATTGCACCTTCAAATCCCCGATGGCATCATGCTTCTTTGTTCTGCTAAGAAAAATTAACCTCAATCTCGGCTCAAGGTCCCCCGATTGATTATCATAGTCATTTAAATACTGTAATCTCATTTTCAGCATCAGGGAAAGGGAGCGAAAAGAAGAAAAAGAGAAAGAGGTGGGGAAGCGAGGGGGAGAGAAAGAGAAAACAGAATAAATTATCTGACAAAAGGAAAAAAGGGCCTTTCTGCTTACGGAGCCTATTTCAGATCCTTCCACTTGATTGGAAAAGTTGATGAAGTTTAAATGAAGCAGAATTAGAGGCTCAGGCCACTGAGTATTGACAGGGGCCCATGGAAGAATGTGCAATTCAATAGGCCTGATTTCTGTGGAAAACAGGGGAAAGGCCTAAATGGTATAATCTTCAATCAAATCTAACATCGACACTGACAAGGCAGGGTAATGAGATAGGCCAGATCAGGCATGTTGGTTAAAGAAATTAATCCCTCTCGCTGCACCAAGAGTTCAGCTTTGATGCCTATTGTACGGACCCCGTCCCAGCCTATCTAAATGCTAACTAACCACGAGTGTGATCTGGGACTGTGCTTTTCATTGCTGAGGCTAATCTGACAATGATTTTAGCTCCCTGATGACGGCGGTGGAGGTGGCACGGCGGCAGAGGTGGCACGGGAGCCCCTCACCGTGGCGTCGCGGTGAGGGAGGAGAAGGGCAGAGTGCGGGGATGGATGGATGCAGCCTGGCTGGTGCGGGAAAGTTGTGTTTTGGTGCGTATTAGGGCTTTAACACGGTGTAATACATGGAAATTAGTGTCGTTACAGTCCTGCCCAGCTGACTGGTATCTCCTGGGAACCACCAAAGGGCTGGGAAGCAAGCAGGAGGGTGGTGGTGAGAGCGAATGTAAAGAGATGGTGGGAAGTTGAGGAGTGTGCTGTGAACAAAAGGGCTCTTCTACCTGGGCGAGCAGCCCGAAGCTCACGATTAAAACCATCTTGATTTTTCAGGCTAGTTTGTTCTTCACTAAGCACTAGAAGGTTTGCTGTCTTTGCTTTTCTGATTTATTTTTTTTTTCCCTCCTATCCTGGGAATGATACTACTATTTTTAATCAGGTTTCACTTGTAAGATTTTCAGGCATAAAAAAGCACGTTGGTGTGCTTAAAAAAAAAATCAAAACTAGAGATATTTCCCCTGATATTGAAGTTTTCTTAAAGGCTGTTGTTGGAAATCTAGTAATAGGGTCCCACTTCCATTTATCTATTCTACTTCAAATGAACGTGTGTAGAAAAGTCAGTGTAATTCATAAAGTACAAATCGTTAAAAAAGAAAATATCCTCAGAAATGCAGGTTCTGTCTAATCTGCACAACGTGATCAGCCAAGCAAGAACAAAACAATCCCTGCAAGATGACAAAGGCTTCTCAAATTCAATAATTAAGCATAAGAGCATCTCTAAGAATTTGCATGGAAAGCAATCTCCCCTTGGGGAAAGTGTGGCTAAAAACTTGCAAAAAAGCGGAACTGAAAACATTGGTCCCTGTGATCCCTGTGAACGTGCTTCATTTGCTCTGTATTCTGCTAGGCAGCACTCCAAAAAGAGGGGAAATAATTGCAGAAAGGTTTAAAAATGAAGAGTTTTTTGCCTTTCCTTTGGGTAGTTGCCCACCAGTTGCCTGTCCAGCGCCCTCCTCTTCAGGATGGTCTCCACCGAGCCTCTTCCAGCTTTTCCTCCATGCCCAGGAGATTTTTCCCATTCCTCTTCCAGAAGAGGGATGCTTATTGTTGGTGGGGTGGGAAGCTGAGGATGGAGAGGAAATAGGGCAGAGAAGTTCCTGTCTTCTTACAGGTTTCAGCTGGGCCGCTGGTGCTGCTCTCAGCCTGCTGGGTTCAGCATCCCTGGAGCAGGGTTTGTGGGCAAGGGCACGTTACTGGGATTTGGAATATCCCTGACTTTCTGCACGGTGTCTCGGAGTTGAATTAATCTGAAAATCATTTCTTGGCTTGACGGAGTTTGGGGGTTTCTCCCCCAAAGTTTCTTAAGTCTTCCAGACAAAAAAAAAGCCTGAGTTTTAGGTTCATCGTCAAAATCTACAGCCTGCTGCAGCTCCGGATGCACTGTGAGTGCATGGACCCATTTGGGACCATTTTTCATTTGATTTTTTTCCTAGTCTGCCTATATTCTCTCTTCTTCTGGCTTAATTTCTGCTTTTACACCACCAACAACTCGGGCAAGAGGCAGTACAGATGTTCTCTGCTGTGACCATACCTCTATTGGTGTCATAATGCAAAAATTTGCTCTAATGGTTATTATTGTGCCGGCTGACTCCAATAATGCACTTTTAAATCAAAGGGCCTTTGAAGCTTTATTTCCATTGTATTAGACAAATAAACATAGAAGATTTTCATGAACATAAAAGGCATTCACCTTGTAATGTTTCTGGGCTTATTAGTCTCACCAATTTGCATTGTTTTGTTCACAAAAAGGATCAAAATGCCCTTTTGCTTGCTTTTACATACTGCGTGCTGATCTCGGGGGTGAGCAGCTACGAATGCCCGGTGCTGCTGGTGCCGTCCCTCTGCCCACTGAATCACAGCTGGCAGTTTGTAGCCTAAGTCCTGGCTTCAAATAACCAGGGGAAAACCCCACTACTCTCATTTATGCCGAATGTTTACTTGCCTCTTGGAAGTGCTTTATTTATTTCAGTGGTGTCTGTGCAAAATATGGGAGGGCACTAAAGCTCCTAAGGAGTTTAATTTTTAGTGTACCAAACAATTCATTTAAAATCTTAAATGAGTTCATGCTGAGAAGAAAACACTTAGAAGTCAGAGCATTGGCAAGACAAAGCTCAGAACCAAGCCTAACGATTATTTGACTAACCAGCCCTTCATTAGTTTATTTCTCTAATGAATTATTGAGCTGCACTGTGCAGACATTTCAGAATACATTTTTAAAAGCACAACACTGGCCTTAGATTGCAAAACTATAATAGTAATAGTGATATAATAATAATAGTAATAAGCACACAAAATGCTGCATAAACACTAATTAATCCTCAATGTCCCCAAGCAGCAAGCACAGAAGACAAGATGCTCAGCACATGTAGTGATTGGAGGTAAATAGTATAATTAACACCAAATAAAAGATGACCTTACTCCAAACAGGGCTCACAGTACTTGTGGCTCCTCTGCTTTGTGTTTCAGGGGTTGTTCACCTGAGACTGACAAACTAAAATCTGGCCCCCAACCAAGTTTTCAGAAGATGCATTGATTCCAAACAGCTGAGAACAGGTATTAGGAGAGGGAACAGAGTTATTTCAATCAACAAAGCCATTTGGATAACTAAGGGAAGTTACCCAAATGGTCTGTGGAAGATGCTTTGCAGGGTGGTGATGCCCTCAGCAGTTAGCCATGCTGGGGGCTCTCGGTCAACAGAGAAGCAGCTGTGAGATCCTGGCTGTGGCTGAACCCCGGGATCAGTCAAGGAGAGCAGAGGTGTGCTGCAGAGACGGCAGAGACCACAGGGACTGGTGCTGTCTCGGCACGCTCAGAGAGCAGGAGTTGTGCGGAGAGGCAATGATTTCACTGTCGGTCCCAGCCGTCACGCAGACACTACATCTGCACAGTTTCTAATAGGCAGCTGCTCTCTGAGCATCCAGCAATGGGTATATCTTTAAGGAAGCCTTTATTTTATCACTTCCCAGGTTAGCAGTCCTTGCATAGAGACGGGTGAGGATTACAAAGGTGAGCGGTGCTGGCTCACCCCTGAAGAACGGCTGGGAGAGAATGGGAGCGTTGTTGCAGGTTCACCTGGGCTCCTTGCTATGCCAGTGCTGGGAGAGCTGAAGATGAGTGGATTTGGTCAGAAGGCTTAAAAAAAAAAAGGAAGGTGAGGGTTAAAGGCTCAAAGATTGAGCACAACCTTCAGGTGTGTAAAAGCCCTGTTACAGCCACAATGCAGGTCCATTAATAAAAGCTTCAACTGCAGAATGATGGAAAACCTGCCCTCTGGGTAATTACTGTTGCAAGAGTTTTTTGTGATCTGTGCAGGTTACAGCTCACATATCCTTTTTCCACACCATGCAATTGTCCACGTTGGTCTTTTGCATAATTAGAGCTTTTTTTTTCCACAAGCTGACACAATTTTAGTTTGATAAAATGCCGCTACTTCCTTTTCTTAGCTGTCCTTCCTATGGATCGCTCCAGAAACCAAAATGAATTTGCAACAACTCTCAGCAGTGCCTTGCTCTGTGACAAGTCAGACAGCTCAGAAATACTTCATGATAAGGTTCAATAGGCATGAAAGGAAAAAGAAAAATGCGGTGAGTGATTTCTGCCTTTACTTGGTACCTATGGAGTGAAGTGGAGTCTCACAGCCCCCACACCCAGCTCCTCTCCCTGGGCACGGAGCAGGCTCCCGGCTGAGCTGGGACAAGCTCTCCCACATGTCCCCTTCCTCCACGAAAAGGGCAGTTCAGCCTCTCTGGCCTGGTTAATCCTTCCTCTGCCGGGATTGCCAGAACCAAGGCTATCAGTGTGCCGATTCATGTGGTTTTTGTGAGGTTTTTGATCGTATATTCTTCCTCTGGAGACTGCAGCTGCTGAAATTTTATTGCCTGAGTCTTGTAGATTTTGTTCAACCTTATTTGGAAAAAAAGAAAAAGAAATACCAGCCCTCAGGGCTGGAGAGAAAAGCTTAGGAAAAGGAAACCTAAACGGTCTGGCTTTCAGGCCAATAGAGAGAGCCTGGCATCAGTTGTCATGTAAATAACAGGCTTTTAAAAACAAATATTGTGCATTCCAGCAGTGCTGAGAACTTCTGTTTGTTAAACCTGTTTCTCCAGCAGCCTAGGTGACTGGGACCGAGACCTGGTGGCAGCCTTTCCCAGCCTGCAAAGCTCCATCACCATCCTCCTCCTCAGAACTCCCGGTTCTGAAACAGCTTTTTCATGTTGAGAGCTGCAGCTGGGGCTCTGAATGTGAGCTGGATGCCTCCCAGCTCTGAAGGTGTTTCAGGGAGAGCAGTTCCCCACTTTCTGCATGTCCCCTGGCCGCACTGTAACAGGTAAGAGGATGCTCTGGCACCTGGGTCTGGCTGCTGTGATTTCCCATTTGCTTTTGTGCACCAGGGATACGTCCAACTCCAGGCTGGTGACACAACGACTTTGGCAGTGATATGTTGAGCTTAATTAGGGCATGTTATCCAGAAAATATTAATATAGATGTAACCACTCGCGTGGACCACTTTCTGGTGTGTGTGTCAGGTGTGCTGGGGGTTAAGTGTTGTGGTCTTGGTTCCTGCCCAGAGCAGGCTTATTTTTGTAACACAGTAGTTTTCAGTAAGTTTGTACCGAGAAAAAATGCTTGGCTAAGGCTTTTACTGGTAAAAACAAACTAAAAAATGCTTTGCTCAGATTTTTACTGGCATTAGCAGATTAAATACTTTCCTCAGTTTTATGCTGCAAGCAAATATATAAACTAAATTAATTTCTTGATTAATTAAAACACATCATACATTCTACCAGAGAAAAAATAGAGCATTCACCCCTCGAAATCTTGATGTGAAAGGATTATGTTTTTAATCTGCAATAGCTAGCATGTGTAGACATATGCCAGTTGGAGGATGGGGCTGGGCAGAGCTGAGGCAGGAGGGTCACCCAGAGCAGGCACCTGGCAGTGCAATGGTCTCCCTTTGGATATGTGATGCCTCGTTTAGAAGATACACGGGAGAACTGGGAGAGAAAGAAGAGGATCCTGGTTTTAGCTGCTGCAAATTGGGAGGTCAGTCACACTTACACAGGGTTTTGGGGAGGGCTAGCTGGAGGAAGATCCAGCTAAGTGTCCTGTCCATCACTGCTGGGTCTCAGGTTTTCATGTATTTGCTGTCCTGAGGACCTCAGTGACAGCTGGTGGAGCTGTGCATTCCTCAGTGCCCTCCCACAGCTGCCAGAAGCACTTGTCCAAGCAGCAGTTGTCTCAAAACCTTTCTTTGTGTCCTTGGTTTTCAGGTGGCACTGCACAGCAGGAGGGTTGGGACCTGCTGGCCATCCCCTTCGGGAGCTCTCTCCAAAATGCCTGGTCCCAGGGGTCTCCCAGAGGGGGCAGAGATCCCAGGCTGGAAGCACGAAGAGGAGATGTGGCAGAGGGCTGACACTGTGAGTGTGCCACTGCTGGGGTGTGCACCAGCGAGCGGGACTGGCTGAGTGCCAGTGCTCACACAGTAAACTGCCACCCCTGTCTGTCACCTCCTGGCAGCAGAGGACACCCTGGTGAATTCAGGGATTGCTGCACAAACTTTACAACGTTACTTACCATGAGGTGAAATTATCACTGACTCCAAGAGTGAAAGCATCCCTGTTCACAGCGTGGTTACTTCTGCTAAAGGATTACATGGGGTGGATGCAGATCTCTTTACATCCCTGCCAGCTGGCTTACTGTGAAGGTAACCCTCCTGCGAGGAAGCCCTGAGAGAACAGAAGTTGTCCAGAATGCTAACATTTAACACTGCCTTTTCTCCAAACTTGCTGAAATTTTAGTTTCACCTGGCCAGCTAGCAGAAATCCAGACTGGGACTTGTGAAAACATCCCACGATTTATAACTGCTCAGAATTCCCGTGGCCAGGATGCTCTGCAACAGTTATGCTGACAAAGAACTCGAGCCCTAAGGCTGGGGCTGAGCAAACCGCTGGACCCAAGGGGAGAAAACACCAGCTCAGCTCTAGGGGACAGACAGCGCTCGGCCTAATGCTCCCATCCAGAGGCAAAACTCCCATATAAATCAACATAATCTTAATGACCGCATATAATCTACCTGCAACATATACGCTACAGGAGAGGAGCCGCTCTTTGTAGGATTACCCCAGTGTTATAGTCCTGGGATTTACGGCGCTGATGGGTGGTTTACACATATTTCAATTTAAGGAATGTAAATGCATCATGAAAATAAGTAGGATCAACCCACCCCCTGCAATGATGCCTTAGCATACCTTAAACACCAAATAACTGTATATTCTGATTCACATCCATGCATCACCTACAAATGTATTTGCTAGCACACTTTTCTAAGAAAAGCAGAGACAGTTTGGAGGGATGGGGAATCCTGTCCCTCCCAGCAGTGCTGCTGCCTCCAGCCCAAGGAGGTTTGTCCTGCCTACGTCTGCCCACACAAGCCCCTTCTGGGAGGGAGCTAGGTGAGGAAATCTCACCCCAATTCCACTTCTAAGCAAAGATTCTGCCACTTCCTATCAAATCTACAGGATCCAGAGAAAAAGAAAGAAAGTACAAGTTCTGGATTTGAAAAAGTGAAGCTGATTTTGAGTTATGACACAAACCCCACATTTTTCCTTTGCTTTCCTAATATAATTTCCAAATTGACTTTTAGAGTTTCACAAGGGAAAAAAAAATGTTGAATGTTGCAAGACTCAAATTTTCTACGATAGTCCAAAATTTTATGTCCGGCTTCCAAGCCTGCTGCTGCCGGAGCACGACACCGAGGGAACTCCAGAGTTCAACCACCGCAGCCCGGGGGGAACGGCCCCGGTTTGAGCATCACCGGCGGCTGCTGCGGGAAAATCCGGTTTTGGAGCAGAACCGGCTGCCCTCAGCCGGAGAAGGGGAAAAGTGCAGCCGGTCCCTCTGCTCGGTGCCCGCTGTCGGGGGGCTCCCGCCGCCGCCCCTCTCCCTCTGCACCCTCAGAGCAGCGATCGCGGCCCCCAGCCCTGGGGAGGGGAGGGGGGGTGGCTCGGGACCGGCCCGGCGGCGTGTCTCCGGTGGGACCGGGATCGGAACGAGGTGGTCGGGGCACGAAGCTATTCTGCGAGTGCCATCCAGGGGACGAGAGCTGAACTGCTCGGGGCGGTTAAAGGGGGACTTTTGTGGTTGTGGAGGACGATTGGGAGGAAACCGAGGTGAGGTGCCTGGAGCTTTCCGAAACCCACCCAGAGCCCAGCCACAGGACGGGGACACGAGTGGATTTGGTAAGATGGGAAGTTTCAGGAGTTTGTGAAGTGGCTGTAACCTCCCCAGCCGGTCTAAAATCCCAATTTAGGGAGGTACAGTGTGTGTGTGTTTCCCCCCCCGGACCCCTCTGCTGCGGGGGGGGGTGGCAGAGCGCAGCCCCGGTGACATCTCGGTCGCTGTCCCCGAGCGGGGCTATTGCTGGAAAAAACGCCCGAACCTCGGAGGGAAAACCCACCCCACGGTGCTGCCGGTCACCGTCCCGGGGCTACCGGGTGTTTAACGGCGACAAAACACGAAGGAGCAGCGAGGAGACGCATTTTCCCTCCTTGTAGAAATCAATAGGGGAAAAAAACCCCTGTTTTCAACTGTTACAACGGGAAACTTTTCCGCTGTGTCGCTGCGGTGGCCTGGGGCTGCCCGAGGGGACCCCGACCCCCTCCCCGGGGTCCCGTTGGCCGCTACCGGCGCTGGGATGGGATGGGGCGGGGGGTGTCCGTGCCCGGGCAGGCAGCGGGGACGGACGGGAGGGAGCGGGGGCCGCCGGGGCTCACCTTGAGGATGCGCGGGTTGCGCAGCATGCTGTCGCGGGCCACCCCCAGCCGCTCGTTCTCGCTGCCGGGCTCCACCTCGGCCAGGGACAGCGGCCGCCGCGGGGGGACAGCGCCGCCCCCCGCCATGTCGCAGCCCCGGGGAGAGCCGGGCGGCCTGGGGCCAGCCCGTGGGCGCTCAGGGCCCGGGGATCTCGCCGTGGGGCTGCGGCTCCCACCCGTGAGCGTGGCGGGGGGGCGCGGCGGTGCCCCGTCTCCTGGCAACCGGCGTCCCCACGCCGTCGGTGCGTCGCTTTGGTGGGTCCGGCTAAGGCCACTTCCGCCTGG
>WKFP01014946.1:531980-578506 GCA_011057875.1 Pterocles orientalis | reverse complement strand
TTTTTTTTTTTTTTTTTTTTTTTAAATCAGGACACCAGAACCTGTGGCATCAAATAGAAAGAAGGATCAGAATAGTTCCGTTACTGAAATGGTAGCCTCTGATGAACTTCGTCCAGATTATGAAAACTGTCTGGGCTTCATCTCTTCATTCATTGATTTGGATACTGCAAAAAAAGAATTGGAAGAGTTTATTCCTCATGCGAGGAATATATCGGACAGTTCAATTAAGAAGATGGCTGGAAGAGATCTAATGAGGTTTAAACAGTTTAAGAAACAAGGTGAGCTCTCAAAATATTGTTGCTGTGAGGAAATAATGTGCAGCTGTGCTAATCTTTTGATAGAGGGGAAAACAGTTTGGTTTTGTATCATGTCTGCCATGTCCATGGAGTTTGGCTCACTTCATTCCAATGGATATAGTTTTCTGTTTCTCTGCTTCTTAGCATCTACATCATTGCTGTGAAAATATAGCCCAAAGCCTATGTGTAAACCACCTGCTTCCAGCTCTTGTTTTGTCTTTTTTTTAGTTTTCTTTTTTCACGTTTTGAAATCGTTGATCTTTCATTACGTGTTTGCTGAAACCTGAAATGTAACGTGCAAGAGATGGTACTTGAGATTTGGGTTGTGGTTGTGGTGTTGTGGTTTTTTTTGTTGGCTTTTTTTTTTTTTAGTAAAACTGTCCATATATTTTAGGTGTTTCTGTCAGGTTTGGCAGATTTTCCCAGAGGGAAAATGATCAAATCCGGAAAAATGTTGAAGAGTTCTTATCAATTACTGGAATAGACAGTGCTGAAAAACTCCTGTTTACGTCAAGGTATCCAGAAGAAAAAGAAACTATAAATCGTCTAAAAACAAACCATCTTTTTTGTGAAAAACTTTGTAAGTGTTTAAGTTCCTTCTCAAATAGCTGAATACCTCATCAGCCGCCTGACTGGTGGCTGTCTCATGTCTCTCTGACAATGGGAGCATTCAGTTGTTACCTACAATGATATCAAATTTTACAGCCAGGCCATACAATTTGTAGCTAGTGAGTAACAGGTTTGTGTTTTCAGACGTTCAGTTTTTGGTATTCACCCACACGTGTGCCCACACGTATACAATTGTTTACATGTATTCACCCGCACGTACTTCTCAGGAGATTCTGTTCAGACAGTTTCCTGTGCAGTTACTGAAGTGTTGAGTACGTTCTCTTGAATGGAGAGAATCTGTCGTTGACAGCACCGTCATGAAAATGTGTGTTGTTGGGTTTTGGTTTTGTTTTGTTTTGGCTTTTTAAAAGTGGCCTCACCAGTGTGAGAAATGTTTCTTAAAAATGAATCATTTACCTTCTAGCTGAGGGCATACCACGACCCTGGAGGCTGATCTATTACCGAGCAAGGAAGATGTTTGACTCAAATAATTACAAAGGCAGGTGAGTGAGTAATTTGAAAGAGTTTCTGAATGCTTGTACCAGTCTCTGATCTTTACTCGTTCATTACAAATGGATATAAATGAAGATCATCTCTCCCATTGGTGCCGGTGACTGTGACTTAATTGACAGATCATTTTTTTGACTAGTCCTTTTCAATTCCTCTGTTCTAAAATGTGACTTGAAGCGGTAGTGATGAGTGACATTGGAACGCCTGTAAAGATTACAGCCCTGTTAAGATACTGGAATGGCTTGAATTACAGCTGAAGTTGTGCCCATTTCCTCAACTAGGTATACTAAGGAAGAAAAAGAAAAATTGAAAAAGTATCATGCGCTGCATGGCAATGATTGGAAGAAGATTTCTGAGATGATGTCCCGTTCTAACCTCTCAGTTGCTATGAAATACTCTGAAATCAAGTCAGGTATGCAATTTTAAGGAAGAGGATTCATTCTGTGTAATGCAATTTGATAAGTTATTTTACCTGTATGTTGTATGTGCCCTAACTTTAGGAAAAAATCCTTGGAATGGATTTATTTTTAAATTTGTGGTGGTGGTGATTCTTTTTTTCCAGACTGCTTATTGCATTTTCATACAGAAGGGATAAGACCGATCTCTTCTGGGAAGAAGGGAAAAGAAGTGGAACAAATGCTATTCTTTATTAAATGGAACTGGCATCTAAATAGAGGAATTTGACAACCAGGTTTTAAAAGATAGAAACTAGGGATCAGTGCTGTTGTTTAGTGATTAGGCTGAACTCCTCTCTCAAATCTGGTATGCAGAAGAGTTTTTTGGGAAGTGTGTTAAGCTGGTCCCATAAATAAGAATAATGCAAAGTGAAGTATTTGCTCTTCTGGTTTTTTTTTCCTAATTATTTATGATGCATTATGCTTTACCCTTATTTTTCAATTTTAGATATTAATTATGGTCCTTGGTCAAAGGAAGAGACTCAGAAGTTAATGCAAGCAGTGGAAGAGGTGATTAGGAAAAGAATAGAAATGGAAGATGCAGAATCTCTTTCATCATCCGCAAAGTCCCGTAGAGATCTCTTGATTGACCGTGAGAAACTCTGCCAGAAATTACCATGGACTGAGATTGAAGCTAAAGTGGGAACTCGTTACTGGAGACAATGTAAACAAAAATGGTAAAGTTTTACCTTTGTTATGTTGAGATATACTATAGTAAAATGTCTTCTGGGGAGTATTTAACTCCATTCCGCAGAAGTGTTTGTACCGTGATGGTTGTTGTAGACTACCTCCTGGCGTTGCAGATGTCTGAGACAACTCTTTGGTAGCTGTGGTAAGATTTGTGATAGTGAGCTTTGGCTTCTGCTTCTCTGGGGCAGCAGTAGCAGCTTGAAGACACTTCCTTTTGATGCCCTGAATTTCTTGAAATGATAGAAATCTTTTTTTGTGTGTTTTCAAAGGACTACAATTTTAACAAAGAAGATGACCAAAGGGCAGCAGCTATATAGGGGAACAAAGGCGTTAGAGGCCAAGATCAATCTTATTAGAAGGTATAGTTCAGAGTTACTGGAAAGTTTTTGTATCACGTACTGTCCTGAGCTATGTTTATAAAAGCTTGCTGGGTGAGACCAGCACGCCTGCAGTTTCATACAGGTTTCACAACCATTCTTTGGACAAAAAGTCCTGAGACTTCTGAGTGGGGGAGCTGTGAGCGTTATTGAATTCTTTCTTGAATTCTGCCTCTAAACTGCTTCTGTATTACATTCATAGGTTGCATGAAATGGAATTGGAGGATTCTAATGAAGTAAACTGGGAAGAACTCCGTCATATTATTGGGTAAACCTTTTTTACTCTTTTTACAAAGGATGGGTGAAGCAGATGGTCTTAAAGATTCCACAAAGGAATTCAAGTTTTTAGAACTCTGCAACTATAGAAGATGTTTGGTAACATACAGTTGTATATCCTTGCATAGCACCGGGCAATAAACCATGCCTGGAATCTCTGGAACTTAATTTTAACCAGTCAGGCAACCCTTATTGTGTTCCCAGCGCATCCTGTGTACTACAACTGTGTTACGTAGTCTGTGCTAAAGTCTTTGATAAAAGACTTTTCTAGGTGTTAATCAACACAGAGGAGAAATTATAGGAATGTGTAATGCAATATGATAGTCTTCTTGCAAACAGTGTGAGTGGCGAGTATGAAATCGCCAATACTGTGAGTGCTGTACTTCTCCAGTGTGTGGGGTTTTTTTTTCTCTTTTCACATGCTTTCAGTTTCATTTACTATTCTTTTCACTCAACATATATGTATGATGGCATAGTTTAGGCTCTTACCTTCAAGGAGAGTTGCTGTCTTGAAGCCTTTTAATTTGAAATCCATCCTTTCTACCTAACGCTAAGATATTGTTTGGCTGGCCTCCCTTTCATGAGTGGATAACTCAGTAGAAACTAAATTTTGTAGTAGTTCCTTGCACCACTAATTCTTTGACCTCTTCTCTTTTCAGAGATGTCCCTATAGCCTATGTTCAAGCAAAATTTTATAAGCTAAAAGTCACCTGTGTCCCTTTTTGGCGAAAGAAGTCTTTTTCTGGTTAGTATCCCAGCTGTTTATATATACCCTCCTTCAGGTTTTTGGTTGAATCTAAGAGGATACCTGTTCTAGTTCAATTCTAATTTTATGACTGTGCTTTTTTAGTTCATCTTTGCGTGTGTGCATGTGTCTGATCTACCTTGTAGCCACTGTGATTACTACAGAACAGTGAGATTTTTTGCATTTAACACTGACAAAATAATTTCTGTTTGTGAGATCCTGTTTCCCCTGGGCATCTGCTTCCCGTACAGATCCAATTAAGACTACTTTTTTTTCTCTTTCTTTTCCAAAGAAATTATTGATTATCTTTTTGAAAAGAAACTTCCAGAACTTGAAAAAAAGTTAGGAAAAAGGAAGGGGAAACGTCTTAGTCCATCAACAACCACAGAACAGAAGTCTTTCCGACTCAGTGAGATTTTTGACACCAGTGAAGACAGTGACTGATTGATTGACTACCCTAAGAGCAACTCCTCGTCTGCAAGTTCAACTGCAAAATGGATCTGGTTGAAAGTGGGCGCAGAGCAAGAACTGCAGGTACACAGGCTGTCTGATAACGGACAAAGTGAAGATATACATGTCTGATCTTCTTGTTTCATATTGAAGACGGAGGTAAATACAGTTTTTGTGCCCCTTTTATTACCTTAATTTAGCTCTGGTTTTGGAAGTCTTCATTTAAGCATCCAAGTTGCTTTCTGAATGTCTCAAAAATCGTGTTTTTTCTACTGCTTTCTTTTCTATGGAGTTGAAAGCTGCTGCTTACCCTTTGTGCATGAACTTGGTTTCCAGAACTTTAGTGAATTTTAAATAATTAAAAAAAAATGTCGTTGGGAAAAGGCTTTCGGGTTGTTTTTAGTCTTGAGACATCTGTGTTGATGGAAACAGCACAACTTTCAGGGTGTTGTTTTTTTTAAAGTATATCTTGTTCTTAAAAGCAACTTCATTTTTCATGCAGACTTATACTTTTATCAGCCCCCTAGAGAAAAGGGATTTTTGTCCATTACTATGCATAACTTGTAATGTCATTTCATGCTAACCAGAAAAATGCTTTTAAAATGTTTTTGTTGATAGGTGGAATACAGAGCCAAAAGAGACAGTGTATATATATGCATATATATTTTTTTATTGTGCCAAGGAGAATTTCTACATTTTAATGAGAAGGTTGAAGGATAAGATGGAGGTTGCACTTGTGTTCTTTGTATGATATTTTTAACTGTCTGCCTGGAGTGATCATTTGTAAATTAACTGAGTAAATGTAAAAAAAAAAAAAATCTTATCCTGTGTATAAAGTATTTGTATGGCTTGCTTATATTTCCTATATGCTGTATGGGAAAGTGATGCAAGAAGACTTGGTCTGTGACATACTACTTTTTGATGGTCATTTTGATAAGTGAGAATTTCCTTCTTTAATAATTGCCACTGAAAATGCAGAAATTTCAACAGCTCGAAATAAAGGCCTTGTTGGAGGTTTTTCTGGATTGTGACTTACAGCAAAAGATGTTAAATGAGAACTTTCCCTATTTAACTGTGCCTGCCTCTGGTCTCTCTGAAGATAGAAAACAATGTGATTTTTGTGAGACAGGCAGGACGCCCCTGAGATCAGCCATGGGTGTAAGGGTAAGTCAAGAGACGAAATGGGGCAGGGACTGGGGGAAGGAAACACACCAGCTCCCTTGTGCTTAGGTCTTTGACTTGTGTCTCTTGCCTTATGGGTTTAAATGTTAAAAGCTGAAGAACTTGAGTTTTTGAAGCTAGGCAGTTTGTGGTTTTCAAGTTTGGTTTTTTTTGTTTGTTTGTTTTTGTTTGTTTGTTTGTTTTCTCCTTTAAGATAGCAATCCTCTGAAGTTTCTCCAGGCTAGAGCACGAACGATGGTGCAGTTGCAGGATGTTGCAGAATATATCTCACAGAAATAAACTTCTGCCTCTCTAAGGAGATTTATTTTATGCTTTGTGTTAAAGGGAAGTTTCTAAAGGAAGATGTTCTGCAGAGAAACTGCTTTTAAGGAGTATAGCAGGGCAGGAACTATAAATCATCTCTGCTGCAGAGGAAAAAAGGGAAACACTGTCCCTCCTCCCCCAGCCCTGGGGAGGGAGGGGGGAGGCAATTCCTTACCCCCCTCTCCTTTGGTACTCTGGGGTTTGTAAGCTCTTTAGACAGGGACAGTGATTGTTTGGAGGAGGAGAGTACTTGTTTTTTCCCATTTGCTGAATAATGGCACTTAAGAGGGCGTAGGAAAGCAGCTCTTCCCTTGGCTATCAGCTTACAAAGGCCCCTGGGCTGGCAGCTGTTTCATGGGGGTATTTGAATATTAGTGAAAACAGAGCAAACTGTGTGCAGAGGTTTAAAAAGAAGAGACAGGCTCCACACTAACACTGACAAAGTTTTGTGTATCAGGCTGCATTATAAATAAGAGCATGACACATCCTTCAAGTCTAAAAAGCATCCCAAGTCCCCTAAAAACTTCAGCGATTCACGCAGATACATCGCTTCAAGCATTTTTCCTGGGCTGTTAAGGAGCTGCCTGGTGTTACAGGAAAATCCTCTCAGCTGTGTGGCATTATCAAAGGGGGAGGCAGCTGGGTTACAGGAGTTGTGTTTGCAGCAGAGCAGCACTTCAAGGGGGAGGAGTGTTACGGTGCCAGCAGCTGGAGATCAAATGGGGACTTGGAGAAAGGCCAAACTCCCTGTGTGATTCCTCAGAGCCCCCAGCCTGGAGCCCAGCATCGTCCCTGTGCTCCGGAGGGTCAGGAGCTGGCGGGGCTGGGACAGAAGCCTCGAGTGAAGTGGCTTCAGCTCCGAGCCCCATCCCGGTGAAAAAACCTTCTCCTGCCTGTTCAGGAGGGATGTAAAGAGCTGCATCTGGGAATGCTTTCGGGGTGGGATCTTCCCCCTGGGGCTGTTGCTTCAGCCTGCAGAAGCAGGCCCGTACGTCTCCCCTGATGGTAGGTTGGATTTTATTATTTTAGTACTGAAGTAATTCTGTCCCTGAGGCAGAACCCTGAGCTGTGCCGCCTCCGTGCATGATGCTGTGCCCCTCTTCCCCCGCATCCCTCCTGCGTCCGCTTCCCGCCGCAGCCGCCCCCTGCTCTCCCCTCGTTACTGGCCCTTTAAGGGGGGGCGGGGCTTGGCCGCACGAGACGGGCGGGCCCCCCGCAGGGAGAGGGCTCAAGTCCACTTCCGCCAGCGCCCGGAAGCGCGGGGAACGCCGCGGCTGGAGGTGTCGGCGGGACCGGAGGCCCGTGGCGGCAGCGGGCTGAGGTGAGAGGGGCGGGGCGGGAAGGGCCGGGACGGGGCTCCTCTCCTGGGAGGGCGCAGCCGCTTCCTCCCGCCTCCGCCGAGGAGGCTGGTTCCCGCCAGGTTCCCCTTTGTCTGGGTCCCGCTGCCTCGCGCCGCCTGAGGGGAGGCGCCGCCCCGGGCCGGGCTTGGCGGGAAGGGCCGGCGCGCTCCCCGGCTCGGGCAGCTCCCGGGGCGCTGGCAGCGGGCAGGGCTGCTGGGGGGGCGGTGGTTGGAGCAGCCGCGCGGGGGATGGCCGGGGCTGTGGCGGAGGAGGTGTGGGTGGGCGCCGGGGTGGCTCTGGGGGCGGGAACGGGCACCTGGGGGCGGTGGCTTGAACCGGGAAAGAGAAACTGCCGCCGCCCGGTCTCGCCTCAGGCGGGTCTGTGAGCGGGGGACCGTGCTCAGCGGCGGGCAGCAGCTGGAGCGGGGCGGTGGGAGCGCTGCAGGTAACGGGGGCTGTTCGGTAATGTCCTCGCTGAACGTGTGAAGGGATTTTACACCTTTTCTTAGAAAAAGGTGTGGTAGATAGCGTACTGCCCGCATTTGAAGGCGGAAGGGATTCAGCTGCAAAGCACGCTTATCACCTCAGTGTGATTATATAAAGTGTGTCAATCTAAACAGCAGTGCCGAGTCTATAACGTGTGAACCGGACCGGTTTCTGATGATTACTGTTTTGTTCTAGATCTGTGAAACACCCCCAAGACTGTGTTTCCAGGGGATGGACTGCTGAAGATAACTGCTTTGTGCTGTGCTCCAGGGAGTGTATGGCTGCAGGGGTCTGCCCCTTCCCCAGCTGCAGGGCAGCGCTGTTCTCTCTCTCACTATGTGACCCGTAACACCTGCACAGCCCATAGCTTCCCTTTCCAAAGGTCAGTACTGCAATTGTTTTCTTTTTTTTTTCTCTGTATGTATGCATGAGGAAGTGCATTGTTTTTGCTTTATCTAGGTTCCACTTTTGCTTTCCCTGTTATGTTACATAACAGAAGCAATTACCAGCGTTCCTTTTATCTAGTTAGTTGAAACATTTATGTTTTTCCAGTATTCTGTTGAGTTTTTCAGACTTGCAGAATCTGAGAGGACTATATTGCTGCTTAGTGAAGAACTTTTGTTTTTAGAGGAAGCGATCTGTGGTGAGAATTTTATGATGCTTTCTAGCTATAATCGTTATAAAAGACAGGAAAGTTCTGCGTAAATATCCTTTGCTTTTGACAACAGGGATTTGTTGACCTATAAATTTTAGCAAGAGATTAAGAAAAAAAAAGCTAATTTTATACTTATTAGACCTAGATTCCAGGCAGCAGTAAAGCAGTATGATCAACTTTAACGCTGTAGTTCTGGGAAGTGTGCGTTAAGTGTGGATTATGGGTTTTTTTGAATGGAAGGTGAAATTTCACAGGTTTCGTAGTTTGCAAATTATGTTATTTGACTTCTTTTCAATGCTTTACTTGTAACGTTTGTCATTCATCAGGCATTTTTCTGTAATAATCACTTAATGCTTTAATCTGTATTTCTTTGTTTAACTGCATGTTTAACTTATATGATATAGAACAACCGAGAACGTATGCATATATGCTGCTAATGAGTTACATAAATCCTGAAACTCATCGCACATGAAAATTAGGTACTGTTGTGGCTGAAAGGAAATATTTTGCTGCTTTCGGTCTTTATACTTCTGTTAATTCCTTCTTCTTTCCATCCAAAGAATGAGCACATGTCGATGGTGTACACCTAGTGGTTCTGACACCACTGAGTTCCTGAAGAGCTATGCTTCTGAACGGTTGTCCCCAGAAGATCTGGAAGGAGCCAACGATGATCTCTGTTACTGCCTGGAGTGTGTGGTTGAATACCACAAAGCAAGGGAAGAATTACCAAGGTGGCATGAGGTAATTAAGAAATTTGGCTCCTGCCTGTTACTGGGCGAGAGGACTTAAAACTGAAGGAAAACTTGACAAGAGGCTTCTGTGATCCAGCCTCAGTGTAGGGGGCAGTTCTGTGCAGGGATTGTGTTTTATTTGTGTTTGGGAATGGGGTATGTTGCTTTTTAACTGTATGGGTTTTTTTTAAATTGAATTGCAACTGATTGTAAAACAAGAAGACTGTCTTGTTTTGCATATGTTCAAATTAGTGAGGACTAAAACAGTAGTGGGAAGTTGCTGAATAGATATTATAGCTTGAACTTTATTCATGCTGTGATGGTTTGACATCTGGAAAAAAAACAAAACACCTGCCAGACTAACAGCTCTATTTCTTTAATGTATTTTCTTCCTTCCTCTGGCTTCTGTTCAGCTTTGAGTTTGTTCCTCTTTTTGTTTGCTTTCATTTCTCATGTGTAGTTTTCTACTATCAGAGATCTGATCTTGCAAGGCTGTGCGACTGTGTGATTAAAACAATCAAAAAAGTTTAAAACCTCTTTACTATAAGACTTTTATAATTCTCCCTCACTATCTTTTGTATTTTGGAAAGCTTATTTTCCCTTATGTGTATGTATATATGTAAAATGAGTATTTGTAGCTAATGGGTCACAATCCAGATGTCTAAAAAGTTGCTCTTTAAATTAGTCAGTCAGCTAAATTTCTCCGAAGGGCAATCCCATCTGAGTATAGATTGGAAATAAGTGGAATGACTGGGCTACTGAAAGTTCATTTCTGTGTCTGTTAAGTGGAGGAAATAACCTTGGTTTCTAATTGAGGTTCGGAGCGGTTACTTTAGATGAATAATGTTAGTAAGCCCGAATCCCCTACAAATATTCAGCGAGTCAGTCAGTATGTTTGCATTGTTTCCATTTGCTCCCTTCCGCTAGTACATTACAAAATAGACGAGAAGGCAAGATTTTAAAATTGCTTTTCCTATTTTCCTAAATATGTTAGTTTTCTGTATTGTACGCTGCGTGTTGGTCAGTGGAACAAAGTGTTGTGACTAACCTATGGCCTGAAATTATTGAAGTGGTTTATGAGTATTTAACAGAATCATAAAAATGCTTCTGGTTTCAATGCCACTCTTTTATAAGTTACTTTACCATCTTAACTCAAGTTGGAGTTTGTGATTTGCACAATCTGAATTCCATGTCAAAACTTTATTGTTTTGCACCATGCTTGGAAATAAACTTTTCAGAATGAAATTTTAAGTTTTGAAACTCTAGTTGAGGTTTCTGCATGTCCTTTGTTCACAACTGCACTTTGATTCGTTGTTTTTCCCCACTGAATAGGTCTTGTGGGAGTTGGAAACCTCCCGTCTTGTTGCCCACATTGAGAAATCCATACAAGAAGAAGCTGGAGAAGACGATGAGTTGTTTATAGTGGATGAGAATGGAGAGACACAGCTGTCTGGTTATGTGGGCCCAGATTTTGAGAATAACCTGCGAGTGCCCCTTCTAGAAATACTGAAATACCCGTATCTGCTGCTGCATGAGAGAGTCAGTATGTATCTTATCGTATACAGTTGGAAGGGAATGGTATTGTTTCTACGGAAGGAGGTGAAAATAACACATAGTCCTTAAACTGAAGTACTGGGGGATGGGGTGTATATGTGTTTATTTTGACACTATTTTTTGGGGTTTTTTTTTTTGTGAGTGTATAAATTAGTCCTTACTATAACTGTGTTTATCATTTCAGGTGAGCTGTGTGTAGAAGTGCTCTGTAGAATGGAACAGAGTCACAGCTCCTTTCAGGTCTTTGAGAAATATCCAGGAATTTATCTCTTTTTGGTACACCCAAATGAAGTGGTAAGTTAATTTTTCTGTTCCACTGAAACTTGGTTTTAAGTCACATCAGAAGAGATTCTTATTTTTAATGACAAGAATATGAAAATTGTATCATGTAGAATTTTAAGTATTTGATTTTCTGTATTTTTCTTTGAGAGTATATATCTAAGTGAGATTTCAGTAGGAATATAGTTACTCTTGCTGAGGGAGAGAAGACTCTGCTTTTGCAGCAACTTCTAGAAACGCTTCGCTGTTTGCATTTATCAAAAGTTACAGATGTTCAACCAAACTGTAAATTTACACCCTATATTCGCAAATGCAATTACTTTCACATGGGCCAGGGTTGTTTGTAATTTAGTTTGTAATTCTCCTTCCCTGTTCTTTCTTTTACATTTTACTAATGTTCAGAGCCTTAAAAATTTAAAAAGTGAGTTTAGTGTAGTTACTTGCAAGAAGAGATGCTCAGCAGTGTATTTCCTCTGAAAAGCCCTTTAATTGTCACTTAATTTAGTCATTACAAGGAGGCAACATTGTGTTTTAGTGGGTTTGTGTATTCTGTGCTGGGACAACTCAAAGCTGCTTTTTTTTTTTTTTTTTACTCTCAAAGGAGTACCAAATTGTAACTCAAGTGGACAGTTTGTTTATATCAGGAGATTGAGTCCGTACCATCACTTTCCCACCTCATTTGATGCAGCTTTGGAGAGTCGGATTAAGTTTGCTGTGTCTGGCTTCCAAGACTGGCTTAAACACCAGTATGCAGCACAAAATTTCAAGTTGCTTTAAGAAATAGTAAAAGATTTGATAGTACTGTACTTCACACTTGCTCAAACTCTGAAGTTTCCTCGGTAGGTCAGGGAATGATTCCACCAAGGCAAGAAATGACAAGTGTCCTGTGCTAACAGCACCACATCTGTTGTTACAGTATACAGTTATCTAATTAGAAATTGTTGGTCAGTAACATTTAAACAATATAAACCAAGTACAAAACCAGATGCTACTTTGTCACATAAATCTCGGGGAGTTTTATTTGTATAGATTACTCTGAATTTTAACTTCTTTGTTACCAATATCTTCTCATAGTAGGTGTAGCAAGCCTGTTTCTAACGCTATTTTGGAAAAAGAGTAACTCTTAGTTACAATTAAAGAGACCTTACTGTAGTGAAAATACGCTTTTGTCCCACTTGTAGTAGCAATTGTGATTTTTATTTGTTCTTTTTATTAATATATAACTTTTTTTGTTTCAATTGTTAGATTCGTCGATGGGCCATCCTGACAGCAAGGAATTTAG
Organism: Pterocles orientalis; assembly: GCA_011057875.1. Classification (NCBI taxonomy): domain Eukaryota; kingdom Metazoa; phylum Chordata; class Aves; order Pterocliformes; family Pteroclidae; genus Pterocles; species Pterocles orientalis. The sequence continues at coordinate 566,286 of WKFP01014946.1, read as the reverse complement.
GGAAGGTTGACAGGGATGATTACTATGACTTACAGGAAGTGCTGACTTGCTTGTTCAAAGTTATTGAGTTGGGGCTTTTTGAGACTCCAGAAATTTACAGCTCTGCAGTGGTTGAAAAGGGTAAACTCATCCTTCTGCCATCTCATTTATACGATACTGCCAACTACAAGAACTATTGGCTGGGTGAGTATTTACCATCAGAAATGGACTTTTGTGTGTAGTGTCTGTCATCTTGTAAGCGCTGCCTTCAAGTCAGAGCTCTGCTATTTCACAGGTGCTGTTTATTTTGGGGTGTGTCAAGTGGGCAAACTGAACACTGCACAAATGCAGCAGTGAGGGAGTGTTTAATTAGTTTCATGTTGCTGCTGATCTCTTTGCTCAAGTGTTACACTGGTAATGGCATTTGGGAAATGATACTTGATTTGGTGCAAATTAGAACACATTTTTGCAAATATACAGACAGCATGCTTTTTTTTTTTTTTTAGGGATTTGTATGCTTCTAACAGTGCTGGAAGAACAAACTCTGGATTCCCTGTTACTGGGTCCAGACAAACAAAATGATTTCATGCAGTCTATACTTCACACCATGGAGAAAGAAGCAACTGGTAACTAATTCTGATACTGAGATAAAGGCAGTTCATAGCCTATTTTTCATCTTTAGCAAACTTCCTTGTTAATTGAGTGAATTCTGTGTAGTGTAGTGCTGAGGTGATTTTAACTGAGGCTTATTTATCTTCTGGAAGATGGCCAGTATTGCACAGTATTGGGGCAATATTGAGAAATGCTGAAAAATGACATTCAGTCAAACTCGGGAATGGCACATGAGCTCAAGACCAGGGCTTCCTCTTAAATGACTAGATATTTATAAGCTTAGAATGTTTATTGAGGATATGATGTTACCTTATATGAAGAAGGAAGAAACACTTGAAGGAAAACCAATTGCTTTTAGCTTCAATTTGATGTATAAATTGCAGTAGCTGTGTAAGTTGTACCCACTTCTTAGAACAGTACTGCAAAAATCAGTGTGACAGGATCACTTTCACAGAGTTGGGAAACGTTAGCGATAGTTATCCAGGTTCCTGTTGATGGAAGACTGTGTAAGGAGCAGTGTCTGTATAGATAAGCAAGGTTGACTCTAGCCTTTTTCTTTTTCCAGGTTAAAAAGTATAGTTGCAACTTACTAGAATATGTATTTTTATGTTAGTATTTAAGAAAAATCAATGAAAACCAACTACTTTCAACTTCAGCTTAGTCTGAGAATGTGCAGGACTCTTGCATTTCACCTCTCCCCAATGTTGCTGTTATGTTTCAGATGATTCTACCAACCCCTTCTGGCCAGCGCTGCGTTGTTTCATGGTTATTTTGGATCAGCTCGGATCTAAAGTATGGGGTCAGCTTATTGATCCTGTCCAAGCCTTTCAAACCATTATCAACAGTGCAAGCTACAACAATGAAATAAAAAATATACGCAGTAGCTTTAAGAGGTCAGTTATATTAAGAGACTAGAACAGTTTTATCATTTTAATGCCAGGTAATGTAGTAGCTTGGTCTTGGTTTTATTGTCAGTGCTGCCTTTTTTGGGGGAGGGTGTTGGCAAGTAAAAAATCAGATGTTGCCAATGTCAAGCAATGAAAAGATGAACTAGATCCCCTAAAATTGTGAGGTTCTTTCAAAAAATACATGCTCACTTCTTTTTGACTACTGTGATGTCTATTGCACTTTTCAGGACTTTTCCCTGAATCAGGAAGGCTGCTGACTGTTTAGTGCTTATGTAGTGCTATAACCAACTTAACGCTTAAGTTTAAGGAAGATTGTCATGTCTGAGACTCTTGGTAAAATTATGGGAATAACAGAATTTTCAGTGTGATGACATAGTTTTAGATTTTATTGTAGTTCCAGATGACAACTGATTTGAGTTTGCTTTTAGCTCATGTTAAGTCTTAAATATTTCTCAAGATTATATTTACTTAATGATACTGTATGGTTTTAAAAGTTTTATTCTTTTTCTGACTGTACTCCTTTCAGGGAAAGTAATAAAGTGAGACTCATGGCTTTTAATATCTTGGATAACATAGTTAACTGCTGAAAAGAAGTGCTTTAAAACTCATAGCAGGCATCAGATACTCTTTTGAATTGTTCTATTTTCATACACTTGTATCCTAAGATAAAATGGAGGTTTTGAATTACTGCTGAGTGACAATATTGTCAGTATTGAGAAGAAAGTTCATTAGGTAGGTAAGGTGCTTGTTCAGCGCAGAAGCGGTTCCTAGTACACTGCTGGGAAGTCTAGGAACAGCTTCTGTGGGAACAGAAATTTGTTACATAAATTGGAACTCATGCTCTCCCTTTTAAGTATTTTTTTATAAGAATCCACGCTTGAAGACTTTAGGAATACCTCCTGCTTTTGAAAACTGAAACTGTGTCTAATTTTAAAAAGTTGATGGAAAATAGTACCTAGATACCCATGCCAGTTGCTTGTTTTTTTCCTGTGATGTATTTTTAATCAGCTTTGAGTGACAATGTCTTAAATGTTCAGTATTTTTATACACACACAAGAGGATTTTATCCTCTTACAAGCAGGATAGATCAAGCTCTGCGATGTTAAATACGGTATCTTTTCATGGGTATGTTCTATCATTGACAAGTTCTAATGGTCACGGGGTCAGTATCTGAAAAGTGAAATCAAGTGTCTTGGCCACTTGACTTTCTTATAGTTTGGTGTAGTTGTGTGGAGTCTATAATGATTTGTGTTTCTTTTTAGGACAAAATCTGAACCGGAGTCAGACTACAATGATGACATGGTTACTTGCAGTCAGATTGTGTACAATTATAACCCAGAAAAGCCTCAAAAGGTATTAAAAATATTTCATTTCCCTATTCTTCAAACTCTGGTCACTGAATGGCACTGTCAGTTTAAACCATCTATGAAATACAGAGGGGAGGGTACTCTGTTCTTTCTAGTAATGTTGTAAAGAGAAAGTATTAAGTAATGTCTATCACTATTGTGTGCCTTAAATAGCAGACAGTCTGGTCATCTCTTGTTTGCCTGGTACTTCAGGCTGTAAGAGGAATGAAGAATGTGTTTGTGAATTAGGCAGAGATGGTATTAAAGCCCAAGAATTTGTATCAAGGTTGAAACAAACATTGGTACCTCAATAAAAACTCTGAATTCAATTGAAAAGTTGCTGATTGATTCTTGTATTTTACTTTTTGTTTCTCAGTATTCTAAACTAATCTAGAGTACAGAGTAATGAGGTATGCGTTGATGTACTTTCAAATGTTAGACCGTGCTCCAAAATGGCACCATTTTCTTCTTGTTATAAAGTAGAAGAAACATTTGTGAGTGTGTTCTCTTGTTGTTGGTGTGTTGTATTTATGAAATGTCTTTCAAAGGCTTTAAATGTGTATTTGGTTATCTGAGGCTAAATTATATCAGCAAAAAAGTAACCTTTAGGGGTAGAAAAAAACCTGGCAGATTAAACTGTGCAGATGTGCATGATGAGGATGATGTGTGGTGAATTTGTTTTTCAGGATTCTGGATGGAAGACCGCCATTTGTCCAGAATACTGCCCCAACATGTATGAAGACATGCAGACACTGGCCAATGTGCTTCAGTCTGATATTGGCAGAGATATGCGTGTCCATGACAGCATGTTTCTGTGGTTCATCCCTTTTGTACAGTCGCTTATGGATCTCAAGGACTTGGGTGTAGCATATATAGTAGAGGTCATTCACTACCTCTGCTCGGAAATCAAAGATATTCTCAATGAAACAATCCAGCAGTGTGACAAAATCTCGGAGTTTTTTCTCCTGATCTTGGTGTCTGTTATTGAACTGCACAGAAATAAAAAGTGCCTGCATTTGCTATGGATTAGCTCCCAAGAATGGGTGGAAGCAGTGGTGAGATGTGCTAAGCTTCCAGCTGTAGCATTTACACGGTGCACTGAAAAAGCATCTGGACACTGTTTGAGAGGTTCAGCAGCAGTATCTTTACAAGCTTCTAACTCTGTGCAGCACGCCTGTGTGCAGCTGATCCGCAGCCTTCTTAAAGAAGGCTATCAAATTGGGCAGCATGCTCTTTGCAAGCAATACCTTGACAAACTCAACCTTCTTCTGCGAGGAAATATGTCTTTAGGTTGGCAGCTGAACATCCAGGAAACCCAGGAATTACATGTGAGTTTAAAGCAAGTTATAAAAAGTATGAGGGACAGAGCGTTGAATACCTCTGTGCCTGTAGGAAACAATGCAAACTCTACAACTTCACCTCTTGTTTCTATAAAGCAAGAGAAGAGTGCGTACAGTGATGAGTGCAAGGTGAGCGTACATGGCGGAGATTACTTTTGTTCACCATTTGCTGCCACATCGAAGGAAGGCAGAGATGGACATTGTCAGGAGAACCCTTGCCCTGAAGGAAAGAGTGCCTGGGAAGAGGAATGTAGAGATGCATCTAAAAATTCAAGATCTGGGAAATCCACAAAAGGACTCTTGATGGATATTAAAAAGGAACCTAATGACTCGACAACTCAGGAATATGTTTACCCACAGAACTCTTTGGTGACAAAAGTATGTGGGAAAGTTCAGGAAAATAGGAACAATGATCTTGTGGCAGGGAAATGCGATACGGATAATCAACGCTTTAATCCAAATGCCCAGCATTCAGATTTCAGAAGAGGCGAAGAGTTGGAAAGCAAATGTGAAGTAGGTCCTATAACACCAATGCATCTGGCTGCTCGAACTCGTACTGGTTCTCCAGAAAACATTTACAGCTCAGGTGTGCAGGAAAGTAATACATCTCCCAGTTCCTCTTCAAAGTTTAAAGTAGATGTGCATAGACTCACAAATTTGAAAAACAAGTTAAAGAAAACTGAATGGCCCTTACCCTTAAAAGAATCACAACCAGTGAAGCTACGTGACTTGAAAAACTGCAGTTTAGCAACGAGTGCTTCAAAAGCAGAGGCAGAGCAACCTAAGTTTTGCACTGGCTATCTGTGTACAAGCAAAGATTGTCATAAGCATCAGAGATTGAATACTGTTTGTAAAAATGAAATCTCTGTTGGTATTCCATCTTCAAGGAGTTGTGAAAGTGCCCAGGAGGAAAGTGTCAGCAGTGCTTTTCAATCCAGACTGGCCCCCACTAAACAGATATCAAAAGAAATGCCACTGGGTTGCTCTAGTTCCTCTAAAACTGACCCTAGTATGCAGGAAAATGAAGATGACAGTATTTTGCTTTCAGGGATTAGTGACACCTTACAGAAAAAAGTATCCACGGAAGAAAAATCGAGTTCATTGTTGAAGTCTGTGTTTAAGAAAGACAGTGACATACAAACTTCAAACCAGGAACAGCTTAATTTAAATGACTTGGTTAAATATGACTGTAAAGGTCAAATTTCAAAGACATTTTATATGGATAAAGCTTCAGCAAATGGCTGTGTTCCATCTAGCTCTGAAAACAAGAGGGATATATCCAACCCTGCTTCTCGGATCAGGCCACTGTCAATGAAGTGTGAATCAAGCGACAGGTTGTTTGAATTTTCAGAATATTTCAAGAGAGAAAACAATTCAGTAGGGAAGAAAGAGGAGGATTTGGTGAAGATGGTTTCTGAAGATAATACTTTAACAGACTCGCAGGTTGATAGAGATCTCAGTAAATTATCTTTAGCTGCATATGCCAAAAGTGTCAATTTTTCCCTTGATTCAAGCCAAGAAAGCTCAGTACATCATAATATATGTGAAATTAAAAGGAAAGTGAAAGGTGCAGTAAGATCTTCCAGTGATGGCCAAAGTACTAAGTCTCACTGTGATAAAGATTGCCTTAACAATCAAGTCATTATAATTTCAGACTCTTCTGATGAAGAAAAATATGTGGCTGACAAGGAAGAAACAAAAAAAAAAAATGAAAGTGTGTGTCCTGAACAGCAGCCTTCAACTTCCAGCTGTATTTCTGATAGTGATACTAAAATTGAATCAAAGGCGCCAAGCTCTCCCTTGTCACTGGAAGACTGTGAGTCTCAGTACTTTGAGTTTGAAACAGAAGCTGATGTCTTTTCGGTTTGGCAAGATACTCAAGCGTATGCTATGGAAGCAACTCAAGAGTATAAACAAGCTAGTGTTTCAACATCGGTTGATAAGGGTAATTCGGATGGTTTACTGAATGATCACACAAATGAATGGGGTTATGATGAGGATTACATAACTGATGATGCCATGGAAGAAGCAGCAAACTTGGTAGAAGAGCAAATAGAAAATATTTCTCATCAGAAAGAAAGTGATAATACGAAAGAAGTAACTAATTCAACATTGCAGGAATCAATTAGTACAGGAGCTGCGAAAGGTCAACTGGAGAATGTTGCAGACAAAGATACTGTTGCTAAAGACTTCACCCTGGACTCAAAATTGGCTGAACCCAAAGCGTCTACATCTCAAATGTCATTAGCTTCAAAGCTGGCTCTTAAGAAAAACAGCGCAAGCCCACGGAAGAATATAGCAAAATCTAAGGTAACAAGAACTATTCAGAGAAGTCCTAAAAAACCTTTTGTTCTTAAAACATCACAAAATAAAAAACTGTTTCAAAGTACATCAAAAACTTCTCAACCTGGCAGGTCGACGCCTGCTGTGGTTCCTCCCAGGAAAGTTCGGCAGTGTCCTGCACCAGTATCAACTGTAGAAAAGCTCGGTCTGAAGAAGGCACCCCGCAAAGCGTTTGAGTTATCCCAGCGCTCCTTAGATAGCCTAGCTCAGTTGCGCAGCTACGGTAAAGCTGCAGGGAGAGTTGCAGTTGCACAGAAACTGAAGACTAAACTAATTGCTCCTCAGAGTTTGTCTGTAAAACATAATAAAAAATTGCTAGCCTGCCAAGACCTTCAGTTTTTAAGGCAGACGAGGCCCAAAAAAAATGTCAGAGTGAAAAATTCTGCAGGAAGTTCTGAGAGTGGAAACAAGAAAGTTAGCAAAGTAGATGCAAAATCTATGAAACAAAAGCCTAAAAGTTTTGAACGGGCATCTGTTGAAGGATCTCTTGAAAACCAAAGAGGGAAAAAAAGGGAGGAGACTGTTTGTCCTTCTGCCAGTGAGAGAAAATTTGAAAGCCTCTCTGTGGAGGAGGAGACACGTGTCTCTAAAAGGCCCAGTTCTTCAGGCTTGAGCAGGAAATCGGAGGATAGCGGTGGCATGGTTCCTCCTGTACCTACGGGTTCAAGTCTCTCTCCTGCTGTGCTTGTTGGAGATGATAAAGATGAACCTTCAGGAAAAGGTTGCGTTGTCCAGCCTGCGTGTGAGAAGACAGCTTCAAAAGAAAATGAGTGTAAACCAGCTGAAAACAGTGAAGATGATGATGATGATCTGTTTTTAACTCAGTTAGATCCTGTGGATATGGAATTATGTTCCGAGGAGGAGAGTGTTCAGGATACTACTAGAGCTAGTAAAAAACCAGAGGAAATGGATACTGCTGAAAGCCTTCAGCAGAATGAATCCTTGACTAGTGTGAAATGTAAGGACAAAGACTGTATGGAAAAAGTGGAAAAAACGGGAGAGTACTGTAGTAAGCATTCAGCCACCAGCTCAGAAGCAGATCACTTGTTTGTCAAACCTTCTCTCCTGCCGCCTTCTAAAGCAAGAAAACCTTCCACTACCAAAATTTTCAGCACCGCAAGTTCTTCACGGAATGCAGCCTTCAGCAAGGATCTCGAAGATGTTAAAAAGCTACCGCCACCTTCAAAAAGCAAAGTGAATGCAACAAAACCAGTGGTGGTCAGGCCACCAAGTGCAAAGGCTGTACCGACAGCAAATCCAACGTGCAAGTTGCCGAGTTTCAGTAGTGTACCCCAACCCCGTGTTGCTAATAATGTTCTCCAGCCCCAAAATAGGCAAAATGACAATGCTTCAAATATTTCCAGAAGGCCTGCCCGAGAACCGTACAGTTCTTCCTTTCTTGGTGCTCAGCAGCGTGATTATAGTATTTTTGTTAATGAAGTCCTGAAGTGGACTTACGAAATGTTTGCAAACTTCAGCCAGTTTGGAACTCCGAGTAATCTCCTGCAGTCTGTAGTAGCCTCTGTTCCTGTCCAGTTTCAGGGATACAATGACTATTTTAATACGTTTTTCCCCTTGATGATGCTAAATGCCTTTGAAACAGTAAGTAGCTCTCTGCCTCTTGGTTTGTTTTCATAAACCCTAGTAAATTTTACCAAGAGATTAAAAGCTGGTTTCTGTCCTCTATTTGCCTTCTGAAAATGTTCAGACACAGATCTGAATAGAGGAATGATTTGGGGGAAGTAACCTAGACAGTGATGTCTAAGATTGGGAACTGTCAGTATTACTTCAGCACAGCTTTTTTTTTTTTTTTGTGTGTGTGCGTGTGCGCGCGCATCCACAGTAGCATGCAAAAGGAAGGAGGTGGTTCCTCTCTCTTTATAGCGTATACAGCTCAAACCAGAAATCTTTAAGAAACTGAGGTCTTTCAATGGCAGGGTTGTAAAAAGAGGATAAGAATGTAATGTTTTCATTTATGTTGGGAACTTGTGTAAGAGGGTAGGTTAGTCTGAGATGTACTTTTTCCCCAAACAGCTTAACTTGAATAGTTCAATAGTGAGAAAATGCGGTGTTCCTTCAATTAAACTCTGTATGCTTTCAAGTCCAGTAATTGCATCACTCCCCTATATAAATAAGGTAGAAAATTGAGTCCATACCAGGATAATACTGTTTTTTTAAAGGTGAAAGTACAATCGGGTGAGTCCGCTTCTGTTTTGAAGAGCTTTATAAGGAAGTACATTAGATAGGGGGTAGGTAGGGAGGAAGTGGTTTCATTTCCTGTATGTGTTTATATGTAGTGTGTATGTATATATTAAAAAGGGTGAGACTCTCTGATGTTTTGTACTTAACAGTCTGTTAGCTTTCTTTTATTGCTGATTAGTATGTTTGCCCTTTGAGTGCTGAAAAGCTCTTCTTCTGATACACTAAACCCTTCAAAGTATTTTTATTTAGCTTTTACTTCCCAACATGTAGCTGGCAGACGAGTGGCTAGAAAACCAGAGAGCAAAGGAGAAGAGTTACTACTTCTACTTACAGAACTTCTGTGCTGACTTGAATAGAGCAGATTTTACAGGTAAGAGGTATTTGTGGTTTGTTTTTTTTTTTTTTAAACACTTCACTACACAAGTAGACAATGCCTTACAATGAGCTAGCACTTACAGGTAGAAATCTTTTTCATTTACTTTAAATACGGAAAGGATCTTGAATTTACAGTTTTCCAGAATGCATGCAACAGAAATAAGTACTTTGCAGGGACTTTGTGCCTGGAGTGTTCAGTACAAAAAGTTATTTGATTGCTGTTAGAATACTTTCCATCTCGCTCATTTGGGATATTGTTTCAGCTTCTTTTGGTAAATAAAATAGTCCTTGACTGGCTGTGTTTTTGTGCAGTGGTATTTTCAGTCTTCAGAATGCAGAATGGAGTTAAAACTCTTCATAGTCTTTTGCTGTAGCTTTTAATGGCTTTAGAAGTTAAGAGGTGGGTGTTCCTGAAGTATATGCAATATGTTAATCATAGTACTTCTATGTAATTACTTCAAAGTAATTGTAACCATTGTCCTTTTAACATTCTAATTTTAAAATGTATTTTGCGTAGCTCATTTTCGAGAAAGTGATTTGGCAAGGCAGCTTCACCCAAAGGAGGATGACTTAATGTTTTTGGTGGTCCAAAAGAAAAAAGACACCTTTAGGGAAGAAAGCGAGATGCAGGACCACATAGTGAGTCACGTTGGTCTTGTGACACGATTTTCTCGTGCGTCTGGCTGTTTAACTAGTAAGTAAATGGGGTTGAAATAAAAGTGAGTTTCTTCTTGATAGTGTAAAATGCTTTGTCATAGCTGGCTGTCGGTAGTTGTAATATACTACTTACATCAGAGGAGATGGGATTGTTTTTCCACTGCAGTGTAGCTATTCTGTGCTAGAAGCTTCGTGAAAAGGCAGAAACTGAAGCTTACAGAGCCCTGTTGGTTTTGTTTTTTCTCCTTGGTTTTGGGATTTTTTGGGAGGTGGGAGGGTGTTTGGGTTTTTTGCAGGAATTACTTGTTGGCTCTCTTGTAGATGGCAGCACTTGGTTCTGGTGAATTCTTTGAGTGACCTGTTTGAATATCTTTCAGTTAACAAATCTGGTATTTTTTTAATTAACAACTTGTGGTTTTTTTTAATCTCCCCCCCCCCCCTTTAATAGGACAAAAGGAGCAGCATACCGTCTGTCATCTTTCTGTGCAAACTCGAGGCAATTTGTCATTCTTCATAAATAAGCAAGTGAAATGTGTGGTGGTTGGCTCCCTGGTGACCACACGCCGCATGTTCAGAGGTCTGCTACTATTGAGCAGGAGTCACCTGGCTAAACCCATCATAAACCCAAGTTACAATGACTTCTGTCCCAGAGATTTGCCTCTAGCTTCAGAAAGTGCCGTAAGTCCTGCAGCTAGAAGTGATAGTTAGGGGTGACAAAGTGGGCATCTGGATCTCATGAGTTTTGTGAAATTGATTTTGCATGCTGGTTTTTGAGATGACCGAGTGCAGACAACTTTCAAAAGCACTGAGGCTTTTCAGGGTTGGTTGATCGGGTGGATAGAGACGAGTCTGAACTTGCTCAGGTGTTTCTGCTGTATTGACATAGATACTAGTAGTGCACTTTAAACAGCTTTCAGTTTTTTTTCCTTACTGGAGAGGTATCTGTTCAGGAAATAAGGTGTAGTATGAAAAATGAAGGTGGTGTATAGTAAACGAAACCTTAATTACAGCTTTCAAGTCAGGATTGGGTGTGCATCTAGGGCAAACCTAGAATCAAGCTTCCCTGTCCTTCAAGTTTTTGAGTCATAATGAGAGGGGTGGGGGACATTCTGAAAATATATAAAATGAACATGGAAAGTTTGATCAACATTAAGTAATTAATTAATTTTTTCGCTGTCTGTTCCAGGCGTTGGATAGGAGTGAATACAATGAAGGTCAAAAGAGAGCCATTGAGACAGCTTATGCCATGGTAAAGCAACATCCGGGGCTTCCCAAGATCTGCCTTATCCATGGACCACCTGGAACAGGGAAATCAAAAACTATTGTTGGACTTCTGTCTCGTATTTTGAGAGAAGTGAGTGTGATGTGATTGGCATGTGCTGCTGTTTGGTTTTGCAATTGAAGTCAGTGATAGCTTAAACTAAGTGTAAGTGTAGTATTGTTAATTACTGGGGGTGTCATTCATTAAGCGGACTTAATTAAATCTGTACTGTATAAGGTGTAAAGGTGGAAATAATACCTTTTGGGCATCTTGGAAAACAATCTATGGAACTTAAAGTAAAATCAAGAGAACATGTACAAATAGTAGTATAAACACTAGTATAAAAAAACCTAAATATTTTTATCTATTAAAGAATGTTATTTGGCCTGTACCATTTAATGGTTTTCATGTTAGTATCCAGTAGATTCATCAAGTACATCGTTGTTGAAGGGAGTTTATGCAAATAGTACTAATGCATTTGACTTGTTGTTATTCAATGTAAGATGTACTTTAAGAGATATTAAAGTGCAATAGTCTCCATAATCAACGTGCTAAGATGAGTGTACTTTTAAATCACAAATACGATCAATCTAAAGAGCCTGTTCTGATTTATTGTTAATTAATCTCCAGAACACGAGGAATGAGAAAACAACTCGAAAAACAAATTCCAGGATCAAGCCCAACCGTTTCCTAGTTTGTGCACCATCAAATGCTGCTGTTGATGAACTCATGAAAAAGATCATCGTTGCATTTAAGGAAAAATGCCAAAACAGACAGGAACCCCTGGGTATGGTTTATTTTAAAATTCTGTTTATATGTTAAATAGACAAAACCTGAGGGAGAAACTGAAACAGATGATTACATATATATAATACTTCCATGCTACTCTAAGCAGCTTTTTTCTCTTGCAGAACATGACTGGTACATCCTCAAGTTGTTATTAATTTTAATGTGCTTTTCTAGAAGGTGTATTATGGTTTTTTTAAGTCAATTGCACTTTATGTAGACACTGATCCTTTCCTCATAGTGTTAGTTTCAGTTCCCTAGTTTTTAAGTATTGCTTAAAAGATTTGAACCTTCATTTTGAATAAAATCAGACTTTGCTGATCATGCTAAACAGACTGATGAAAATTTTGATGTATCAGAGTTTCTCACATTTTTTTTTCTCCTCCTAGTTTGTGGATAATACAAAGTAGATTAACTCTGAGCAAGGTATCTAGTGTGTGGTGTGGAAAAAAAAATCTGCATTGTAGCCAAATGTTAATTTGATATTGACTTACCTGCTGCATTACTGGTAGTATTTAGTAATTTTTGAACTTATGAAATCTGTTAAGCTTTAGATAAAGAAGCCTGAGAATAAGAGATGGTTCTGTTATTTCAGAATAACATTCTTAACTGTTAGCCACCACTAAAACATATGAGCATCTTTTTTTTTAGAGTTTGGAATTGCTGAAATTTTGTACTGTGTTTAGATAAGTTACAAATTGTTGCAAGCCCTTGAAAAAAAAAAACAGAAAAGGAAAAGCTTTGTTTGATATCCATGATGTTTAATTTTTTTTCCCCCCCCACAAATGTGCAGAGATGATTACAGCAGTCTAAAGGTGTTTTGACTCTGATTTTTGTAAACAGGAAATTGTGGAGATATCACATTAGTGCGACTTGGTGCTGAAAAAGCAATCAACAGTGAAGTCCGGGGATTTAGCCTGGATAAGCAAGTTGAACATAGAATGAGTAAGTAGCGTGCAAATCAGACTTTTCTTCAGTCTTCTTCATCTTCTTCAGTTGTCTAACAGCTTGGTGATGTTTTACACTCGGGATTTGTGTCCTTTGAGAAGGAAGATCAAGTGAAAGATTTTTCTGCAACAGTGCTTCATAAGCATTGTTTTTCTCAGCCTTAGTGGGAAAATGTCAGCTTACGTATGGCCTAAAATCTAAGCAAAACCAAAGAAATAAGCAAGCCAACTTTTTTTTTTTTAATAAATTATAAGAAATGCATGTTAAAAGCCATAGTTTTTAAGCAATGTGGCTGTGAAGCATTTGAGAGCTACAGTCGGAACCAAGTCTCGTTATCCTTGCTTTACAAGATAAGACCTCAATAGAAAAAGGGAAAATGAGAAGTTAAAAAAAAAAGTTTATTTATTCTTCATAAGTTAAGATGTATAACTGGGAGCAGGTGTTATCGTAACATAGTTTTTCTATACCTCATGTATGTTTTCCTATATTTTATTCTAGAACGAAAGCCAGCTGACTGTGACCAGGATATTCAGAAGAAAAAAGCAGCTCTGGATCAACAGCTGGACATGCTGTCTCGTCAGCGTGCCCTGCACAGATGTGAGAAGAGGGAGGTAGTAAAATAATAGTATTTTTCATCCTGTTTTTGTGGTTTTTTGTATTTATAACTGAATCCCAAGAGTAAAGAACTATTCCTTTTAATGCCATCTCTGGGCAGTAATTGTCTCTTTGCCTGCTTTTTCAACTAATGGAAATGTTGGTTAGCAGTGTGAAAGGCAACGAAGAACTTTACATCTGGATTTTTTTTTTGTCTATTTATACTGGTGTTTTCAGCAGGTCAGTTGTGCCACTTCTTGCTCTGGTGTTCAGTAGGCATCATTTGTTTCTATCACCAGTGTAACCATTTTTATAAAACTTAATGGTTTAACTTGTGTACTTCAAAGCTCTGCTTAACTGGAAGGAGTAAGAGACCTTGCAAACTGAGATTTTGGGATATGTGTTGCACTTGAAGTTTTCCATTTCTTTTGTCTAAAAATTTGGCATTTGTGTTCAAATTACAGATTTCTGGTGATAAACTGCTTTCCCAGTTGCACAGAAATGTGAAGTGTAATGTTGTCTATGGAAAGTCTAAATATGTTGACTGTTTTTTAAGAAACTGATCAGCTTTTTCAGACATGTTTTTTATTAAAACAGTCTGAATGAACCTATATGTTTAGGAAATGAATTAGGGTAAGGGAGGAAAAAAGGTGTATGGGAAAGGTGTTAATTCCTGGTATGTGTGGTTTCTCCCCCTCCCATCTAGAGTCAAATGTTGGATGATGAAATTGGCAGACTTTCAAAGGAGAGACAACAGCTTGCTTCTCAACTAAAGGAGGTAGGAATTTTTCTTAAGGATAGCTTTTTAATAAACCTCAGCTAATCTATTTTTGTTCTTGGTATCTGTTAATTGTGGTTTTGATGTGGCTGGGAGTATTTATTAGAGTAGTAAGCAGATAAAGAATATAAGCTGTGTAAGTTACAGACAGCCTGGTGTGAAATCCAGGTGTACTCTGGCTGTGTATTGAAAAAAAACAAAAAAAAACAACCCAAAACCCCCAGAAAACAAAAAAAACAAACTAGACGGGAATATTCACACTTACAGTTAAGGGTGAATTTTAACCAAAATGTGGCAGAAGGTAATAGAAATGTGCATGTCCTCATGTTCTAGGATGTGTCTTCATCACCACTTTCATGCCCCTTACAGTCCTACTGGTATTGAAATACTTTTAAATGTTTTTAGTGAAACAACAGCTGTAAGATTTTTGTGCGTGTGTGGAAAGATAGATTTGAAAGTGGAAGTAAGCACTGATGGGAAAACCAGTAATTAAGGCTGAGCAGCATGAACCATGACATGACTGAAGGTTCATCGTTAATGAAAATACGCTGACCCTTAATGGTCGTGGGGGCTTGGTGTTACAAATGGGATGGCCAACTAAACTGTGCTCACAGTACTGTGTCTAGATTGCGCAGCTGCAGAGGTAAGGGAATACTTCCTTCTAGTTTGCCACCTCAGTGACATTGATCTGTAATTTAAAGTGAGAGTAACACCTTGGTAAATCCACCTTGTTACTTTCACTTGTAATAATGGAGATAGTTTCATGGGGATGTTGCATTGTGCGTGATCTGTTTGGCAGTTAGAAATTGCTCTAAAGTGGTTCAAGAAAGCTAAAAGTGGGCATGGTGTCCTGTTGTGCTTGAAGGTTCGGGGCCATTCTCAGAAGGTACAGGTGGATATTATCTTGGAGTCTGATATCATCTGCTGCACGCTGAGCACAAGTGGAGGAGGTCTGCTGGAATCTGCTTTTTCGAGGCAAGGACTTGATCCTTTCAGCTGTGTCATTGTGGATGAGGTCAGTAAAGCTGTTTAAACCCTACAGCATGTTCCACCTCTAAAGGTCTGCCTTGTTCTCTGCTTAAGCTACGTGTAATTGTTTGGCTGGTGGTGACATACATAGTGGCTTGACTGCCCCATCCCCACCTTTTAGCTGGTAACCAGCCTCTCCTGCCGTGCAGAGCCACAAGAGGAAAGAATAACTTTTAATTGCTGCTTTTCCTGAGTGGTTTGGTGCTTTAATGACAGCTTTTACTTAACAATCAGGGCTAAAATGTGGTTCTTGCTGTAGAGATTTTCAGATGATTGGGTTAGATCTTTATCTGTCTGGAGAGCTCTGCATATTTAACAATAAATGAAAAATCTGCTTGGAGTTTTTTTTATTAGGGAAAAAAATCCTTATTTTTCTCTCTCTCCTTTTCTTGGTGTTTTTGTTTGTTTTAGAAGACTTAAAAAGCATCTCTGAGTTGTTTTGGCTCTGCTAAAGGAGATCTAACATGCTTCCCTCCACTGTTTTGCTTACAACTTTTACTTTTTGTCCTGTTTGCATATGCAAAAGGCAGGGCAGTCCTGTGAGGTCGAAACACTGATTCCACTGATTCATCGCTGCAATAAACTTGTCCTTGTTGGAGATCCCAGACAGCTACCTCCTACTGTAAAATCAGTAGTAAGTCATCAAACTGGATTTTTCCATTATATATAGTGAATATAGTATAAGAACAATATATATAGAAAATATAGAAAAGTAAAAAGACACTGCGATGTCAGATCACGGTGTGTTTCAGATAACAACTTTTGCCCTGCCAAGTTTAGTCTCCGTGATGCGGAAACCATATCAATACTGCCTTCAAATGTGTGAATAAAGCTGATAGAGATGTGTGTGAGTGCAGTGTCACCTTCCTTAAGGAATGGAGGATGACGATTACCTGCTTGTACGGGGACTTCCTCACCCTGTGGATGTGTTCTAGGGATGAACATAATGGAGCACTTTCTTGTATCCAGCAGTAAGGAGGACTGTTTTAAACATCTAATAAAGAAAGAAGGAAAACCAGACTGGCTTCTCGAGAAGGGTGGATAGTCTGGAGGCTGTGTGCTTGTTTAACAAGATCCCACCTGCAAGATCTTGCTTTTCATTGTTGTTGATATTTTAAAAATTTAACTATGTTGTGACTCACAAGGGAAAGTTGTCTTGTTAAAGACTACACTGACAAAAACTCAGAGTTTTGCAGGTCTTACTGAAATAATAACACACAAATAGAAAATGGAAGTGCAAGTAGTTGTCATTTTGTCAGTGATTTATACATTTAAAAGAAAATACCAAGTAGTTTTAAATCCAAAAAGAAATTTGTCTTGTAAATTTTGTACCTGATTCCCCAGAAGTCAATCTCATGTTTTGTCTCTGGCAGAAAGCTCAGGAATATGGCTACGACCAGTCCTTGATGGCACGCCTGCACAGACACCTGGAGGAGCAAGTGCGGAAGAATGTTTTACGCAGCCTGCCAGTTGTGCAGCTGACTGTGCAGTACAGGATGCACCCTGACATCTGCCTCTTCCCATCCAATTATGTTTATGGCAGGACTCTAAGGACTGACAGGTGGGTAGCGCTCTGTTCTCCTTTCTGAGCAGGGGGTTTTTCAAAGAAGCTTTTTTGTATCAGGATATTCTTTTGAGTCTAAAAATTATTGAGGTTGTGGGAAGGGGAAGATGCTTAATGGAAGGAAACTTGCCCTCAATCTCTTGATGGTGCTGGCTGTGATACAGAAGTTCATTAGGGCACTTAAAATTGAGCAGACTTACTGCTTAGAGTTCATTTTCAGGCCTCAGTATATGCAGGTACCACTGAAAATTAACAACTTTGGAAAAAAAAAATGAAAGTTGCTTGTGTTTGATAGCCATGCTGTAAATAATGAAATATCAGTTCCTAGAATTTTTATATGGTTACCTGGTGATAAAAATGTTATTTACAGAGCAACAGAAGAGAACAGATGTTCTTCAGAATGGCCGTTCCAGCCCTACCTTATATTTGATGTAGGAGACGGTCGTGAGGAGCGAGACAAGGAGTAAGTTTAACGTTCTGCTCTGCCAAGTTATAAATTTGCTTAGAATTAATTAACCTGCAGAGGAGTTGTCTTGTGTCCTCTATTGTTCCCAATATGCATTAAGTAGCCACAGTGCATTTTCAACTTGATTTAATTTTGCAGAAAACTTGTTTACTAAAAGCATGTGTTAAATGTTTTTGGTTTTTTTTATCTAAAGCTGGTTTTGATCCTGCTTTGACTATCTGCTAGATGCCAGTGAATGCCTGCAGTCTCTGCTAACTCTAGTAACAGTTTCTGACTTCCCGATTTATTTTATTTATCAGTGATTTTCCTTTCACAGCTGTGTGCTGAGGTAATGCCAGAAGGTGGCAGGCTCAGTCCTCCCTCTTGCCTGTTCTGTAACAAAAGCTTTGTAGTTTTAAGGGAATATTAAGTGCAGCCTTTTGCTGCTAACATTTCTCTTTGTTAGCCCCTTCTCAGGGCCTGCTTGCAAAGTTATTTGAGCCTCTATGTGAGGGAGGCTGCAGAAGTTCAAGACAGGGGCTTTGGGTGGCAATCCCCCTCCAAACTGGGCTGAAGTGTTGAATTTGAAAGAGGTATCAAATGCATTTCTGTAATGTTTCCTTTCTGTCTTGTTCAGCTCTTTTAGTAATCCTCAGGAAGTGAAGCTGGTGATGGAACTAATTAGAACAATTAAAGAAAAAAGGAAAGATCTCGGTCTTCGTCGCATTGGAATAATTACCCCTTACAGCGCACAGAAGAGGAAAATTCAAGAACAACTGGACAGAGTGTTTAAGAATAACAGGTAAAGAAACCATAAGATATCATATGGGACTTGGCTTTTGCATCTTAGTCCTTTGTTTATCCACTTAAAATAATGGCAAAAACTCTCAAACTTTTTCTGTACTACCAAAAATCTGTGCTTAGTCATGCCTTGCAAGCCTTTTGCTTAAAAGATGCATGGCCTTGTGCTGTTTCTTACTTGGGTACGTGCTTTGATTATATTGCTGTTCTGAATAAAGCTGATTTAAAAGAAAACCTAAAATTCCAAGATACACGGACCTGAACAGTTTGTTAACAGTGACGCTGGCCTCAGAAAAGCAAATTTAGCTTTAGTTTCATACACCGAGTCTTTTCATATACTGAAGTAAAATTTTACTCTGGGTTATTTTGACAGATGGTCATTAGGGATAGTGTTTAGGCTCTTCGCATTGGTGTGATGCTTAAAAATTCAGCTAACTTAACAGCTTGCTAATTCTTTCGTCAACAGCCCAGGAGAAGTGGACACAGTGGATGCATTCCAGGGACGAGAGAAAGACTGCATCATAGTGACGTGCGTCCGGGCAAACAGCACTAAAGGGTCAATAGGGTATGTTTCTTTTCAGGGATTTGCAAATTCCATTTCCAGTGACACTCCAGATACAGTCATCATATTTTTAATATGACCAGTAAGAAAATTATTAGACAAGAAGTCACTACAGTCAGCAAATTAAAAAGCATCTTAAGGCATGAGTTAATGGTACTTGTTTGAGTATCTGAACAAAAGGGACATGGAAATACCAAGCATTGCATTCTGCATTGCATGCTGATGAATTTGCACGGCTGCCTTAGCCTGTCACTGTTTCGGTTTGGCAGAATTGGTCTTGGGAAGTTAGGTCTTTGCATTAGTACTGCAGTAGTTCTTTTTTCTTGTAGCTTTTGATATATATTGTAACTTTCTGAATGCTGCTCTCTTAAAATGCAATCCATTATCTGTGACTGTTGCTATCCTATTAATACAGCCTTCTGTCTGCAGGAGTATTGTTAACTTGTTATATGTGTCACTGGGAACGTGATGCACACAACCTGGATCTTTGATTTGTAGATTAACGTGCTTGTCTTTTGAGTGAGGAAATTTGCTGGAAGTCTTGATTCGAGATTGCAGATTTGGTAATTTAACGTGTTTTTCCTGTCTGAAACAGAAAGAGCTAGATACTGGGTGTGCTGTTTACCCCCAGAGCACTACAGCAGTTGTTGATTTGTTTCTGTACATTAGTGATCATTTAAATTTAAAAAATGGGCTGCCTTTTCATTGGCTTTTAAGTCAAACTATGGGAAGTCTGTTCCCATAAACAAAAATCTTTATTTCCACATACCATAAGCAATTTATGTTTCTCTGATACTCATTTTCTAATTGCTAGATAAAGGGCTTTTAATGGTGCTGATCCATGCTACTTTGGGAAGAGAGAGAATCCAAATCCTAGTAAACAACCATGATGCTTTTTGGAGATTTCTTAATCTGTTTGATTGAGTTTGGAAACTGAAGGCAGCTAGCACCTGCCAGCTCTTTTGGCTGACATGGGACTTAACCTCTGTCTGTTCTTTTGAAAGAAAACTTTGCAGTGGGCTGTGTTGAAGGTTCATATATTAAAGCTTTGGCAGGACCATGCCTTAGAAGCTGTACATACTTGGACATCTCGGTTTCAGGGTCAGATGTCGTTTGCAAAGTGTGATGGGAAAGTTTGCATCACCCTTACCTATGATCCTGTAGCTGAGCAAAGTGTTTTGGTCTCCAAGGTTGCTAGTCCAGCATTAAGTTTACTCTGAAAATAACATACAAAGGGAGGAGAAAACTGTCCAAGAAATGACAGCAGATATTTCCTTTCCTGAGAAAATAATCTTGTCATCTTTTAGGTTTCAAAGCTGTTAGCAATATTTAGTAGTCTTTGAAGATCTCTTGAAAGGGGACCTAGAGAACTAGAGTAATTGTGCTGCTGGATCCACTCCCCTGACCTGCTTCCTGCATCTCTTTTTTCCTGCACTGCCCAGATTTTCTGGGGTGGCTCTGGGGCAGTCTTTACTGCAGGGGTTGTTAATATGCTGAAGAGCAGGTCTCAGTGCCACGACCACAGTACCAGGCACTGATGTTGGACCTGTTTGAACTAAGTTGTGCAAGGACCTGACTTTGTTAGTATAGAACGAGCTGTGCATTTTGGGAGCTTTTTCATTAGAGAAGAAATAGTTGATAGTAGTTTCACAAACCTTTATTTTTGAGTTTTGATAAATAAGCCCTAACAGAAATTAACTTTTAAGAATACGCTAAGCATTTGTTTGTTTAGGTTTCAGTACCTTGGTTTGTGATCCCACAACAACAGACCAGACAGTCTCATGTTTGTGCTACAAAAATTTTCTTCTGTGAGGAATGTAATTTTTACTCTTGAAGCATGACAAAGCAAAAGTCTTCCTTCAAGTGCTTACAGTGCAGGTCACCTTTAAATTAAAATATTCATGTCCAGTGTTCAGTATTTTCTTAGAAAATTTTCCTATTAACCATGCCAAATATTATTAATCTATTTCAGTTCAAGACAAAAAGAAGCTTAAAGTCTTGATAGGTGAAGTGAGGTTGATGTCTTCTGTACTTTGAGGAACATTTAAGGAAGCAGTGGTTGGCATTAAGAGGGGATTTGCTCTAAGAAAGGAAACATCAATGGCAAGAGCTGGAAAGAACTGGAATTCCCTGCAATGAATCAGAGTGGTGAAAGAAAGAAAACACAATTCATGCAAAGCCCTTCGTGTGAGGCAGGGCTGCTGCAGTGTGATGTGGTCACGAACTGCCGCCGCCTTTGTAACTGCTTCTGTTACCTTCATGTCACTGAAACTGCATATTATCTCTTTTTCTCATAACATTTAAACCTCGTGGAAGAAGTTGTTCAGGTGCTTAGTTTTGTCTTATCACCTAGGTTTCTGGCAAGCCTTCAGCGTCTGAACGTTACAATTACCCGAGCCAGGTTCAGCCTCTTCATCCTTGGGAGACTGAAAACGCTCATGGTAGGTACAGTGTTAATCAAATCATCTTTTGTGGTCAAGTCAGGGTTGGGGAAGTGAAAACCACCCTCAGACTGCCCCTGTCCCCAGAAAGGGGACCCTTTTCGAGTGTGGTGTTAAATTAGAACAATCCAGGCCTCTGAAGGGTTCTCTTTGAAAGCTTTGGCTGTAACTGTCTGTTTTCCTTGCTTCCAAGAAGGAAAGTTAGAAATTACTCTCAATATTTTTAGTAACTAAATTGCAACACAGTCCTTTACAATTCAAGTATGGGGGTTGTAAAAAATCTCTCTACTAGTAAGATGGGATGATGGCAGAGACACTTTCCTGCTTGATCCTTACTGATCCTCCAGCTATTGCAGGTGTCGCTGGATACTTGGGCAAGGAAAATAATTTCAAAAAACCAAACCACCCCAAAACATTCCCCCGATCTTCAGATTATTGTTTTTGATGCTACTTTGTGTAGTCATGTGGTTTCTGAGGATACTCTTTGCTTGTATGCTTTGAAACAAAAAATTATGTTTCTGAAACAAAATTATGTATTTGGGGGGCTATAAAGGCTCGCTGAACGTGTAGGGAATGCTCTTGAATAGACTGAATGTCTTACAGTGCTTTTCCAAGGGGGGGAGGCTGTTCGCTACACCACTAGAGGGCATTAAAGCCATGCTCCTGTTTTACTCTGTACGAGAAAACTTTTCTGGCCTTCATAAATACAGAAATTGTAATTTTAAGTAGTAGCTCACTGGTGGTTGAAAGTACCTTCCCTGTGTTGCAGCAGCCAGAGTGCCTATTGCTGTTTTGCAAGTGAAACATAAGATTCTTCCATTCCAGAAGGAACATAACAGTGGTTTCCATGACAGTTGTGTCAGGTACCTTGATTAAAGGGGTTGTGCATCCTCTGACACCTCTGTCCATTTGTGTTGATTTCTTTCTGATAACTTTTTTTTTTTTTCGGGGGGTTGTCTTTTTTTTTTTAAAAAAAGGAAAATAAAGACTGGAACGAGTTGATTCAGGATGCTCAGAGAAGAGGTGCCATTATCCAGACGTCAGAAAAAAGCTACAGGAAAGATGCTGTTAAGATTTTGAAGCTCAAGCCAACAGTACAGCCCCCAACCAAAGCAGAGACAAAGAAATCTCCTCCGTTGCAGGCTCATTCTTCCAGTAGCAAGAGGTGAGCTTGCGACTCCAAGGGAGGCCAGCAGCCCACGGGAACTCGCTGCTAGTGCTGGCCACGCAGCACCCCAAGGAAGCAGAGGGCCCCAGCAGCCCCCGGGGGCTCAGGCCGCAGACTCCAGGAGAGGCAGTGCCTCTGCACCTAGGGAGGCTGCAGCCCTTCCTGCTGGTCAAGAGAAACCGCGGGACCCGCGGCTGGCAAGTATGGCTAGTAGAACTGAAACAAAAGGGAAGGAGCAGGTCTCAAAAGACAGCAATCGGTCAGGATCAACGTCACAGCAAGGCCTCAATGTGTCCTCAGCTGCCAGGGAGCAGATTTCCAAAACAGAAGCTCCGAAGAAGCCCCAGCAAACGGTGGGACAGTGTGACATGCCTTCCACATCTCCTTATGCAGCTTGGCACGAGGGTGACCGGAAAGCAGCTGTATTGAAAAGCAGTTCAAAAGCCCCCAGTGAAGGAGGTCAAAGGAATAGCAGTAAGTGGGATAAAGACTGTCGTGTTTTAACGAGGAGAACATCAGAGGAATCAGCAGAGAAGACAGAATCGAACAGTGCCAAGCGAAGAAAGACCTTTCACTGACTTCACTATTGGCTCATTACTGGAAATCTCTTCCCTGGTTTCTGTCCAGCAAGGACTGTGTTTTAAATTAATTAGTACACCTGCAACTCCCTTGTATTGATACCACTACTATCTGTAGATCCATCTTTTCTCCATCCTGTCCCTAATTGTGAAGGGGACTTTATACCTGACGGTTGATAGCTTTGAGCTTTTGAACAGAAGAGTTGGGTAGCTGCATTGCTTGGAAGAGCAGTGAATTTTGTCATTTAGGAAATTAAGATTGTAAATGTTTAACGATGTATATTTGTACAGTATAAAAAATTATTTTAAGATTTAATTTGGCAAATATATAGCTTGTTTCCTTGTGCAAATGCTAATTTCTTAGTGATGTAATTTTTTTATGAAGAAGCAGAGCAAAGCAAAAAAACCCACCCCAAACAAAAAAAACACACAACAAACAAGCCCCCCTCCCCAAAAGCCATACTTTTTTTCCCCTTTGCACTACTAAGTCTAATTTATTTATAGCAAAGAATGAATGTTGAAGATGTGGTAGCAGTGGTTCTTCCTCATGTGCCACTAGTGCCTCAGGAAAGACTGAAGGCAGATGTACATTGGTTGAATGGAGAGAATTCTACTTATTTTGTATATTTTATGGCCTGTTTTTATAGGAACAGAAGAGCTTTTGTTTATACAAATGTGCCTTGAGTTTTGCTGCTGCTGCTTCATCAGTTGGAACCCTTGTCTTGTTGCAGTGGCAACACAAACTGCAAATGAAAGCCTCTGAGGTGTGTTTGGTCCCAGTGAGTCCATATGATGAATAATCAACAGCACCGTGGAATCTTAGTTGAAGATCTAGTTAATGCTTACTGGTAATGATACTTGAGTTCCTTTGTATAGAGCTTTTGGAGATCTACAGAGACAAAAAGGGCGAGCAGTTGATTCTAGGTGTTATTACTGGATTTTTTTCCACTGTGTTGATGAACCAGTAAAATTGGGTGGGGGGAAAAATGAATTACTTTTAAGAAAGCCTTCCTCTCATCATAACACTTCCCAATAAAAGTGGAATTATTTCTACTAAGAATGCCTTTGGGTCACTGTGGAGTATCACTTTCTTTTCTGGGGTACGTGTCTGTCGCAGGGGCGTGAGGAGCAACATTTCATCTGCACAGAGTTTTACATGGAGGTGGGCTGGCACACTTCTGCCTGGGGATGCAGCAGCTTGCTGTGTTAGTACAGGTTGGGTGTACTGGGAGAGGGCCAGGCTGCTGTCTCCATGCCTCTGTTAAAATACAGCCTGCTTGGAAGCGGGCCGTATCCTGCTGTCCCTTGCTGGCTGATGTACCCTTAACCAGTATAAGGGCAGGGGCTTTCCCTGAGCAAATGAGCTGCCAGACTTTTCTGGCCAGAATTTAGCCATAATCTTTAGCTATGTTTCTGTCCTGACACACTCACTGCAGTGATTAATGTCAGCTTTGTCCTTTTAACCCCCTGCCACAGAGGTACGTGTGGTCCGGTTCAGTGAAATAGAGGTCCCTTACCGTGCACAACATCAGGTGATGGTTCAAACTGTGTAATTGCCGGTAAGACTTTGATCCCTAACACATCCGAGGCCATGCTTTACTGGTACCGACTGCTTTGTAGGTGTGTTGGGAGACTTTTAGCTGCTGTCTGTGACTGTCGAGATCGTTGTGCACAGTACAGAGCATTTTAAGATAATGGGAGAATGTTTGAGATACCTGTGAAATGAAATCGGCATGTCTGCTTCCTTCAGTTATTTGTTATTTTGCAGCCTTAATCGCTCCAGTGAACCCTGACCACCCCTTGGCAGCCGTGCACGCTCTCCCGTGACTCTCCGGGATGTGAATGAGTCTGACTCGGGAACTGGACGTTCTGGTCACTCCCCCATCCCCAAATCCATGCCCTGTGTGTTATCTCCCTTTATGTTCATAGGAATATTTTAAAATGAAATGGCTGGGGGTCCTCTAGCTGTGGAAGCCGTTTAGACTATCTATGGAAATAAAGTGACGCTGCATCAGTGTGACTGAGGAGATGCTTTTCTGGCCATTACGTACAATTTTGTCGAAAGAATGGTTCTCTGAAACTTCTAGTTTTCTTTCTTCTTGGTCTGCATTTCAGATTGTGTTCTTCTCAGAACTATACTCATCACATGCTGGAAGGAATATTGTTTCAACATTTTGTTTTTATTGTATTTTGTACACAGCACGTAGGTCATGTACCCTAATGCCTGAATTTTTCTATAAATCATCTCTGAGGCGTGGTCAGTGGCTCAGACATTTTTGGTTATTTATTACTAGATTTCTCTGACTTGAATTGTCAATCTTTCAGCAGTAGCTTATTGCTGCTGTACCGGTCTGTATCGTTAATGAGTGTATTCTTTAATAAAAAAATGTTTGGGTTATTGCACTTAGAACACTTTTCCCTCTTCACGTAGCACTCAGCGTAGGTCTGTAGTTAAATTTTTCCCCTCTCTTTTGTACCCATGACATGGCAAACCAAGTAAACTCCAATCCAAAGCACGCTTCTCACTGATTCAAATGAACCTGCGTTGGGGAACAAACAGGTTAGGTACAATTTTCATAACTTCTCTGCTGTTTCCATTGTATGTTGTGAAATACAGGGTGGTGATGGGCAGCTATGAGTGTACCTTTGCTTTATTCGTTTAATACTCTCTTGGATCCAGTGACAGCGGTTCAGTGATTGTTCTCTTCTGCTGAGTGTTGGAAAAATCAGTAAAGAAACGTATTCAACACAACTTTATGTAAAACGGTTTAATTGGAGGTTATGCCAAAAATCTCTGGAAGAAGCAGTCTCCAGGTTTTTATTCAGAGGCTTTCAGCCTGTGTATAGAAGCCTGGCAGCTGAATTCCCAGTGCAAAACCAGTTCCCTCTGTGGTACTACTGTGATACTGGGGAGAAGGGAAAGTCTCGTCCAAGCATTGGACTGTGTTTTCTTACAGGTTTGTTGGTTTTTAATTTTTTGTATACAAGAGACTTTCCAGTAAAGGTGGGGTATAATTCTGGTTATTCCTTTTTCTGTTAAAGTTTACTGTAAATATTTTCCATGTCCTTACTCCCATGGATGGTGATGTGAGAGCAAACTAGAGCCGTGTGTATCATGATGATATCCAAACAGGTACTTGCCTGGTAATTTTTTCTTACCTCTGTTTCATTGTACCCACGCTACGCTGTGGAGTGCTGGCTTGCTGTGACTTGATCAGTTGTACCCATGGATGTCTGTGGCCCTGCCAGAGGAAAACCAGCTGCTGGCAGCAGCATTAACCCGTCCTGGGAAGTGGAGCATGGAGGGTGTTCCCCCTTCCGTGGGGTGGTGGCGGATGGGCCCGAGGGATGCTGAGAGCTGGTGCTGCCTCTGGGTTGTGAACAGCAGCCAGAGAGCTGCCGCGATGGAAACATCGGTCTCTCCTCCCAGCCCCGTGGCTGTGCTCAGCCTTGTGGTACTGGTGGGGCGATGGGTTTTTCCAGAGCTGTCTCCTAGGTAAGCTGAGGGCTGTGACTAATTAGGAGCTGGGTCTAACGGATGGAGGCACAGGAGCTGGGAAGCTGAGTTGTGCAGGGTGTGCAGACTGGGAGGGCACTGGGCATTTTCCCCCTGCCAGTCCGTAAAAAGGCAGCAGCCCCCCTCCCTGTACTGACGCTGGGGAAACATGGAGCAGCGTGTGCTTCCAGAGCAAGAGAGAACTCGTAGTGACCAAACATTGATTGGGGGTAAACAACATTCTCAGCCCCAGCTGAGATCCAAAAAATCACATGGAACCCCAGTGATTTCAGAGTTGAGACTTTTTTTTTTTTTTTTTTTTCCATTTACGGAGGTGTGGTGAGCTGCTGCGTTTACTTTTGTGTACAGAAGGTCGAGCCTGGAGTAGCCGGCAGCTGGAGCTGGGCTGCTCCTTCACAGCCCAGCGACTGCAGCAATGCGAAGGATAAGCAGAACCACGGTCCTGAAATGCACGTCGTTCTCTCTGGTCTGCATGAATAAAAGATGGATGGAGTGACTGTTGTATTGTAAATGGAATTTATAATGTTAATGATATAAACCAGTCTCTTGCCACAACAAGTCATATATAAGGTCTCCTTTCTTGTCTTTTTAAGATGCTTGGAAAGGAGCCCAATGCCTTATTCTTAGTGCAAATAAATGTAAGCGAAGCAGCCTTGTGCATCGGATATCGCTGACACGAGACCTTCCAGCCCTTTGTACCTGTCTGCTAAGACCTCGAGGAATTTGCCACCAACTCCCAGGCAAAGAGTGACAGAAATGAAAATGAAGGTGCTTTGAGTGCACATTACACCTGGTATTGTAAAAATGTGATTTATAGCCCACCAGGCTACTCTGCTGTGGCTGTCCAGCTTTGTCACTGATTTCACTGTTGTATCGAGCAAGAACTCCCTTTGCTACAATGAAATCCCATCAATTTCCCCTCTTTCTTGTAATCCCTGAAATAGCACTGAGCAGGGTCAGGATGGAGCTCTCGGAGCCCGGTGTCGTTGCTGGCTGGGAAAGAAGGCAGTTACATGGTGAGAACGGGAGTTTTCAGGCTTTCCTCTCATGTTTCCCCCTGCAGTGAAACTTGTTATAACTCCCAGAGAATTAAAATTAGTAAGGAGGCTTTAGGACAGCCTGAAGCTCTTCTCTGATCTCCCATCAGTGTGCGATTTGTAGCCGGTTTCTGTGTGATGGTGGCCAAACTCTCCAGCTCCCCGCCAGAAGGGCTCAGATACAAAGCTCTTCAAAACCCAGCTCTGCTCTCATTTCTGAGCAAGAACGCTCAGCTCCTTTACACTTCGGGGTTTTTTTTCTTTTGGGATTTTTCATTAAAGCAAAGTATAGAATTGGTTGGTGAGACCAGTAGTTTTATTACCGCTGAAGTGCTGGTTCTCTCCCTGCTCAAGGCTCCTTACGCATCACTCTCACAGGTGAGATCTCTTCTTCCTCAGCTTTATCAAACCAAATAACATACCTGGTAAGTGCCGATGGATTTTTTTTATTTTTTCGTTTTTTCCCCCACCCTCCTGTCTCCAGCTCCCAGGGACTGTCAGCTTAACATTTTATCTGGCGTGTGAGCAGATGCATAAAGCCAGACCGCCGTTGACTCCTCTGCAGCTGGGGCTGTGGCCCATCAGGCAGATCTGTGCTGCTTTGGGGCTTTTGGTTATTTAGATTTGGCCACGCTCTAAATAGTTAAAATCGGAGCAGAATTGGAGGTAAACAAGAAAAATGAAAAGCTCTACTTGTACTGTTTGAAGACAGAACTTGTACTTTTTTGCAGACAGAAGTGCAATTTAAAAACTTTTTCATATGAATCAAATGCCGGCTGCGTGCCGGTGCCAGGATACACAGGAAAACCTCTTGAAAGAGCGCAAGTGGCTTTTCTCGGCAAGAGAAGTACCTTTTTGTTAACCTTTCCACAAGTAAAGCATCAAGCTTATTGGACAATTTCTCCCATTTGGAAGCATTAACTGATGTACAAATGTTTCTATCTATAAGCAGATGAACTCTGGGCTCGGCGGGTACTTGCTGTGATGGTTTCTGTCGGTGTGATTTCAATGATGCTCCATTCTCTTTGTGCAGACACCCGTGTGCTGACAGACGTCTGCAGTTAATGGGTCTCCAGTGCCGAGGCTTTAAATTATTTTCTTAAACACCAAGTTTAAGTTCTGTGTGAGAGGTTTTTTCTTCTGTCTTGCAGTGGTTTGTGTTATGTGATTCCAAGTTCTCCAGCACCGTTGGACGGGTGAAGTGCCATCCTCACCTCCACCGCGCAGGGCTGGCAGTGCCCCTGAGCCTGCCGATGGGCTGTTCTGCCCCGACAGCAGGCAGAGCCCCAGGAGAGGAGCCCGAAACCCCCTCTTTTGGCTCTGCTCTTGCTCTCAGCCATTTGATTTCTTCTGTGACATACAGCACATCGTGTTTGCCCCTTGCAGTCACCGTTTCACGGAGGGTTTTGCTTCTGCATGACTAGTAAGTGCCTAAGAATGGTCTATGGACTGCGGAGGGCGGACTTGTGTTTTGTCCCCCAGCGTTTTTCAGGTGTCCTTTGGCATAGCTGCAGGAGGGTTAGCACCACAGCTTTCTGCTTGAAGTTACAGCACTATTCTTTTGGCTTTGGTTAGAGAAGGTCCAGGACTGGAGGTTACTGGTATTCTGGGTCTGTAGGGAGGTGGTGCCATCTCTGGAGATGAGTTTGGAAGCTGATGATGTCTTGCCTTACCGGAAAAACAAAACAAAACTAAAACCCAAACAAAACCCCAAAACCAACCAACCATCCAAGAGAAAATCCCCCAAACCTAAAAAGGTCGAGTGCAGGGGTGTATCGTCTTCATTCTTGGGCTGTTCTGAGCTCCACTGTGCTCTTCTGAGGTTATTTTCTGGGTGAAGTCAGTGCTGCTGCTTGGCTTGTTCCCGCTTGCATCGCAATAAAAGCGTGCGTTTGCCGGGGATCTGCAGGGTGCAGGGTTTGGCTGGGACATGGCTTTATGAAGTAGTAAATTTTCTGTTGCTTAATCTAATATTCTAGAGAAAAACACTAGTGCAGGGAAAGGAGACTGTTGCTTTGCCTTCCACAAGTGCCATTAGAGATCTTGATCTTGTTACAGTCTGTTCTGCGCTATTACTTGTGAGAACGGTAGCGCAGGAGGGTTTGAAACACATCGCCGTCAGAACGTACAAAGAAAGAGCAAGTGTCAATAACGACAGACAGCAAACGGCTGCTTTACAGAAGGGGAGGCAATGCTGGTGCCAGCCCACCAGCTCGAAGATCTAATATCTCAGCAGGGTGAGTTCAGCCCTCATTTATTTTATGGTGGATTAACCGAATCCTATGACCTGCCTCTGTTACGTTAAATGCTGCTCAGAATGTGCGCTGGATTTCTTTGTGTTGCTCTTTGAAGTGACAGGATCCGTCCTGTGCCTTCACTCCTGTTTTCTTCTCCTTTTTCAAAGTACAAGTTCACTGCCCCCCTGTCCGCGGGGGTGGCTGCATTGCGGGGATGCTGGCTGTGTACCCACTGTCTGCAGGGAGATGCTGCAGGCTCCTGCACTTTGAAACTTGGGCTGCTCCCAGCACAGCCCCCCCGAGTGGGATGAGCTGTAGGGACAGGACAATGGAGACAGAGCATTGGAACAGAACAGATGTTGACAGAGAAGCTCTTGAAGTCCTTTGGGATGGACACGAAAGCTGGGAATGCTGGGGGAGGCTCAGGGTTGGATCTGTGGGTCTCCTGGGCTGGCTCAGGGAGCAGGGGGGCTGAGCAGAGCTGGGGTGGTGACCAAGGGCTGCGCTAGATGCTGGAGTGGGGGGTATCTCCCATCTTCCTGTCCTCCCCCCAGTCAGCTCCTGGCTTGGTAAATCTTTGGACATGACAAAACTAAAGCTCTTGTGTTCACGACGTTCCCGTTGTTCCGATGGTGTTACATCATTTCTTCTCTCTGGTTTCTCCTGCCTTCATTTATGTGCTTGACTGTAAAGGTGTCCTCTGCTTAGGGGGATGTTTATGAGCCTTAAATGAGTTGATCTAGACCCTGTGAGCTCTACACTGAAGTCTCAGGCTGTGGCTGCTTAAAGATACTCCAAATAAACAGCTGCTTCTGCAGAGGTGCATCCCAGCCCCAGCCCTCCAGGCTGCTGCAGTGGGGCTGGGCACCTGAGTCCCCCCATCCCTGGGCTGCTCTGCCTCCTGCCGCAGGCTCCTTTGGAAATGGCCTTTCCACACCAGACCAGCGCTTCATCTATCACTCAGGCTTTGTTCATTGTCTACAGTGAGGAGTCTAACCTAGGTTCAGCAAAGTAATTAGGAGAAATAATTAACAGCTCTCAGCGATGAGGCAACCTCTCTCTCCCTCCCCTCTCCCTCAGCAGGCGCTGCACCTTGGTAGTGACTCAG
The DNA here is from genome assembly GCA_011057875.1 of Pterocles orientalis. Taxonomy (NCBI): domain Eukaryota; kingdom Metazoa; phylum Chordata; class Aves; order Pterocliformes; family Pteroclidae; genus Pterocles; species Pterocles orientalis. Next base: position 535,670 of record WKFP01014946.1, on the reverse strand, counting down.
AAAACACAAGAGGACATTAGAAATCAAAAAATAAGTCTTTACCTGTGATTAACTGTGCACACAAAAAGGAAAACGTGGTGATCAAGCAGCCGTTAATAGTTGCTTTACTGGAGGAGGATACACCAGAATCAAATGCTCAGGGTAAGATGTCCCTTTAAGTCGTGGATTTTTTATAACATTTAATCCAAACAAAAATAAGTCTCTACCAAAAAAAAAAAAGTATTTGAACCGTACACTATACGGACGTGTGTGGATAAGACACTGCGCTCCTCACGTACCCTACGCCTAATGGCCCCCGTGTTCTCCATCAGTGCAAGAAAACAAACCCCAGCAATGAAAATACAAAATCAATGCAGCAACTAGAGTCGTAGGCAACAGTATGTGCGTGGCCTGGCCCGGCCCAGGGTGGGATGTGGGACTATGCAGCAAGGATGGACCAGAGTCCCCCTTCCCTCCCTCCCCGTCCCCTGCCTGCTGTGTTCTGGGGCTCTGGAGGGGTCAGGACAGGCCCTGCCAAAACGGGACACTAAGAAGAGGAAACATGAAAAGAACACCCCAACCTATACCAAAGTAAAGAAAGTAATAATAAAAAAAATATCCATTGGATCGCGGCACTATTTCACCAGGGCCCCAGTGGCCCTGGATCGCCCTGTGCGGAGCAGGGAAGGAGAGTCTCTGCGCAGAGGGAAGGACGGACCCTCTGTCCCTCTGGGCTGGCACCGTGGCCCCAGCATGGGCTGGTGCGGTCCCTGCACCGCTGCTGGGCACGGGCTCTGCGCTGCGGCCACCCCGCTGCGGCCAGGACGGGTTCACAGGCAGGGGTCAGCCCCCCAATTCTCTGCGTACCTCTCGGCTTGGAAAGTGGACCAAAAGACGTTGTGCAAGTCCTAGCGTGAAGGAAGGCGGAGGAGACGGTGGGGAGAGACCCCGTTACCTTGGTCTCCCCAGGTCCCTTGGGTGATGTCCCTGGGCTGGGCTCCCTCCTCGCTGGGTTCAGAGGTCCACCCAGCCCCGCAGCTGGAGGGCGAGCATCCCGAGGAGGATGGTGCCGAGGCTGCTGCGCACGCCCAGGGCACGGTCGCAGTCCTTTTTGTCGGCTTCACACCTGGATTGCTGGCACAGGACCCCCTTGAAGCCCACGGGGCAGACGCAGCGCTGGTTCTGGTAGCAGGTGCCGCCGTTCTGGCAGAGCAGCAGCTCGTCATCGCAGACGTTGGCTACAGGGTAGGAGGGAGGGAAGGACATGGGTGTTAATCTGGGATACGTTAAACCCTTGATGGCACCAGAAACTAGATTTCTCCAGGGGCAAAGCCATCAAGTGACGTTGGATTTGGGAGGAACAGCTGGAGGCTGCTCACCCTACGCCCTGAGCATCACGGGGCGCCCGAGCAGGTGGTGCTGGAGATCCCCCCCCTTGTTCGCACCCATCCCACACCTCCCTCCATCCCTGTGGCTGGCACTCACGGAAGCAGCCCTGTCTCCAGTAGTAGTTGGGCAGGCAGTCGTCGCACTTGGGCCCCGTGGCACCTTCTTTGCATTCACAGTAGCCGGTCTCGTTGCAGCGGTCGTGCATGGAGCCGATCTGGTTGCAGTTACATTCTGGCCAAAGACGGGGCTGTTAGTGCCTGTCCTGCCTGGGGGCTTTGTGCCCGCTAATGCCCTAAGTTGGGGCCTTGGAAAAGGCTGGTTGCACGCTATGGGATGGCTGTTAGAGACCAAGGGCTGGGAGGGCATGGTTTCATGAGAGGGTCCAACAGTGCAAACAGCCATGTGTGCAAAGACCACCGCCCTCTGGAGCCGAGCAGCTCCTGGCAGAGCAGTGCACCTGAATCAAGTTAGAAAGATAGTATTTGGGGTTTGTTTCTAGGGAAGAGATGCCCTGGGGGGCTGCAAAGACCGTAATGGCCACTGTCCTTGGGGAGCATGCAGGTGGACACGCCACCCTCCCGAGAGGGGCTGAACTGAAGCCCACCCCATAGAGCAAGGTCCCGCACGAGCTGCCCTATGGCCAGCACTCACCTATGCATACATTCTCGTCATCCAGCTCGGCGGAGCTGTTGCGGTAGAAGCCCAGGCGGCAGTGCTGGCAGTGCTGGCCCCTCGTGTTGTGCTTGCAGCTGACGCAGGTCACCACATTCAGGAAGTCGATGTAGCTGCAGCGGTTGGAGTGGCCGTAGCACTCGCAGTCTGCAGAGAGGAGGAGAGAGCTGGGGAGCGGGGCTGGGAGCATCCCCCTGCCTGGCACAGGCGAGGAGCCACCAGGCTTTGGAGGAGGCTCCTGCTCGGGTGGAACACCATGGGCACTGGCAACGCGGGGCTGGCAGGAGGAGTGCGCATGGCGGCTGCTGTTCTTCGCTGCCGTGGGGGGATTGGGCTGGAAGTCATTACTCAGAGAGGGGTCAGGGGGCTCCGTCCCCTTGGGGTGAGGACAGGCAGGAGCCAGCCCCTGGTTGTTCCAGGACAGGATCTCTTTAAGGAAATGCATAACGATGGGAGCAGGCAGCTGGCTGTGGGGGAGTCAGGTGTTAATTAGACAGCTGCCTTGGTAATGAGAAGAGCTCAGCTGGGTGGGTTTGGCTCTGGTGGGGCTGTAGGACTTGCAAAGGAGCTGGGCTTAAGCCCAGTAAAGGTCTGGTGAAGGCTGGGCTCTGCCTTGGGCTCTTGATGGCACAGGGCTGATGGAGGCTGCAGCAGCGCTCACTGCCTCCGGCGATGGGAAGGTCCTGGACAAGGCTGATGTGGATCCGAAGCTGCTGTGTGCCCAGGTAAAACCCCACTGCCTCTCTGGGTTTTTTTCCTGTGTCCTTTCTCACTGTGCCCTTTGCTGTTGTACCTCCCAGACCACTGCTGGTCTGAAGTACAGTGACTTGCAGATTAAAGGCTCAAAATGAGTGTGTGCAGGGAAGCGTGGCTTGTGGGGGGTCCTTCAAAAGGTGGTGGATGAGTGTGTGAGGTTTGAACCAGGGCTGCCTGGCACGGCACAGGGACACCTGCAAAGGCTGCTGATGGGTGGGAGATGCCACTGTCGCTTAGCCGAACGTTGCTCCTGTCCCCAGCGTGCAGGGCTGACCTCTCTCAGCTGGGGTTATGTTAGAAAACAAGTAGCCAGGTTTAATTTGTAGCCAGAGGAATGTGATTATTTGCTGCTTGTGTTTGCTTTTTATTGCCATGGCTTGGGATGGTGACTACCTTGCACTGTTAGATTTGGGGCACTGGATCTTTGTAGAGTTTCAAAGTATAACGCAGGAGGACAGGAGGTACCCTGGTTGCCTTGGGCACAGCTGTCCTGCTCAGGAGGTGTCCCAGCCAGCACAGGCCAGGGACAACATGAGCAGAGACATGATCAGTCAGGTCTGACCTTTCCCAGCTGTTGGAGAGGAGGGTGGGAGGCTCAGAGCTGGGGTTTTGGTCCAAACTCTAGTATAAAACATTCCAGGATGGCAGTGGGATGGGAGGGAAGGAAGGACGTGGGCTGGCATGCACATGCAACTGGAGGAGAAGGCTTGTGTCAATGAAATGAAGATGGGGAAGAGGGAGCAGGGCTGAGGTTTCCCCATGGTTCACAGCTGCCTGAGGAGGAACTGAGAGTCCGTTGTAATTTTGACCCTCTGTGAAACAACTTCTGCCTCTTCAACCAATATCCAGAGAATTTCAGGTCAAATACTTCTGGCTGCTGCAATTCCCAAGTGT